>WAAF01005168.1:319625-763446 GCA_013400475.1 Tricholaema leucomelas | reverse complement strand
TCAGCCCTCAGGAGGGGGATGGCTCCAATGGCAGCAGCAAGATGAGGATGCTGCTTCATTGTGCTCTGGGCGGGGTGAAGCGCAGTGGGTGGCAGACTGCTGGTACCTGACCGCTTTCCAAATTCCAGTAGCTGGAAACTTAGCCATCTAATGTGACCTCTATGAACATCTTTTAGTTTGCTTCTGCCATGGGCTGCCCACCTCCTCCTGGCCACCCCTGGCAAATCTTGCAAACCCTGTCCCCCCGCCTGACTGGCATGGGTGGGCCACACCTGTAGTCTCTGCCGCTCGTCCATGGCCAGGCTTGATTCTTCCCCTTCTCTTTTGGAAAAGCCGTGGGCTGGAGCATTTCACCATCTGGGCTTTGCTCCTCTGCAGAAGCTGCTCCATCACAGCAGTAGTAGTAAATAATAAAAATGCACTTAGTGTTCCTGGCTGATGAGTACCCGTCCGTGTTCTGTCTCGTCACCATAACCTCAGCACCAGCTCCAAAGGATGTGGCTTGAGGGCTGGGGTGATGCTGATGGTTCTCCACCTGTTGGGTTGCTGCTGCTGCCTGCCAGCCCCACACGGCTCCTGGGATGCTCATGTGGATCCTGTGGTGTAGGCTGGCTGGCTCTCCACTGTAATCTACCTGGCACCACTCAGCTGAGAGCAGCAGCTAAATCCTTGCCCCAGAGCACTTGGTGCTTCATGTCTGTTGCAGCTTTGGGTGATGGATTTCAGGTAGGGAAGAGGCTGGCAGCAGTGTGAGATGGCAGGACTATGACCCGAGGCTGTAGGACCTGGTCAGCAGCATGCATCACCCTGCTGTCACCTGAGGGGACAGGACGTGTGGTGAAAGGTGCCACTTGGCTGTGAAGGTGATGCTGTCAGACTTCCACTTGTCTAAACATTTCAGGTTTTTAAGAACATTTATGCAATGTAAGTCAAACAAAACTGTTTGAGTGATTAAAAATAAACCAACCTGTTTCCATTGGCAGCTTTTTTTTTCATCAGCAGATCTATTTTCTGCAGCATTTGCAATCCAGCCATTGCAACCCCACAAACATACCAATCAAACCAACTAGCTTATTGTCTTTTGACCCAGTTCTGCTCAGCCCCCGCCTCTGCAGGACCTTCTCCTCTTCTTCCTCCTCTTCCTTCTTTCTTCCTCCTCCCTGCGTCCTCCACCACTGAGCTTTACAACACCACAAGTAAGAGCAGCATCAGGCCTATTTCCTCGCAGTGGGGCCAGCAGAAGGTAAGAGAGGAGTACGTCAAGCAATGGAAACAGGTTTTTGCAAACCTTTTTGCTTGTTAAAATTAGACACAGTTTGTAACCCAGCTAAGAAATCTTGTATCAGCCCAAGGGGTCCCACTGAAAAGGTGACTGTGCCGTCTCTGCGCTCTGATCCTCGTGGATGTGACATGGTGTTGCCATTTGCAGCTGAAGGTGGCAATTTGAAAGGAGCTGGGGTGGAGAAGCAGTGACTTTAGCAGCATGTGCAGTTACTCTTTCTTCTTGGAACCTTTTTCTCTGACTAATCTAAAATAAAGCGTTAAACTAATTAAAGAAGTGGTGCCCACACATTCATGTCCCCTGTGCCACAAGGCAGTGGGCAAGGACTTGCTTTCAGGCAGATGAAGAGAAGCCCATCCCTGAAAGACCAGCGTCACACCCCATACTCTGTAGTGCTACCTGGGGACACCATCACAGCTCTCCATGCTATCAAAAGGACAGGGACAGTGAGCTCCCCAGACACCTGACTCCTCCTCTGGCCTCTCTACCTCCTAGGCAGGAAGATTGCACAGCCCTGAAGCAGGGACTGTGCAGGACTGGTGTCACTGCTGTGCTCATAGCCACCCTGGGCAGACCATGGCCCCGTGGCCTCAGTGCAGCCCCATCACTCTCTGTATTATGTAGCCTGTAAATAGGAGCATCAGTCAGGGAAAGGCTTTGCAAGGCACCGAGCAGATCCAGCAAGTAATTGATGGCAGTAAATAGGCAAGGCTGTTCTAGATGTCCTGTGTGCTAGTTGTACTTTGGCTTCTGGTTTTGCTTTTTCTTTTCCATTACATTGTTTTTTTTTCTTCTTCTGTTGGACCAGGCGATGCTGTCAGTGATTGTAAAGCAGTGGAGAGGCGAAGGGATTGCTTTCCTGTGGCTGAGCCACTTTGAGCCTCTTTCAGGGTTTTTTAGGGGTAGTTGGGTCCAAAGGCAGCCTCCAGCAGCAAGTGGGCCTTAGGAGATGGCTGTGTCGCCTGCAACTGCTTCATGGAGGGTAGCTGTCAGGGCATTGGAGACCGGTGATGGTCAGTGCAGGGTCTGTACCACGCAAGATGCCAAGATTGCAACTTTGTTTAGTCTTAAAAAAAACCCAACCCAACCCACCAAACCCATCCTTAAGGCAAAACGTGGGACTTCTCTTTGTGATGTCTTTTAGGAGCTCTTCACTGTAAATGTGAGGTTAAAAAAAAGGATGTTGGGGGCGGGGGGAGAGGGGTGGGGAGGGAATACTGTACAACAAGGAATGCATATGTTTAAAACAGCAGCTAACCAACGTGTGTCCCACACCAAGCTGACTCAGTTCCATGGGGAAAAAGTTCTATTCCAGTCCACACCGAGCCCGTATCCAATTGCTCACACAACGTGTACATAATGTAGTTAGCTAGTGCTTGACGCTACAGCTCAGCTAGGGGAATTACACCCAACAACAATAACATGTAGATGTATAATTGGAGCACTTTAGTCCTTTTCTTTTTTTTTTTTCCCTTTCTTTTCATTTGGACTGATTATTTTTTCTTGCATGTTGTTTCCTTTTACGATGGATGAGCTGTGTGTAGCAGCCCGCATGACCGTGGTCGTTCTCAAAGGAAGACTTCTGCTGTGTTCACGCTGAAGCGCAAAAAGGCAGTTTGCGTCCGTTAATAAAAACCCCAAGCTCAGAAACCTTTTTTTGTACCCGTCAACAGCACAAATATTTTGTATTGTTGTTTGTACCATTTTTGTACCAAAAACAAAAGAGGGAAAAAAAAATGGGGAAAAAAAAAAAAAAAAAAGGAGGAAGGGAGTAAATGTTTTCAATGTGTTTTTAGTGCCACTGCAATCTTGGTTTCCAAACTGAGTGACAGCTTTGCTGATTTATTGTGTATCAAAGCTGAACTGGCGCACTGACGCCTGGCTCCAGTGTAATAAAAAATAAAGTCCCCCTTTTGAATAGTCTCACTTGCCTTTTTTTTTTTATTTTCCCTTAGTTTTATCATGTGGTTTGGTTTGTTTTAATTTAATTGTTACTATTTTGTTGTTCGTTTCGTTTCATTCGCCACGTGCAGCCCCTGGCTTGCTGACTGCCAACAGCAAACATAACCAAAACCCACCTGGATGCTATCCCATGTCACCTGCTCTGGTTGGGGGTGGGGGAGGTGTTAAACTAGATGTTCTCCAGAGGTCCCTTCCAACCCCCACCATTCTGTGATCCTTGCAGCCAACCTGTGAGTGGGGATCTGGTTGCAGGGTGGGTCCGCATGCACAAACATCATGCTTGCAGGGTGGGTCCGCATGCACAAACATCAGCAGGGGTGCTTTGGAGGTCGCACATGTTTCTGGCCTTGCTGGTGGTGGGAAATTTGCATTTGTTGAAGCACTAAGCAAGGCTCATCCCCAGGCCAGAGAGTTGTCAGGAGGCATTGGTGCAGGTCCTTCCTGCAGCCTCAGGCGTATAAGGTTGTGCTGCACTAAACTTGATGCGAATCAGTCAGGGGGTGCTGCTCCATGCAAGCTTTGTGCTTTCACACTGTCCAGGAACACTCAAGGATCTTTGCTTGCTGGTACATTGGTAACCTCCATGGCAGCAACAAGGGCAGGGTCCAGAGGATGGGGCCAGGTTGTTTTTCAGTGGTTCCCAGTGACAGAAAAAAGCGAACAAACTGAAACCCAGAGAGTTCCATCTGAGTGTAAGGATAAAAAAATCTGTAGTGGAGCCCTGGAGCCGGCTGCCCAGAGAGGTTGAAAAATCTTCCTTGGAGAGATTCCAAACCTGTCTGGCCATTGCTATGTTGGGCAACCTGTTCTGGGTGATCCCTCTCTCCAGAGGCTCCTTCCAAGCCCCACCATGCTGGGGTTCTGGAATTCTGTGCATCAGCCCCTTCGTCTGCCCACTGGTTTGCAGCTTGTGCACATGAGGTGCAGCACAGGAGCAGACAGTCCATTCACTGCCAGGGAACAGGGCTGACTCAAGTCTAAAGGCTGGCTGAGCAGCTGATGCCTAGTGGAAGAAGCCTAAGCTTGCTGCTTGCAGGTGTATTTCTCCACCATCTCTGCATGTGCAGGAGCAAAGCCATAATGGGAGATGCTGCTGTGCACGTAGCAAAGAGCGTAAGAAGTCCTTCCCATTGGCATTACTAAGTTCAGCAGCTCATCTCTGTGTGCTCTTCTTTTAGAGCCATCAGCTTCTTGCTTTTCTCAGCTGCTTTTCCCTATCTTCAGATGCTTTTCCCAAAGAGCCTTGGGAAGGGGCACAAACACCCTGCTGCAATGCCAAGCAGCAACTGCAGTTAGCATTGTCCTGGGGACCTCTACAGGGCCTGAGCAGATAGATGAGTTTCCATTTTTCTGACCCTGACTTCAACCCACATCTGCCAAAAGTTAGCAAGAGGCCTTCAGTGGGTCCTAAGGCCACCCAGGGCTGAGGAAGGACAAGTTGATCGAGCAAGCTGAGGAGCTGTTCCAGCCAAGCACATGGAAAGCAGTGCTGCCTCATTTTTAATAAACATGAAGATGAATGCAAATCCTGTGCATGGCAATTTACTTCCCCCCAGAGTCAGCTAAGAATATTTTATTGCTAGTTTTGCTAATTCTCAAGCTGTTCTGTTTCTTAGAATTATCTTTAACTACTGAATAATGCAAGACTGTTGCATCACAAATATTAGTTTCTACTATCTGTGTAAGTCTGGGCTCTCATCATCATGTTATTAGGCTTTATCTGCCTGCAGAAAGTCTTGTTCCTCAGATGATTTAGCTGCGTGCTTAACTTTGACCATGTGAACAGTGTTACTAAGCTGATGGAAACAGCTGCCCTCCCTTAAATCCATGGACTTTCATACCAAAATTAAAAATAATAACAATTACTAGTTCAGTTATTATCATAGGCTCTTGGGTTAGGCTTTTTTTTCCCCCTCTCCAGCCAAAGGCAGGTGCCAGACTTTGCGGCAGAGTTTGATTCAGCTCAAACTGAAGCATGCAGGGATTATGATTAATTTTTTTCAGTAAATGAAATAAATGAACTCCTTTTTCTTTTTTGGGTCTCCAGATAAAACCCTATGCATTACTAATGTCTAGGTTCTAGTTTAACTTTCCCAGAGACTCAAATATAGGTAATAGAACCAATAACAATTTATAGGATGCCTTTCCCTCTTCCCCCTGTCTTTACCAAAGAATTGGATGTAGAGAGGAAAAAGTTAAGCACACCCAACTAAATAATCTCACTTTGATTTGGAAGTTAAAAGGGAAAATTTAAGCAATAAATAAAAGGTATACAAGGTAGGGAAGTTACAATAGGTATAGGGAAGGGAAAACAAGATACAAAATATGTAAATACAACCAGATCGATAGCAATGGTTTTGCCTGCCTCGTGGGTTACGGCCACATGGTAAAACAAAGAGCAGCAGTAAAGAGGATGGTGATGCCAGCAAGCAGGGAGAGAGAAACAGGAAGCTACTCTGTTTTTATAGGGATCTTAGAACCTGGGAGTAGGCTAACCAGCACACCTGGTAGTGGGCTAACCAGCACACCTGGTAGTGTTCACACCCACCCCCCAGGGAGGGTCAGGAGGACCTGGGGTCAGGGTCCACACTTCTCTTGAACACCTCCAGGGATGATGACTCCACCACCTCCCTGGGCAATTTGTGGTCCCCCGGTGTGTGCATCCTTTCTGCCCAGTACCAACACGTGCTGGTGTTAACAAAGGCCTGAGGCAGAGCTTTGGCTTCTTTTGCTGCATTTATTTAGCAGCAGTGGTAGTATTATTATGCAGATTCATTGGGAAGAAGACCCAGTGAGCAGCTGTACTGTGCAGCAGTGCCTCTCCTCCTTACGAGTAGGGTCAAAAGTGCTGAAAGGACCAAGGTATGTGTGGGATAGAGAGACTACAGGGGGACACAGACACCTGCAGCACCTCTGTGCCCAGATAAGTAGCTCTTTTGACTAATTACCTTGAAAACGCGTTGGTGCTTCTTCCAGCCATAGCACCACACCATGAGCACTTGTTAGCCATAGTAGCAGCATCCTTCTTAATCCTGGTGTATCTTGGAAGGCACAAAGGACAACTGAGAGTAACTGAAGAGGATGGGCATCACCAGCACTTGCAGGAGCTCTTCCCTCTGCTCAGCTGGTGGCAGCAGTGTTTGGGTTATTATTTATGATGTCCTCTTCTCCCATATAGGACAGATCCTGTGGGGTGACAGTGTGAGACATTAAAGACTTGTACATGGATGCAAAGCAGAGAGAGTGCTGGATGGCAGCCTGGGAGCTGGGGATTCCTCACCCAGCAGCGGGGGTGGACCAGCTCCAGAGCAAGGAGCGAGCTGCAGGCACACTGGGACCTTTGCAGCAGCATTGTTGCACAACAGCAAGTGCCTTCTCCTGATAGAGCTGTAGGAGTTCCCTCTCCTCTCTTGCAATGATTAATGTATAGCTTCCCTGCACTCATCTCAGTGCCACAGCACAATCTATCTTCCTGCTCATTGCCTCCCCCTCCCCACCTTCCATTTTTTAATAAGAGAGTTTTTTCCCTTCTCTTTTCTTTCTTGCAACCAAGGAGGCAGCAGCTGCAGGAGGGAAAGCTGTCTGTGAGTAATGGCAGAGTCTCCTCGTGATGGGCTGCCACAGAGCACACCTCCAGCCCAGTGACAATGGCCTGATGCACTGATCAGGGTGAAAAATAAACATTTGATGTACCTTCCTGGCTACTCCTGGTTTGTTTTTTTTTCTGAGAGGCCATGGCTTTCTGGCAGGTTTTCCCTCCCTGCCATTACTCACCATCCAGCTCCCATCTTGATGGAGACAAGAGGAGCATGAGGAGGGACACCTCAGTCAATGCCTTTTATCCGCCTCCTCAGGAAGGTCGTTTTTAAGCAGGCCTAACCCAAATGACCCCAAATCTTTTCTGAAATGCCTGGAGGTTTTGGTGAGCTGTGCATAGCTGGCAGGGTTGGGAGAGGGAAGCCTTGCTTCAAGTAACACTGGGAGGGTTGTGTTAATTAGTGGCACAGCGGCTTTGGGAAGGGTCATTTCCACTCAGAGCACCAAAGAACCTGTCCCTGCCCAGCTAATTGGAGATTCACAGCCCAGAGACAGGATCTTGTATCTGCAAGGCTGTGAACCCCAAGGCACACACTGTCCCTGCTCTGGAACCAAGAGTAAATTGGGGTGGGGCTCTAAACACATGGTTCACAGTGGGAATGGCAACAAAAGATTTAGGAAGACCTGATGAGGCATTTTGGTGCCAGCACAGGCTCCGTGCTGGGTGCTGCCCAGCAGGATCTGGCACCACATGATGGACACTGAGGAGTAGATGTCAGACCCAAGCCCCGCAGGAGCTATTTTGCTCTGAAAGCAACCAATAAAATAATAGCAGGACCCCTGGAGCTGTCTGGGCAGGGAAAAGGGGGGGGCTGTCCAATTCTCCCTGTAGTCCCCATCACAGGCTGACAGCTTCTCCTGCCTCCTCCCAGACAGCTTCTCCTTCTCCAATTCCAGACTGGTCTCCCCACAGAACTTCTGTCTTCTATGGGAATTTCATGTAAACCCACAATGTAATGACTGAAAACACTTCTCATGGTACATTAGAGACACTTTAAGTCATTTTATGTAGGAGGTTCCTGGTATTTTTCCCTTGGTCACCAAGATCCAATGCCATGGGCTTCCCTGGTGCTGGGTCTTGTTTGCACCTTAAAAAAAAAATCTTCCTTTAGATCTGGTAGTGAGGATGTGGTAGAAGCATCATCTAACACTCAGTGGCTGTTAGACCCAGTTGGGCAGCAGTGCATGATGCTCAGGCTGAGGTGTGAGAGGAGAAGGATAGAGAGCTGGGGTGGCCAAGTCCAACCAGCATAATTTCAAAGTAGCTCAACCCTACCCCAGTTTGGAGAGTCCTGTCTGGTCTATCCCTATCCTGGCTCCCATTTCAGCCTCCCAACACTTGCAAACGTTTGCAAATACAGATCAACGGGTTAATGCTTACCCCAAAATAGCAGTTTTCCCCTGAGAGATTAACGTCTCTGTCTGTGGTGGAAGCTGCCAGAAGTGGATTGTCACAAATCCCTGGGAGGCTGGGGAAGGAATAAGGCAGAACCATGTCTCTGTCAATATTTCCATTCTTAATAAACCAGATTTATAATACCCGAGGCTGCACGGAAGCTTTATCGCTGCGTACGTAATGGCCGCGCCATTAACCTGTGCTATCTATAGCCAAACTCATTACTTTATGAAGTACTTGGAGTTACCTTGGAGTACAAAAGGTGACATAACTAATCCTGGTCTGTAAAAATCATATTGATTGGAATGTAACCTCCAGGTAATGTGAGAGTGTTTATAGTCCTCTGCAAAAATGCACTCGGAGTGCTTGGTGCTCAGTGCACGAGACCCAGCCCTTTGCACCGGGGTCTGACATCCCATCACCAGCCCTTGTGGCACGGGCAAGGTGAGGATGAGTCTTCCCACATCCCACACAGCTTTCCCCAGGTGGAAACACCAGATGGCATAAAAGCAGTTCCAAACACCACCGATGATGTCCCATGTCAATGAGATGATGATGTTGGTGCTGTGCAAGTGCTTTGGGGTTGGCCAAAGCCACTTTGCTGTTTGCTCAGTGCTGTCAGATGCCTTTTGGGTCTTTCAGACTCTGGCTTACAGGTTGAGCCTTCCACAGCTGTCTTGCGCATTTCTGTGATGCAGCTGCTAAGGCAGTCACTCATCACCCAGTTCCCACAGCCAGGCTCCCAGTAAGAGCAAAGCAGACATACAGGTGCATGCACACACCAGACTCGCAGACATGTGTCTTCTAAGCTATTCCCCTGCTGAGGTCCCTGGCACCCAGAGCAAGGCTGCTCTACATTTATTGTCCAGACAAGGCCAAGGAAGCTGCTGAAGCATCTAGAGCACAAATCTTCTGAAGAGCAGCTGAAGAAACTGAGGCTGTTCAGCCCAAAGGAAAGGAGGCTCTGGGGAGACATTTCTCACTCTACAACTCCCTGAGAAGAGGTCAGAATGAGGTGGGAGTCAGTCTCTTCCCTTAAGGAACAAGGGATAGGACAAGAGGAAGTGGCCTCAATTTGTGCCAGGAGAGATCTGGGTCAAATACACCCCAAAAGGGTGGTCAAACCCTGGTGCAGGCTGCCCAGGGAAGTGGTGGGATAACCATCCCTGCGATATTTAAAAGACACATAGATGTGGTGCTGAGGGACATGGTGTAGTGGTGACTCGGCAATGCTGGCTTAACAGTTGGAGTCAATGACCCAAGTCATTCCAACAAAAAATTATCCTATGATTTCATGATTCTATGTGTCTCCTTTCACACTGCACCTTAAAGAAGGAGCAAGTGCTTGTTGATCCTGAGAGCTTAAACCTATAGCCATTGTATGATCTGAATTCGCTCATTTCAGGAGCTGTTGCGGAGTTGCTCTTACCATTTTGTAGGGCCATGAAGAAATTCAGCACCTTGTGGAAAAGGCACATGAGACCCAAGAGAGGAGAGGGCACAGGAACCCAGCCCTGTGAACAGTCTCAAACTGCAGAGCTCAAGTGAAAACCAAAGTATGTTGAGAAGGCAAATCCATCCCATTGCTATAGTACTGCATAAAATATTTAGCTTTTGAGTACATCACCAAAGTGGTTCCTTTTGACATTACATTTATGTCCTTGTAAAAGACATGCAGCTGAGAGCAAACATCCATCCCAGAACACCCAAACATTGCTGAGCACAGCAGCCACGTTGGCTCAGGGGACCTGGGACAAGGCTGACATGAAATCTGCATTACCTCCCGCTCCTGAGGAGCAGCCACCCCGGGTCTGCCAGTACGAGATGGCACCACAGCCATGTACCATACCTCATCACAGCCACCCAGCCCTGGCTGAGACACACTCCTAAGTACATCAGAGCAGGAAAACACACTTGTACAGGAGTCTTCTGCTGTTAAAGTGCCTCTGATCAAAAGTGTTTTACCATTTTTCATGCCTTAACACAAGGAAATGTGCAAACAGCAAACAAGGCTTTGCTGCAGGTATTCAGCTCTTTGCAAGCAGGCAGTGCTTTGCTTCCAAACCTCATAATAAATAGAAAAGGAACAACTTTTTCCTTGCTCAAAATGGTTTGCTAAATATTTCACTGAGCATCTTGGGTTTCCATTTGTCCTGCTTCCATTCACTGTATGTCTCTCCCTTCTGTTCTTATACTTCTGCAGCTACAAAAGCATCCTGGTGGCACTGAGGCAACCACACATGCAAGAGGAGAGGACCTGCTCCACTGGCCATTTTGCAAGGAAAGCACCACTTCAGCACAGTGGCCTCTGCATGAAAAGAAAAACATACAATGTAAAAAAGCCTAAATGACCCTTACAACTTTAAATAAAAAGAGAACCAAAACCCAATTACATTTTCAACCAGACTTAACAGGCATCAAAGGAGTGAGACTTCAGATAAATTGGAAATGAGGTGGAGTCACTGGGGAAGCCCCTGGCCATGCTATCTCTCTGCAGATGGAAGCTCAGACCCCATCATCTGGACTCACTCCTTCTCAGGAGAGCCTGCACTAAATCTACAGACTGTAGCTCAGGCAGAAGCAGGGGTTTTTAAAAGAGCAGCTCCATTTCATTCCCTAGGAATAACGCAGATGAACGGCCAAAGAGCCAAGGCCAGACTCAGCCTGGCTTCTGCAGGAATGCATCAGGGCAGGGGCCTCAAGGATCACTTTTCTCAAAGCATCCTAATAAGCACTGCTGAACAATGCTAAGGCTCTTTCGTGGGCTGAGCATGGAGCAGAGGGCAGTACTGGGTCATCTCCAGAGAGGAGATGTCTTTTTAGCATACTTTCTTCAGAAAAAGCAGCCTTGCTCTGCCTGCATCCCCTTCCTCTGCTTCCCTTCTTCTCCACATGTACTACTGAACTCGTTGATGAGAAGCAGCTAAATTGGACAGAGCCAGAAAGATAATTAAGTCCCTGCTTTGTGAGAAATAAGGGGCCAAAGGAGAGCTTTGTAAGCTCAGATGCTTAGATTCTCTTTGTAAGCTCAGATGCTCCTCAGATTCAAGGAGCAGATAAAACAGAATTTATATAGGCAAAAAAAAGAGTCTCCGTGGCAAAAAGACCCTAAACCTGCCCCAAGCACAGATAAAACCTCCAAGAGGACTTGCAGCCAGCTGTGAGGAACCATCAGGAATCCAACATCTCTGCATTGTCCTTTGTGAAATGACTTGTTTCTTACAAGGTCACCACCCAGCATCCCACCAGGAGCCCAGAGAACCAAGTCACTGCTGGAGAAACAAGCCGTGTCTTCCCAGTGCACCAGACACAATGGCTTGGAATGCCTAGAGGAGCAGCATGCTGGAATTCCAGGGTGAAGGGCTCAGCAGGAAGGGCAAAACCTGTCAGGGTCAGTCATGGCTGTGCAACTCCTGCTCCTCCAGCTGCTCCCCAAGCTGTGAGAAGGCTGCAAGGTCATGGCCCAGGGTGCTTCAAATGCCTGAAACTCATCCCATAGGCTCCAGCATATTATTTATAGGAGCTTATTCTTGAAAATCTCCATGGGGATTGGAGCCCTGCTATGATAAATCCTATACAAACACATATTAACAGCCCAGACAGGGCTGGCTTCTCAAGCTGGGATTTAAAGTCCATGCAGAGGTGGCAAGTCAGAAGCCAGGGAATGTGCTGCAGCCCTCAGAATAGCCATTGCTGCCTGCGTCTCTTTTTTTGTCATGGGCTTATGCAGCTCTTCTCAGCAGGAGTTCTGACCTGGGGAGGGTGATGCTGAGGCACCCAAGGACCACACGTGGCTGATAATGTCATCTCTCTCTGCCCAAGGAACACAGTCTCTTGGTGAAGACACAGCAGGCAGCGTAGGCAGCGTAATCCTGCAGAGGCAGCGAGTGGCTGCCCGCTCCCAGGACAGTCTGCTGCTGCTGCTTGCAGACAGCAGGTCTTTTGGACTGATTGCATTATAATTTAATCCATCCTTCAGCGATTTTAGCTCTCCAGATTGTTGTTATTTTACACCTCAGCAGAAGTTCATGAGGAACAAAATGAGGTTGCAATCCTCTAGGGGAAGCTGGCAAGAGTCACAAATCCATCTTTGTGGAAACAGATTTAAGCTTAGGTCCAAATAATTAGTTCTTTACCCAGGCCTTAAGCTAAGGAGATGGTGAGTTCATCTGCAGAGACTGCAGAATAACTTCCTGGGAAGCTGCTCACATTTCTTTCACACTCTCATTTATAAAGCAGAAGCTCAAAGCAGGGCTGGACTCAGCTTGTGGTCAGGAGCCATGGCACAACGCAGACAGGGTGACCCAGAGCTCCTGCCTGCATTGCCAGGAGAGGCTTTTGCACAGGACTCAGGGAGAACCTGAGCTCCTAATAGAAGCTCATTTGGATAAAAAGGTTTTTTCCCCACCTTCTCCCTTCTACCATAGCATGAAAGGATGCCTGGTGCCACTGGCTCAGCAGAAAAAAAGCCCATGAAGGTAGGAGGAGAGAGGCTGCACAGATGGGGGAGATGGAGAGGTCCAGCTGTATTCCCAGCATCAGATTTCTGCCTTTGGGAACTCAAAGATTGGCATCTTTGACATCTCTAATCAGAGACACAGCTAAGAAAATCCATGTTAGTCCAAACAGCATGAAAGCCTGGAGAGATAGCCAGCAGGGTCCTCCCATGAGCTGTTCCCTGCTCTCCCCTGGTGCCTGGATAACATCTTTGTGAAGCCCACGATCAACCAGTGAAATGCTGGGCTTTAACTGGGTTTCATCTTACTGCCACAGCATCTCTGCTCCAGACATAGCCAAAGCAAAAGCAGGGCCAAAGGGTCCCCAGTAACAGGTATGTGCTCAGAAAACATCATTTTCATCATTGCTCTCCTCCATCACAGCAACGATTGAAGCTCTTCCAGGCAGGAGACTGCAGTGAAATGGCGCTGGGGAAGGAAAAGATGAAGGAAACCATCTCCCGAAGGCAGACAAAAGGGAGGAAATCAGCTGGAGAACAGAAAGACAGCTACATAAATTTCTCAAGCTTGTAAGGCAGGGTAAAGCTCAAACCTCCCCTAGGCAAAGAGTAAAGGGATAAACCCAGTCCCATTACGCTAGGCCACTTAAAGCCATTTGAAATTTCCTACCTGTCAGGCTGCTTCTGCACAAGTGGGAATTTCCCTTCACATTGAACCCTCTTCTAGGAGACCTGCTGCAGGACATCAGCTTATGGGACTTTTACCCCCCAGCTGTACACACAGCTCTCCATCTGCCCAGGAGTCCCTCTCAACTTCCTTACAGGCAGAACTGGACCTGTTACAACTCCTGTCATCTCACACAGCCTTGTCTTGGCCTAACATTAAGCCCAGCACTTTGGTCTCAATCACTGAACCCTGCATCACAGTGGAGGAGACATAGGTTGAATCTGGCTTTCCCCACCTCAAATCCTAAGGAAGATCCCAGCCCCCCCATATCTGGGAGCTGCTGACCCCTGGCCATCACTGGGACAGTGGGAAATCATTTGCACCTTCCTTCTGCCCACAACCAGCTGCACCTCCTCTATTCACTCCCTGCTCTGAGCTGCAGCATGTGGCTGCAGAAGCATTTGGAACTTTGTGTAAAGGGTTTACTGCTTCGTTTCAACCTCTGCACAAATGCTTCTTACCCAAACCTCAGCATAGAAAGGTCCCACTCCTCACACATGGGCAGTGACTTCCCATTCCAATGAGCTTTTGACCCCTTGGACTCCAGAGAGCAGTTTGCTGCCATCGAGGGCAAACCTCACCCCCCAGGAGCAGCATGTTCAGTGGATCAGATAATCTCAAAGTGGGGGTGTGTGGGGGAGATGCACAGAGCAAGAGTCTTCCGAAGTAAGATTCCTGCCTCTGCAAATAGCAGTGCTGCAGGCCCCGTGTGGGGGATTAGGCACCGTCATGGTGTGTAGAGGGAAGATGGATTTCAGGATGATAATAGGAATGACATATGCTGCTTTTGCTCCCTTTCTGCTGACACACAATTTAGCAGGCGCTGCAGAATTTTCTTCCCATTTAAGATTTCCATTTAACAGCCAAGGAGCTCATGTTAATTCAGATGATCTCCTCTGTGGTGGTAAGGAAGGGTGCCTCTTCTGCCTAGTTTTTTTTGTTGGGTTTTTTTTGAGTCTCAGTGACTGTGACTAATGAAGGAAACCCTCCTGTGGCTTTGCAGAGACCTGTGCCCCTTACCAGGCTATCAAACACCACTTCACTCAAGCTTGGGCAGAGTCAACAGTGCTCAAAAAATGAGACTCTTATAGAGGCATCACCTCCTAAGAGGTGTCCAGGAAGCTTTCTCGAGCCATATCCAGGACCAGAAGGGATTGAAGTGAGAGTCCCTCTGCCTGCCATCCCCTATCCAAGGAAGGGCCCCTGAGGCAGGACGTCCAGGCGGCAGTGGGGAGCTGATGGGACAGCATGGCTGGGATATGGGGACAAAGGGCTGTGGGGATGGATAACCTAGAGGTGCATGTGCTAGTTTGAAGCTAGCTAGAATGTTTTGGTGAGAAGAACTAGATGATAGGCTGAGAAATGAAAACAATGGTGAGGTCTACTTCACTCACAGTCTTGCTGAGATGTGTAAGGAAGAAAACCAAATCAAAAGATAAGGTCACTTCTGCTCTGCACTTCGTGCTGGGCTGTCCTCTTCTCTTTGCCTGCTGGGGAGAAGCTGAGGCTGCTGGCTGGACTCCACCTTGCTTTCTATCCTCACCCTCCTTTTGCTTGGCTGCTTCACCTTGCTTTTTTAATCCCTCTGGCTGAACCTCCATTCTTCCTTGGGATCGGGGTAAGGTTGAGAGGGGTAGGGGGAAGGTGAGGAGTGGTTGAGAGCCCCTCCTGGGGACTCAGGTTTCTGGGAGGGGAGTTGTGTCTGTATTATCTTTTACCTTGTATATTTCTGTATATATAACTGTATATACTGTAAATATCTGCTTGTAAATTGTGCCAGCTGTAAATATAAGCTTCATTCAAATTTCCAGAGCCGACTGAGTCTAGTCTGGGTGATTTCTAAAAGTGTGGGGGGCGGGGGACACCCAAACCATCACAGTGCATGTGATCCCCCAGCCTCTGCTGCAAACTGGACCACTGGAGGACTGGGCCATGCAGTGTACATTTTAAATGCACTTTTTGCTTTATTCCAGTTGTCACATTTCCTCTTAGCTCAACCATGCCCCAAAGCCATGCAGCCCATTGGATGTGGGCTAACACTGGCCAGGCAGCTGCTAGCCCTACCAAAAGAAGATGAAGCTAGCACTACCCACCTACCTCTCCCCTACACACCAGTGAAAGCAGTGCCTTGGCAGCTGGTGCCAAGTGGGAAATCAGACCTTGTTTTAGTTTTCCAAGGAAGTATAGCTCGGGGTAAGGCAAACCCACCAAGTTAACTTCCTCCTCACTTAAACAAACAGCAAAACCATCACTGAATTCTCTCCTGTGCATTAGAGCTGCATATATTCACTCACCCTATCGAGCAGGAACAAGGGGCATCGCTTAAAGATGTGGGTGTAGAGGCTCCAGGAGCAGAGATTTTGGATGCAAATCTGCAGGCTGTGAGCACACAGCCAGGATATACACCAAGCATATTAATGCTGTGCGTTGAGCCCCACTGCCTGAGAAGCAGAGGCTAGACCTAGTCTGAGGGAAGGAGAGTTGGTGCTGATTCATCCTGGGCTCTCTGCTCTTACTGAACTTTGTTTATTTACCTAAAAGCACCCCACGGACAGAGCTAGAGAAGCGACTGCATCTTCACACTCAGTGAACATCACCCCCATCAGAAGCCTCCTTGCTTCCTCCCTGCCCAGAAATGACTCTCTAAACCCACTTCTATTTTTTTACACCTTCATTCAGGTTATTGCCAAGAACTGCAAATTGTTTACCAGCCTCGTGCAAACAAAGGCTCCTGATCAGGCACAGAAGCACAGCCCTGGGGCTTTCCAGCAAGCCTGGATTCTTTAATTACTTAACAAAAGCTCACTCTTACCTTTTTTTTCTTTCTTTCCTTTGCCTGTTACCTTGGTAAACCACAATCCTGGATGCCTTCCATACCACATGCTGCTCAAAACCTCTTTTAGTGAAGATTTTGCCAAAGTAGCTCCCAAGATGAGGGACTAAAGCCATGCCATGGTAAGGAGCATGGCACAAGCAGACCAGCATCAGCTTGATGGCAAAAGCTTCTCCCAGACATGTGTGTGCTCATGCATATGTGTCTGGGAGTGGTCACCACCTCCAGTTGCAGACTCATGGCAGCTGCCCCATGGCATTTCTCTCTCATTCTTAAGCCTTGATCTCTGCTCTTATCTAGTTTGAAGCACCAGGACCCAGAGAGAAGCAGACAGGTGACTGCCCACCATTCCTTGAGGAGAACTGGAGCACATCCAAAGAGCCACAAAGCTGCTGAAGGGTCTAGAAAACAGTTCTTGTGAGGAGCAGCTGAGGAAGCTGGAGTTGTTTAGTCTGGAGAAAAGGAGACTCAGGGAAGACCTTATCATCTTCTACAACTAGCTGAGGGGAAGTTGTAGAGAGGTGGGTGTTGTCCTGGTCAACCGAGTTACAAGTGTTAGGACAAGAGGAAATGGCCTCAAGCTGTACCAAGGCAAGTTTAGGTTGGGTATTAGGAAGAATTTCTTCACTGAAAGGGTTATCAGGCATTGGAAGGGCTTGCCCAGGGGGTCGTAGAGTCTCCATCCCTAGGGGCATTTAAGAGTCATGTAGAGGTAGTGCTTAGGGGTATGATTTAGTCAAGTACTGCATCCAGTTCTGGAGCCCCTATTACAAGAGGGATATGAAGATGCTGGAGCATGCCCAGAGAAGGGCCACAAGGATGCTCAGAGGTCTGCAGCAGCTCTGCTATGAGGACAGACTGAAAGAGTAGGGGCTGTTCAGGCTGGAGAAGAGGAGGCTCCAAAGTGACTTTATTGAGGCCTTCCAGTATCTGAAGGGGCCTACAAAAAAGCTGGGGTGGGACTTTTTAGGCTATCAGGGAGTGAGAAGACTGGGGAGAATGGAGTAACGCAGGAGGTGAGTAGGTTAAGCATAGACAAGAGGAGGAAGTTGTTCAGCATGAGAGCGATGACAGCCTGGACTGGGTTGCCCAGGGAGGTGCTTGAGGCCCCATGCCTGGAGGTGTTTAAGGCCAGGCTGGATGGGGCTCTGGCCAGCCTGCTCTAGGGTATGGTGTCCCTGGCAAAGGCAGAGAGGTTGGAACTAGATGATCCTTGTGGTGCCTTCCAACCCTGACTGATTCTGTGATTCTAAAAACATTTCAAGAAGTTATCCTTGGTTGGCAGAAGCATATTGGGCTATCAATGAGTCTATGTCCAAGTGGAGGCCAGTGACAAGAGGAGTCCCTCAGGCATCAGTCCTGGGACCAGTCTTGTTCAACATCTTCATTGGTGCCAAGGACAGAGGCATTGAGTGCACCCTCAGCAAGTTTGCTGATGACACCAAGCTTCCAGACTAGGCTGTTCTGTGATTCTAAGTGGAAAGGAGAGGTGGGCACAGGGGATGCACAGGGCAAGCAGTCCTGCAAAATCCATCTCTACTCCAACAGTGAAAGCAGCAAGAAAGGCACCTCCATCCTTCACCTCTCTCCTAACATCTACACCTCACTGCCAATATACTTGGGGAAAAGCAAGGCAAGTAGAAGGTAGAGTTCACTAAAATTTGTGTAGATGGCTTGGTTTTGCCTTCTGGGAACTAAGACTAACTTCTAAGCCCCTTGCAATGAAAAAAATCAGCTGCACATTAATATATATAAAAATAAAGAGGTGCAATTTGCATGGTATTAATGGAGCAGCAGTTCAAGTATTTAGAAGCATAGAATCAACCAGGTTGGAAGAGACCTCCAAGACCATCCAGTCCAACCTATCACCCAGTCCTATCCAGACATCTAGACCATGGCACTAAGTGCCCCATCCAGTCTTTTCTTGAACACCTCCACATGGGCCACCCTTTCCAATGCCAATCACTCTCTCTGCCAACAACTTCCTCCTAACATCCAGCCTATACTTCCCTCAGCACAACTTGAGACTGTGTCCCCTTGTTCTATTGCTGATTGCCTGGAAGAAAAGACCAACCCCACCTGGCTACAGCCTCCCTTCAGGCAGTTCTAGACAGCAATGAGGTCTGCCCTGAGCCTCCTTTTCATCAGGCTGCACACCCCCAGCTCCCTCAGCCTCTCCTCATAGGGTTTGTGTTCCAGGCCCCTCAACAGCTTCGTCACCCACCCTTCTCTGGACACCTTCCAGCACCTCAACATCTCTCTTGAATTGAGGAGCCCAGAACTGGACACAGTACTCAAGGTGTGGCCTGACCAGTGTTGAGTACAGAGGAAGAGTAACCTCGCTCATCCTACTGGCCACACTGTTCCTGATGCAGGCCAGGATGCCATTGGCTCTCTTGGCCACCTGGGCACACTGCTGGCTCATCTTCAGCCTACTCTCTACCAGTACCCCCAGGTCCCTTTCTTCCTGGCTGCTCTCCAGCCACTCTGTCCCCAGCCTGTAGTGCTGCTTGGGGTTGTTGTGGCTGAAGTGCATAACCCTGCACTTGGCCTTGTTAAATCTCATCCCACTGGCCCCTGCCCACCCATCCAGCCTGTCAGGGTCCCTCTGCAGAAGGTGCAGAACAATTCACTGTCAGCCTGGGGAAGGTGCCTGCGGAGGGGAAATAAGGCTTGCGCACAGGCGGTTGGTGTAAGCTGTCGCTGCAGCCGATGCCTCAGTCAGGAGGCAAGCAGAACGTTGGCAGCTCTCTGAACACATAAATAAAACATTGCTTACCACTTGCCATCAGTGACAAAATTAAAAAGTAAAGAAAGAAAGAAGGCTGCCTTTCCAGCTCTCCCCTCAGCTGTACCACTTCGCTTCCTTGCATTAATTCAGTTTTCAGTGTCTCTCTTCTCAGATGGGCTCTAAGGAAAGGGGGAGGGAGGAAGAGTAGAAAACAAAGCCCCAAAAGTTTAGCAAAGGGTCCTGGAGGTCCTTTCCAACCATAGCAATTAGATGTTGTGCTGAGGGATTTGGTTTAGCCAAGGACCTGTCAGTGTGAAACTAATGATTGGACTCGATGAGCTTGAAGGGCTTTTCCAATCTAAGAAATGCTGTGGTTCTGTGAAATGCCAACTCAGCACAAAGGCATCACTCCACTCTCATCCCAAACCATTCCTGCTAGTAATTCCCAGGGTTTGGCAAAAGCAGAAGAGGCTAAATGGGGCTGGCTGGGCTGAGCCCTTAGAACGCTGTGGGAGTTGTGGTTTTCCAGCCCTGACCCTGGGTGGCCACAATCACAGAATCACAGAATTAACCAGGTTGGAAAAGCCCTCTAGGATCATCGAGCCCAGCCTATCACCTAACCCTTCTAATTAACAAACCATGGCACTAAGTGCCTCGTCCAGCCTCCTTTGCAGCGCCTCCAGCGATGGTGACTCCACTACCTCCCCAAGCAGCCCATCCCAGTGGGCAGTCACTCTTTCCACGAAGAATTTCTTCCTGATGTCCAGCCTAAAATGCTGATAGCAGAGGCACCTCCCAGCCCTCCAGCAGCTCAGCCTGTCAGTGCCCAATCTAATCCCTGGCAGCGCAGGCGTCACAGCCAAATTGATTTGCTGTAAGTCACATTTACTGTCTCAGCCATGGATGTGTCAAACCCAGGCTTTTTAACTGAAAATAACACCAGAATTTTCCCCCTTTTTAGAAGCCTCCACCACAAAACCTCCAGCAGAGCAATGAAGTGCTGTATTAAAGTGTGGGGGTGTCGAGGTTGCCTTTACAAAAAACATCTGATCCAGACACATTTTCTTCGTCCTCCAGGATGCACCGAAGCTGGGGAAGCCCAAGTGGGAGGTGGGATGGCCCCAGGCTTTGCACTGAAGGAAGTTGTGGATGGCACCCTCATGTCCTACACTCCCCAGCTCTCCTCTGCAAGGAGAAGGAGGTGAAGAGAGAGACCTGATATTAATTATTTTGCATTTGGCTTATTTATCTTTCTACTCTTGGGGGATTTGCACTTCCAGCACTGCCATCAGTGACTGTGAGCCTGTGGATACCTCATTTTGGGAGGGTTTAACAAAAGCAGAAGGCTGGGCTGGCAGCAGGCAAGCTGTCATCACCTGCCTGCTGTGTCCCCATGTCCTGATGTTGTCAGCTATTACTTCCAGACCTGCATGGATCACTGCCCTACAAACAGGGATTTGGGCAGCTCATCCCTCACTGAGGCCACTTCTCCCAGCTCCCACTTTAGTGGGAGCATCCAGAGCATCACCAAAACCAACACACTGCCTAGTATTCTGCTCTACATCAAGTCTGCAAGTTAAACACATCTACCTCCAAAACGCACTCCGTGGGCTGCTGTGAGAGCAGGTGTAGACAGGACTACAGCAGCTGCTGTCAAACTGCCCTTCCTGCCAGTGTTTGGAGGCTGATCTCTCGGCACCCATGGAAATCACAGCTTAGGGAGAAAACTTTCCCTGAACAGGAGACCAAGCTCACATCCTCCCCCTGCCTATTTGAGCCACAGAAGGAAAGATCTCCCCTCTGTGTTCATCACCTCCTCCCAGTCTGCCAGGAGCATCTCAACAGTGCTTCTCACCTCCCCACTCCCTTCCTTACACTCTTCTCTTTCCATCACTCTCCTATCTCTGTTGACAGGATGAAAGGTCTCTACCAAAATCCGTCTAACTAATCACAAACCCTCATCCCTATTTCTATAGAGGTATGAAAGAAAATTTGAGTGTGGAGCTGCAGGAGTGGTGCTTCCTTCCAGCCTGTGGACAAGACCACCATTTCCTTCCTCCAGCCCTTCCCAGCCTCCCACTGTCCTACCACAGGTGTCTTCAGCCAAAGTTCAAGTCTACCCTGTAGAATGAGAGCCATGGCTGGAGGTAGCAAGGTGAGTAATGAAGGTGAGTTCTCCCCCAGCTTTCCATGGCAGAAAGCCCAATGATGAGCTGAGGAGCCCTCTACCTCCATCATTGGACTTTGCAGCTGAGCCATCATCCATGCTGCAGCTTCTCCACATGGCTTTGGTTTCCTCCACCTTATTAAACTGCAGGAGCCACAGAAGGGAGAAGTTCACACTGGAAATCAGAAATAAGAGCAATGTTTTGTGAACTTCCACTTTGCTGGTGCTTTCTCTGATCATTAGAAGCCTGCATCCTTTCAACCCAACACAAACCTTCCACCAGCCATGCTCAAAACCATAGGGTAGACAGTGGAGACAGCAGCAAGTAAGAGCAACTGTTTCATAGACACAACAATAATTGATGAGCCCAGAGCAGGGAAAGCAGCCAAGAACAACAGTGGCATCCTGGCATGCGTCAAGAAATGTGGCAAGCAAGTCAAAGAAGGTTCCTCTCCCCCTCTACTCTGCCCTGGTGAGGCCTCATCTGGAGCACTGTGTCCAGTGCTGGGCTCCCCAGTTCAAGAAGGACAGGGAACTGTTGGAGAGGGTACAATAAAGGACTATGAAAATGACTAGGAGGACTAGAACATCTTTCTGACAAAGAAAGCCTGAGAGCCCTGGGCCATTTTAGCCTAGAGAAGAGAAGACTGAGAGGGAAATCTTATCAACACTTGTAAATGCTTACCAGGTGGGTGTCAGGAGGATGGGGCCAGGTTTTTTTTCAGTGCTGCCCAGTGGCAGGATGAGGTGTAATGGGCACAAACTTGAACATAGGAAATTCCATCTAAACATGAAGGGAAATTTCTTTACTGTGAGGGTGATAGAACTCTGGACCAGGCTGCCCAGAGAGGTGCAGGAGTCTACATCTCTGGAGAGTCATTCAAAACTCACCTGGATGCTGTCCTGGGCAACCTGCTCTAGGTGAGCCTGCTCTGGCAGAGTGTTTGGACTCTCCAGATGTCTCTTCTAACCCCTACCAGTCTGTGATTCTGTGGGACAGGCTCCCTGACCAGCCCTGTGATTAGGACATTTTTCACAGTTTCATTCTAGACAGAATTCAATTTTAAAAGGGTCTGTGCTGGGGCTTGCTTGTAAATATTGAAAGGTGGCAAGCATCAGAAAGCCTTGGGAAATGGCTCCAGGTGGGAAGAACAGGATTACACTGCTGAGCAAAGACAGTAAGGACAATTTCAGTGGGTACCTACCTCTATAAATGCTACCTCCAAGCACCCAAAGCACTACTCCAGCAAGGCAAGCCAAGGCCTGATGCATCCTGCACTTATTTTTGTAGCAGGTTTTCCAGTTTGTGCCACACTGGGGCTGGGAGCCACTAGCAGCACAGCAGACCCGGGGGGCTGGTTCTCATGGAAACCTGTCAGCATGGGATGTCCTTTATCTGGACCAGGCCGGCTGCACGAACTCAGTGTTGCATATGCAACAGCACCAATTTGTCTCTCCTAATCTCTAGTTTACTCAGGGTCTCTATGAGGGACTAGATGGGCTTTGAGATGTTTAATAAATGGGCCACTTGGACTGGATGATCTTGGAGGTCTCTTCCAACCTGTTTGATTCTATGATTAATATCCCCTTGATTTTCACAGAATTAACCAGGTTGGAAAAGACCTCTAGGATCATTGAGCTCAACCTATCACCTAACCCTTCTAATTAACTAAACCATGGCACTAAGTGCCTCATCCAGCCTCCTTTTAAACACCGCCAGAGATGGTGACTCCACCACCTCCCCAGGCAGCCCATTCCAATGCCAATCACTCTCTCCATGAAGAATTTCTTCCTAACACCCAGCCTAAGTCTGCCCTGGCACAGTTTGAGGCTGTGTCCTCTTGTTCTGTCACTGGGTGCCTGGCAGAAGAGACCAACCCCACCTAACTACAACCTCCTTTCAAGTAGATGTAGAGTGCAACGAGATCTGCCCTGAGCCTCCTCTTCTCCAGGCTGCACACCTCCAGCTCCCTCAGCCTCTCCTCACAGAGATGTGCTCCAGCCCCCTCTCCAGCCTTGGTGCCCTTCCCTGGATATGTTCAAGCACCTCAATATCTTCCTTAAATTGAACAGTGTTGGTGACTTTCTAATGCAAACCCTTTGGCTTCCCAATGAGCCAAGCCCAGGATTCCCCTCCTCAAGTCAATGTGATGCCATATCTCAAGCTAAGCTTCCTGCTTTCCACTGCTGCAGCAGACTGAACCCAGCCTGCCACAGCCAGCCTAGCATGAAACTGCCTGTGAAACCCAAAACCATTGTATGCATTAGACCCTCACAGCAACAGAGCCTTTCTTTAAATCAAAGAAAGAGGACAGCCCCTTCCTTCTATCCACTGGCAAAATTTGCACTACAAGGATAATGTCTGTCACAGTTAAAAAGATAAATATCCCCCACTAAAGGATGCAGAGGGGGAGATGATGATGGCAGATGCAACAGAGTGGTGAGGGAAGAGCATGCCTGGATGCTTGATTCAATTTGGGCTAGGAATTACACGTTTATCTGCCCCTTCTCCAAGCTAATCAGAAATTTCACAGCTCTTCACCAGTGGCTCACGGGTGTTCACCGCCAGCTCCCAGCTGACCCTGACAGCACCGTGGGCAGAGTGGCAGCAGGGCAAAACTTGGCCTTGTTCAATTCCCAGCTCAGTGTGAACACAGCATGGTTCAAACCACCCTGAAGCCAGAGGACAGGGACAAGGTTGTGTGGTCATCCTGCACTGATAGCAGCTCCTGGAAGGAGGAGGAGAGCAGCAGTTCCTCCTGCCTCCCCCACACTCCTGCGACTGGAATTAGTCATACAGCTGAGAAACAGCCTAATGCAAACACTAATTACCCTAATTCTGATACAGTCTAAACTTCCTACGCCTGGCTTTGTAAGGGGAATGTTTCTTTTCCATCATCTGGCTGGGTGTGATTATACTGAGGAGAGAGCGAGCAGAAGAAAGCAAAGCCAAGCCTGCTCAAGCCACTGCAGACGTAAAGGAGCTAATGCATTAGAGGCTGCTCCCCTATCATCTTGCACCTTAGTCACAGCATCACCAGACATAAGCCCAATATGCAGAAGAGGCGCTACAGAAAAAAAAACACTTGACAGTTGCTTATGGCCTTGTTCCATGCAGACAGCATTGATCTCCGAAAACATGGGCATTTCAAGGTGCAAATGAGCCTTTCCTGCCTCTTACAGGCTTTTCTAGCGCCTTGACTTCGTGTAAGTGAGGTTAAAGAAGGTGTGAGAGGCATTTAATTACCAGCACACCGCATCCCTCTGACAGGTTCAAACGAGAGTTTGCCCAAGCAAGAATCATTTCACTCGCAGCACGCAGCCGCCAGGCGCTCAGAACCACGCACGGGGAGGGGAAGGCAGAGTCGATTCAGTGAGGGTGGGGGAACACAAATCCTTTGACTGCACAGTTCAGCATGCAGAGTTGCTGGTTTTACGCAAAGCTACTGGTCTTGGATGGGGGGGGGGGAAGAGTTTGTAGATTCAGTGAAGGAGAAAGGCAGTAAAAAACTGCTCAGAAGTCCAAACACAGGGACTCAAATTAATGGGGAGCGGGAGCTAACGCTTGGGTGAGTGCTGCGAGGAGTAGCCGCTGAATCCTGAGCCTGAATTTTTAACTGAACTCACCTCATTTAGGCTGGTGCCTCTCTTCGCATTCGCTTCCCATGAATATTCAAGCAGAGCAGAGAATTGGCTGGCAGGAATATTAGGGAAAACGGTGCCAATCTCGGAGCATACATTAGCCGGGGCTGGAAGGCACTCACAGGCAAGTGCATTTCAGAGCCGTAATTGCAGCCGATGGAGCCCGTTCAGCAGGGCTTGTGCTGGAGCTGCTGCTGGGCATCGAGACAGGCAGCCTCATGGATGAGCACCAGAGTCCAGCACGTCCGTTCACACCAAGCCATGGTGCTTGTGTCACCCCTGGGGCTGGCAGCACCTCTCAGGAGCTGCTACAGCCAAAGGGAGCAAAGAACCAAGGTGGTGGAAAGGAAGTTGCAAAATAGAACTGGGGAGAGATTCATCCTGGGGTGGGGATATTGGGACAAGAGTAGAAGATTTGGTCCTCACCATGGGGATGGGGACCTGATAGTGCCACAGAGAGACTGCTAATATAGAACCATAGAATTATTTTGCTTGGAAGAGACTTTTAAGATCATCAAGCCCAACTGTTAACCCAGCGCTGCCAGGTCACCACTAAACCATGAAATCTGTAGGGTCTTTAGTAGATGCCATTCTGCAAAAGATCATTCTCCCCAAATGGGAAGGGAACACATTTGTCCTCCAACAACAGCAAAAGCTCAGTAATGCCTTTTGCCCAATTTCTCTAGGTGGGGTTGTTTAGCTTGGAGAAGAGGAGGCTCAGGGCAGACCTCATTGCTGTCTACAACTACCTGAAGGGAGGCTGTAGCCAGGTGGGGGTTGGTCTCTTCTCCCAGGCAGCCAGCAAGAGAACAAGGGGACACAGTCTCAAATTGTGCTGGGGGAGGTCTAGGCTGGATGTTAGGAGGAAGTTGTTTCCACAGAGAGTGATTGGCATTGGAATGGGCTGCCCAGGGAGGTGGTGGTGTCACTGTCTTTGGAGGTGTTCAAGAAAAGCCTGGATGAGGCACTTAGTGCCATGGTCTAGTTGATTGGATGGGCTGGCTGCTAGGTTGGACTAGATGAGTTTGGAGGTCTCTTCCAACCTGGTTGATTTTATGATTCTATGGGCACAGCAGGACTCAAAACCTCAGCAGACCTGGGGGAACCAACAAACACAGCAGGAAGAGAGGGTCAGACAAAGGCACCCACTTGTCTCAGTTGGGTGGCCAAATCAGCTCTATAGTGCAGCCATAAAGCTCTGAGTGTCAAGAGACAGTGAAAGCTGGGGAGGTTTCCTGTGAGAGGGAGGAGCACCAGCACCAGCCAAAGGGTCACGCTCACAGCCTTCACCATCTGGGCTCCACAGAGCACAATTGAAGGCATTTACTCATACATGGCATTTAGCAGTTGCCCACTTCCACCCTACCTCCTCCTCAACTGACCGAAAACGTGTTTCTTGCCGCAGTGGGAGGAGGGCTCATCCACCACTCCCTTTCTTGGCAGTGTCCATACATCTCAGGAAGCCTATAGCTGATGAAATGCGTGACACGCTGAGGGAAGTGGCACTGAGCATATGGCTCTGCAGTCTAATGTATTCAGAAAGTTTGATTTAAATGTAGCAGAGAGGTAGACAGAGGTCCTGCAATCTGTTTAGGGGGAGCTGTGCCCTTCAAAGGGTTTTAAGGTTATTTGAGACAAAATCAGATGTGACACTGAGTCAAGCTCGATGACACCAGTGCTGAGAGCATGGGGATGACATTAAAGCAAGCTGTGGGAGATGCACTGCTCTTCAGGGGTTTCTGGACCACTGGGCTCAGATGGGGCTTCCCACCACACACAGAGCACTCCATGGCAAGACATCCTGCTACCGGCTCATGCTAAAAGGCTGGGTTGATGTCAAACAGCTTCCAGGGCTTCCTCTGAACTCCCAACTCTTAAAACAAAGAAAAGCAGCACCAGAGACCGTGTTCAGCGTCCCCACATGTGCTAGATTCTGCCCTGGAGCAGGTGAGAGACAAGGCTGAGCCTCCAGCCTGCAATATGGATGTGCTCATCTGACACAGGCTGCTCCATGCAAGGCTTAAAACAACATAATCAGATATAGTGGTTTAAAGCAAACACAGCAGCATTCTTCTGGTCAGATGACCTTAATTAGGCTATAAAGTGGAGAAAACATTAATAGGAGATGGTGTCTGCCTGGAGGTGATTAATAAAATGCATTGATCTCTAAGTACCAAGTTGACAACACCTTGTTTGGAGGAAAACAGATGATTAAAAGTACTCCAGCAGTAAATATAACCTAGCCCTTTGTCTGCTGCAGTACAGGTTGGTCAGGAACACCTCTGTGTTCAGTGCAAGATCAGGTTGGGTTTGTACAGAAGCTTCTGATGTATTTGTCCCTCCTGACCACAAAGCTTGAGTCTGTGAAGACATCAACACCCTACTACTGAGGCAGAGCAAGATCTCCTTGGAAAAAATCCCTCCTCAGCTCACAGCTGCCCTGATGGGGAGGTCTTATCTCACCTGCCTGTGTCACATCTATGTCACAGCTTGTGTTAAGAGCAATCTCTGGGAAGCTCACATGATTTCTTACAGGCAGAGATGCAGCCACTGTTTTCTCAGTGCCTGAAGGGTTAGTGGGAACTGCCAACATGCTTGGAGGGCACCTGGAGTTGGATGGAACCAGGCACTTAATACTTGCTCACTGCTGGCCTGGCTATAAAATCATTCCCTGCAGCAGCAGGAGGTCATTCCTAAAGCTGGTCACTACAGTTGTGTTTCCTAGACCATATCTGTTAGAACAGAGGTGGATCTCTGCAAGAGCAGGAGAAAAGAGGGGTTTGACCCCTCTGTACCCCCAGGGCTCTGCTGACATCCCCAGGAAGGGATGCTTGCAGTGAGGCACCTGCAGCATCTCCTTCTCCCTACGCAGAATGGGAAGGGATTTCCCTCCACAAAGCCTCTTCCTGCCTCTTAACAGGCACCCCACCACTCTCCCCAGCACGGCTCAGCAATGGCTGCAGTATCTGCGCACCCAGTCCCTTGCTGCTGGCCCAGAGGACGGTGCACTGGCTGGGAGGGGAGAAGCAAGCAGGGGAGCTATTCTGGTTCTACCATGTAAGGAAAGCCATTTTCTCCTCTGCACAGCTGAGAAAGTCAGAAACTTCTGGCAAAAGAGTCAGCAGCAAGCAAGATCTCTCTTGCTGTTCAATATTTATGCCCTTCCCCACTCCCATAGTCACAGGGGGGTTTGCTGCACCATTCCCATCTCATTTCTCAGTCTCTAGTGTCCCTTTGCCTGTCCTTTCCACTCCTATAACTCTTGGAAAGCTAGAGAAGCCTGAAGCCAGCCTGCACCCCTGTACTCCTAAGGGCTGAGTACTGAGAGATCCACAAATATGGCACCAACACCAAATTCGCAGGTCACAGGCAAAAAACCCATACCAGAGCTTCCATGAATGTGAAACTGCAATCACTCCCATCTCTCCCTTCCACCTAGAAATGCTTTCTTTGCCCCAGCTCCAGTACTGTCTTCACATGACACATGTTTGCCTCAGAATTCCTAAGGAAATTCTCTGCAGAACCATACATCACATTTTCCCCCAATTCCTTCTCGTTTTGGTGTCAGAAGTGTGTTAGCATACACCAGATGGAGCCGAGTAAAAATACCATGAGTGCTGCAGCATCCTGATGTGATGGATATATAATAATTAGGATGTGCTGTAAAGCCATTAAGGCTGCAAATCTGAAGAATTTGTTATATTTTCTCTATTTCTGCAGCATTTCTCCTAGCACAGTGACAACCAGCAACGTTAGCATCCAAATACATCTTCTTAAGGCACACACAGACCAGAGTGGCTGCAGGATTTATCTTGGTGTGACTCGGTCTATCTGATAGTAACAGAATTAAAGCAAAGCACTCTTCCTGAACAGGAAACAGTGGCAGTGCTCGGGTCAACATACACCCAGTTGGTGGTTGTGGGAGCAGCAGACATGGGCAGGGACAGAGGGACAGTGCTCAGGGTGACTGAGGTGAGTATTTCTGCTGTGGAAGTGTCAGCAGACAGGTAGAAGGTTTGCAGCGACATCAGTGTGGGTACACTGCTCCCTGCTTGCAAGCAGCAGGAACGCAAGCTCTGTGCTGCTGCTTTGCAAGGGATGCCAGCAGCAGCTCATGGCTGATTTGGGTTTGGATGACTTCATCACACCAGCACGGGGAGGCCCAATGGGAGGTGAACAGAGACTGGGAGGAAAAGAGAATGTCTGAGCCACCATGGGGGAGTGAGCTACCTGTCTCCAGCAGGACCTCTGGAGAGACATCCCTGAAACATCACACCTCTCCTGCTTTTTCCCCTCCAGTGTCCCTTAAACTAAGGGACTGCACTCAGGGGAACAAGCTGCCCAAGTAGTCATCCAGCTTCTCTAGGGACTCAGCAGCTGGCAGGGAAAGCCACAGCCAAGATGTCAGCTCTAGAGCACCTCTACAACATGCACTGGTGGAAACCTGCCACCACTTGAGATTGTCCTCTGCTTCCATTCTGCTTCTGGCAGCTCACCCCACGGGCCCTGGTGAAGTTCAGCAAGTAAAGGCAGGAAGCCACAACTGCATCACGCACACCCGTCCCAAAGCATCCAGACATGCATCTCCCTGTGCCAAACATGCCATCACCCTCTTCACTATCCCTGTTCCTTGGCAGGAGAAAACAGTTCCACAGCCAGGTTTGTGCCAGGACCAGCCCCTAACCCAGCCACCCACCCCTTAGCCATCAGCTTTTCCAATTGCCTGGGGCTGCCATGTTGGCGTTTCCCTCCTGTCACACTGGACTGCAGACCTGCCCTGTCACCTGTGAGCAGTGGGGTCTATTTTCAATTTCTCTTTATGGTATTCAAATAAAAATATGTCACTTCCAAAACACTCAGAGTTAAGAAAGCCATCTTAAGAGCACTGTGCCAGCATGGTGCAGCAGCCCCTGATTCACTCCAAGCCATATGTACCTGACAGGCAGGTGATGCTGCAGGATGAGCATGGTCCTGCTTCATGGGTGCCTACGCCACCACCACCTGCACATTCTCCTCAGGACCTTGGCAAGTGCTGTTCTGCAGATGTTTTGACCAGCTCACGCAGTCCTTCCCACCTTCCTGCTTTTTTTTTCCCTCCAGCTGCACAGTTGGAAAAGTCACAGTCAAGCCCCTGCAGCTATGGTGGCTGCACAGGGAGAGTGTGTTGATGCCCAAGCGGTGCTGAGCTTTGGGCTGAGACTGTCAGCTCAGTCCATCCCTCTCTTCAGTTGCTGAAATCCTACCACAGCCACTGTCAGTTTCCTGGGATTCTGCCCTCACATCAGCAGGGCCTCATCTCCACCTTTCCCAGACAGACAGATCCATGCCTGAGCCCCAGTATGGCCAACATGAAGGGATGGTGAGCAGCACACACAAGCTGCAGTCACACCTTTTCAGCTCTGATGGGCACCAGTAGCTCCAGTCATTTTGGTGACGCTGGCACAGGACAGACACCACCACCCCCCCTCAGGCCCTCCACATACCTGGGTGGATGGAGAAAAAGGACGAGCAGGTGAGTCCTGTAGAGGTCAGGCACACAGAGGAGCAGCACAGGCAGAGGAAGGGGTGCAGGGCTGCAGAGATGATCTCTCTGCAGCTTTCATGCCATGGAAATAAGTGCATGCAGCCTTTCCCGGCCACAAAGCACAACCTCAGCGTTACAGATCCCAATGATTCCCCTTTTCCCCTGCACTGTCCTTCCGCCTTTGAGATCCAAATAAAGCAGAAAGCTCCTCTGAGTTTGTATTTCCGAACAACTTGATGGCTCCCTGTTGTGGAGGGCCCATAGGCTCGAAAATAGACTCACATGTGCCGTGCCCTGCCCTGCCTGGACACGTTTGTCTGCTCATGGCCGGGGGTGAGCACACGGCGAGCCCAGAACGGCGAGCCCAGAGGAGCACCACGACCACGGCCCCGGCGCCGTGCGGTCTNGACACGTTTGTCTGCTCATGGCCGGGGGTGAGTACACGGCGAGCCCAGAGGAGCACCACGGCCCCGGCGCCGTGCGGTCCGGCCGGCCCAGGCTTTAGGCTGTGCAAGCCCCACACGCCCAGCTCATGCTGGCCGGGTGCTGGGCCCATGTGATGCCCATATTTGGGAAGTGCAGGCCTGCGGCTGCTTGCCTATTTTGGTAAGGTTGGCTGACTGCCAGCCTGATTGGGCACTGTGTGGCCAGTGAGAGCACTGATGCCGGCCCAGGCTCAGGTGCAGCTCATTCGCTCACTAGCTCGTTCCACCACTGCCTTATTGCCTGGTGTGCCATTGCCACGAGCAGACCCACTTGTCTGCACAGGGTCGTGTTTCCTCCGCACCTGCACATCCTGCCTACGAGTGCCCTGGACGCAGCAGAAGGTCAGGGACTATTCCCCCTGAAGCCGGGAGGATTCCAGCCTCGGAGTCCACGGTCGGAGACCCTGAGGAGCTGGACAGTTTACATAGGCTGTGATGTAGCCCGGAGGGTGATTTATAACTAATCAGAATTGTGAGTAAACGCCTCTCTAATTCCTATTGTGTCTGCCGTAGAGCAGAAAGCTTTCAGCCCACCCTGCTGGGCAAACAGTATATAGACCCCAAGCGGCAGTCGCCGCGGGGAGAGCTCTCTTTAGTGTTTTGAATGTATGCTAGTTGTTACAATAGTTGCAGTTTGATACATATTCCCATCATGTCTCCATAACCCTGTAAGAATAAATAGTACTATTGTAAGTTTAGTGGTTGGGGGTGGGCAGAGTTCAAACATTGACGTTAATAAATATATATATATTTATAAATATCCTCTCGCATTAATTAATTTCTCCCCTCCACGACACTCCCTGAGACTGGGCTGTGTCACATGAGGTATGGGGAGGGAGACTCAGCCCGTCCCAAACTAGACCAAAGCACAGCTCTGGGAGGAAAACAAAGACAAGAACAAGCAAGCAAAGAATCATCATCGTCTGCTCTTTGCCAGCCCTTTGGGGCTGCCACGGTGTTCAGAGACCACACAAACCCACTGCCCACCTCTGCTCACATAAACAACTGGCCATACCTGGCTCTAGCTCCCATCTGACCTCTTCCCCCATCTCCAAATACCTCATTACTCCTCCAGCTGGTTTATTTTATTCCGCTCCCTGGCTCAGCCCCTCCAGTGCCGCGTTAACATCAGTGAGAGGAGTCATAGTAGTAGTATCATAGTAGCATCAGGGCTGGAAGAGACCTCACAGATCATCAAGTCCAACCCTTCACCACAGAGCTCAAGGCTAGACCATGGCACCAAGTGCCACGTCCAATCTTGCCTTGAACAGTCCTCCCCATTTCTGCTGGCCTGCTGCTCAGAGCTGCTAATTAGCCGTTTTTAGCAAAGCAATGTGACACAATTCAATTAAAATGACAAAAGGAGGGTAGGAATGACATATGCTCCCCTCGGTGATGCTTTCCTTTAGTCTAGGCAAGGGATGAGCTTGTTCCTCTGCAGCATCAGCTGCAGAGATGCAGGAAAACCTTTGCATGAGTGGGGCTGAGAACAGCACTCAGTTTCCACAGGGTGAAACTCTTTGAGCCCTCTGCTCTGCACCCTAAACCCCTTCTAGGTCATAGCAGGCATCCCCCACCCCTGCTGGAATCCTCTCAGGGCCTTTTCCCACAGGCCAGGGGTAATGTGCTGGTGAGGGATTGCTGATGCTGCCTGTTCCGAGAGCAGCGGATGGAGGGGCCTTTCCTACCTATTTAATTAAACATGTTAAGAAACTGCAAGGGGGAGATTATTGGATTCTCTCCCCCCCTTTTCAGTGCACTGAAGCTCATTAAAAAATAAAGGGGAGGGGGGTGTGTTTGCTGCAAACATGGCTCTCAAATAAGTCTTAATTTAAATAATTAAACAGGCAGCATTTGTTTTTCGTGTTGTTTTTATTTTCCTACCAGCTTCCTTGTCAGTTTAGCTGAGATTTATGGTGCTTTGCAGTGGTGAGGTGGGTGTCTGTGCCAAACTGTGGGGCCTGGACCCCAAAAGATGCTCCAGGATTTTGCCATGTCCAGCCAAGACCCATCAGAATGGTCCTATCTCACCTATCTCAGACAGTTTTGCTGTGCTGGTAGGACTCGGTGTCCTGCCTGGCTGTCAGGCCATGTTGAACAGAGCTCCCATCCCTTTTCCCTGCAACAGCAGCTGAAACTCTGGAGTTTCCATTTTCAGTCTTTAAAGAGCTTTGGGATACATTAGAGAGGTTAAAAGTTTTAGAAGGGAAACATTATACACTTTTATACACATGACCTCCTTGTTTCAGGATAAAAGTTACCTTCTAACTGCCTGGGGTGAGTGTGAAACTCCTCCACTGGGTGCATTAGAGTCTAATTGTCTGTTACGGATGTTGTGTGCTGTCCTGTTGGTTTTAACTGAAGCCTCCAAACTTCCCTGATCACAAACCAAAAAAATTCTGATCATTCATATCTCAAATGGGGCTGCCCAGGGGGCACAGCTCTCAACACACATCTCCTGACAGCTTTGTCTTCATCTTCTTGCTTGTTCCCACAGTCATATGTCGCCAAGCTGCAGGGCTGGCACAGTCCCTAATCATCTTTGTCATTTACCCCTCATCGGCCTCCACCGCTGGCACTGGCAGATTGTGTCTGTGTAGCTCTGATGGCCCAGGTGTGTCCTAACCCCCTCCAAGAGCTCTAGAGGCAGCAATTCTCAGAAAACCCAAGCCTACTTTATTTCAGCAACAGCTCCTTACTAACAGCATCCAGCGACAGACCAGTGTGCGGTATCGAGGTGGCCAGTGGCCATCTCAGGCCATAACATGTCAGCACTGGGCTGGGACAGGGTCCTCAAGCCCTCTCAGGCCCAGAGCTCCCAACTCCTGCAGTGCTGCTGCTGAGCCAGGCTGATGTTTGACAGCTACATGTGAGGCTGTCAGCAAGCTGCTCCACCAGCAAATGGCACAGCCCTGGGAGTTAGGGACTGCTCCCTCAGCAGAACTCTGGAGGGGATATATCATCTCCCACAGAGACCTCCAGGGAGGGATCTGAAACCAACAGACTGCTCTTAGACTCTTATCTGCAGTCACAAGCCCTGCCCTACCTGCAGCTGGGGCAGAGCTGCCAACATTTCCCTCTCCAATGACTTAGAGCCCCAAAGCATTTCCTCCTTGCAGAACACGAGTAGTCTCACCCTAACATGAGCAATCTCACCCTTTGAAGACAGGATTACTTTAGACCCTTGTCCATGTGGGTGCCCGCTGCCAGCAGCTGCCCTCAGTGACGGGGAAGATCCTGACTGTGGCTTCTGTCCTCTTTCTCCCACTGCCTTTGGCCTCTCCTGCTTTATGCCCACGAGGCCAATCTGGTTCTGCTTGACATGGGTGACCCTGATGGAGACACTGCCACACTCCAGGTTCATAGTCTTCGGCGTTGGCACAGGTCAAGGGCTCCTCCCAGCATCAGTGTGAACAACAGCAGAAGCAGAAGACAGGCCGAAGGCAAAATGCTCTCACTTAGCTTTCCCCAATGGAAAGAGCTAGTTGGAGTTTTATAACTTGATGAATTCCTGTGGAAATATAAACTCCTTGGACATCACCTTCATAAGACAAATCTCTGCAGCCTCATGGCACAGCGGACATAGTCTCGGCTTAGGGCAGGTGTTAGCGTCAGCCACAGAAGACTGGAGGTGTCTGCCTGCTCAGGAGCCCAGGAAAGGGCCAGGGTACTCAGCTGGATATGGTGGGACAGGGAGCTGATGAGAGACTCAGACAAGATAGCCCATCCCTGGCATCCTGAGCAAATCGAGTCCCCCTGCTCCCCATATAAACCCCTCTGCCAGTCCAAATACAACACTGTCGTCTTCCTATTAGCAAATGCAGTCAAGTAACTATGTTTACATTAGAGTTGTGAACGTGTCACATCCCCTAAGTGTCTTGAAGTAATACCTGATGATATTCTCTCCTTCAGTAAACATATTGATTAGATTACAAATAAGATTACCACTGAACACAGCCATTTGTGGAGCACAAAGCAGCACCTCTGCTTCCTCCTGTCAAGGAGGTTCGAGTTCATTTGCTACAGAAGCTCTTGATTATTGCAATTTAATGTGACTCTGCTTTTCCTCCCCTGTGGGAACACTGAACAATCAGTGGCTGCATTTTGGGGTGATTATAACACACCTTGGGGGTGTTCAGGAGGCAAAGAATTAAAGAGCAAAGGACTTAACGACCTAGAAAAGGCAGCGATTCACTGACAGAGCACTGCCCATGGGCTGGCTTGACCTGGAATCGATGAGGCAGGCAGGACTGGGACACCAGAGTGCTGGCAGTTGGGTCCAGGCCAGCCCTCGAGCTGTGGGGTGACATCGAAGTCTGGGTTTGGGAGCAGCTTGGAGGTCTGCAGTAGCCAGGGAGACAGGAGATGGGGCAAGTTTGACTTTCCACTTGCTGCCGGTAGTGTGAATGGATTGGATGGAAGGAGGGAGACCCTGCTGCTGTCCCCACAGTCTAGCCCTGAGTGCACCTCTCCCCATTAATGGCATCTCCCAATGATGGCCGAGAGGAAAAGAAAAATCCCACCGCTGCTCATCTCAGCACAGATAAACTGGGATTTAGGATCAAGAGCCAGAGGGAGCCTGTCTGAAACTCGGGCAGCAGGGGAACTCTCACCAGCTCCCTCCTCTATGCACGGAAGTTGTCCTGCAAAGGCACAAAGCAGCACTGAAGTTAATCCTGACAAGAACCAGGACAGACCTTGCTCCCAGACCGTGCTCCCGCTCCCTGCCAGCCCTCCCAAAGCACATTCCAGAGATATTTGGGATTTTCTACCTCCAGCAGCCACAACTCCTGGCTTAGCTTACCTTGACCATCTTCAAAATACCTCTCGTATCAAGACTTAGAGGTTTGCAGCTTGTAGGCATCACAGCACTTGAAAGAAGAGGAGGAAATCAAGAGGCAGTGGTTACAATGTTGATTCTGTGTGTACCGTGCTTTTTGACACTGCTTTTCTTACATCTTGCCATCACCAGGAGCTCCCTTAGAACGTGTGTCCTGTTTTGTAAACGTCTCTAATCTGCAGCTTGCTTTCTTCTGCAGCTCAGCTAATTCCCCCAGCTTCTATCTGCCTTTGCACTTGTAACTCCCAGACATCTGCTACTGCAACTGCCCTCTAAAAAGACTTAAATAGAGAAATAAATAGTCAGGGGCACCTGTTCTGATCAAAGTCTGCTGGAGCACACAGGGCTGTCCTATTTTCTTAATTTTTTTGTTTTTTTAATTAGAGATTTGGGGTTTTTTTCCTACCTCATCAGCCGAGCTACATCCCCCTTCCTCCCTTTCCCATTTTCTATTATTTAACACTCAAATGAATAATTTATCCTTTGCATGAAGCAGAAAAGCGTGTGTGTCCCCCCGCCCCAGCCTGTGATTTCAACAGGACCGTGTTTCTCCGAGGAAGGATGAAGGAGGGCTGGAGGAGGGCTGGAGAAGGGCTGGAGGACTTGGTTGCAGCGTAGCTGGGCGCAGAGCGCCATCTGCTGCCCGCCGAGAGGAGCCACTCTCCCGCGCACGGCTCCACGCCTTTCCCAGGGCCCTGCCAAAGACATTCCGGCAATTACCGAGCACTTCCCAGCCATGGGGGTTCCGTGTGCCCCCTCAGAAGGAATTCATCTGGGATAGGAGCGGTGTGCAGTGTTCATCGTCTGCCGGGTGAAGACACAGGGCAGCAGGGACCAGCTGCCTCTACCACTCACCTCTTGTTTCTTCCTTCAATCATTATTTTCTTCTCCTTCAAGAGCAGGGCAGCAAAACCCCAGCGCTGACCTCTCTACTCCCTCCCACCCTGCTCCACTCTGACCCAAGGTTTCTGACATCAAACTCATACTGAGTGTTGAACCACTTCGTCAGCACATTGATATTCTTTCGTCTCAGCTTCCCACACTCCCTCTCCTCACCCCCTTTCCCAAACCAGCCACAAAGTACAGCAGAAATGTTCACTGGATAGGAGAGGAGGCCAAGAGTAGCTTTCCTTGAAGTAACTATTAGCATCTGTGTCTTGAAAATGAGCAACCCATTGTACACCTTCCACATGCAGGACGAAATCTCCAAGAGGCTCTGTGCTGCACAGTTCCAAAATGATCTCCTCTTACACCCCTAAACAGCTTCGGGTGACAACTTACATTGCCCAGTTCTGCAAAGTCAGCTTCAGGCAGCAGCGGAGATACAGGAGAGCTGCTGGGTGTCAGAGCTGGCCCTGCTGCGAGAAGAACGGAGCCTCCCTGCAGAGACTTTTAAGTATACATGAGTATATTTATATGTAAATACATAGAGAATCTATATATAAACATGTATTAAGTGTATGTATATACATGTAAATAAATAAAGCAGGCTGGGAGCAGGAGCAGCCACAAATCTGGCTGCAGGTGGTGGCTTGGTGTGGCTCAAGCCATAAGGAGCCCAAGATCACACAGCATCTCCTGACCTTCCTCCATCTTGACAAAGCAACTTCAAGAACTCACAGAAGAATCTGTTCAAGCCTAGAAAAGCCCCAAGTGAAGAGTTCACATCTCAGAGATGTGGCACTAGGGGCACCGGAGATACTGGCACTAGAGCCTGAGCCCCCTCCTTGTCTCCTCCACAGCTGCCCACCCAGGCCAGCCCCACTCACCCATCACATCCAACCCTTCCCCACGCTCCCTGCCTGTTTCTGTTGCCAAGGAAACAGGATGCTCACACAGACCTGCTTTGTGTAGTGTGGGCACCTAGTTTAGCTTTTTTTGGTTGTTGTTAATTTACAGGCAGCCTCAGGCACATTTGCATGGGCTGAAGCTGCTCACAGCTTCCAAGCTCACCCCTACCCCTGTGCAGTCTCATACCTCAACTGTCCCAGCTGCAGATGGGGGTACAAGGCTGGAGAGAAGGGAAGGTTTTGTTCCCTCCTCCCCAGCCACCAGTTCCTGCCCTCACCCCTACCCACACAGGAGCTCTCAGGCATTTTGCTGTGTCTACATCTACCAGAAGGAACATTGTGGAGAGGCTGCTGCCGGTCTTGTCTCTGAGGTAACTGGAGACAGAAGAAGGGGGAATGGCCTCAAGCTGAGACTGGGTAGGTTTAGATTGGACATGAGGAAAAAGTTTTTCACAGAAAGAGTGGTCAGGGACTGGAATGAGCTGCCCAGGGAGGTGGTGGAGTCACCAATCCTGCATGTGTTTAAGGGTGGTTTGGATGTGGTGATCAGGGATCTGGCTTAAGGTGACTCTTGTTGAGCAGGGTTATAGGTTGGACTTGGGTCTTTTCCAATCTGGATGTTTCTGTGATTCTGTGTTTTGGGGAGGTTTGCAGAGTTCAAGTCACAGCACAGCTCGCCTGTGGGAGAGGAGGGACGAAGCTCCACTGAGGCTCAGTGGAGGAGAGCAGAAGTGGTTTAGAGCTGTGCTCCGAAGAGAGACCCTGGAATATCTGCATTTAGAATAAGGATACATACAACAAAACACCCTGCCACCACTCAAAAAGGAGGAAGAAAAGCTATTGTACGGAGGGAAAACCCACACCATCAAATAACACACTTCTGCTGTGCATCAGTATGACAAGAGTGAGAACATCTCACTTATTTATTGGTTTTTAGATGCTTATTTCTCAAATAGAAACACTCAATCCCACCAACTCCACCTCCACGTGAAGGGCCATACCCATAGCTTACACAGATTTTTCTCTTGTCCCCCTCAGTGTGGCGTAAAGGAGCCTGGCTGCTAAAGAGAGACACATCAGAGATGACTTTAGGGTTTTCATTTTCTCTTGAAGAGGCTGTAGCTAAACATCACCAAGTTGGTCTCGCAGGTAATTAGATATATTGTTCTTCAAAGCCCACTCTGCAATAATTAGGCAACACTCCAACGTGTTTGCTTGAAATCAGAGCACCAAATGCATCACAGTAAACTAGAAAGCACTTGCAACTTTTTGTTTTGTGTTGGTTTATTGGCAACTTAGTTTTGTTGTTGGATTGCAAAGGACCTAAAGCGCTGAAGAGCAAGCACAGAGTGCTTTTGCAGTGCGGTAGAAGCGAGATTTGTTATGCATTTATTCAGTACTTCCACAGAAATGTGATGCTTATCACAGACCAAATGCTGCTCCTGGTGCTTGTACAAGTCCTCGGTTGACTTTGGAACTGGGAAACTCCCAGGAGGAAACCAAACAGGGTGCAACCCAGCTTCTTACAGAAAATAACAGTAAATAAGCTGAGCAGGAAAACAGAAAGGAAAACAACTCACGTGTAAAGTAGCTCGTGAGCTATTTCTGAAGCAGCAGAACAAAAGATTAGGTAGTGGCTACAAAGCCTCATGCCAGCACCTTCAGAGCTCCTGTTCCCACATCAATAGCAGCACAGAGTAAGTTTCCCTCAGGAGTCACAGGAATACATGACCTGAACTCCTAAACCCAAGCCTGCAAGAACTTAGAATTGCTTTGGTTAGAAAAGACCTTTAAGATCATCAAGTCTATAACTACCTGAAGGGAGGCTGTAGCCAGGTGGGGTTGGGCTCCTCTGCCAGGCAACCAGCAATAGAATGGGGACACAGCCTCAAGTTGTGCCAGGGGAGGTCTAGGCTGGATATGAGGAGAAAGTTCTTGACAGAGAGAGTGATTGGCATTGGAATGGGCTGCCCAGGGAAGTGGTGGAGTTGCCATCCCTGGAGATGTTCAAGAAAAGCCTGGATGGGGCACTTAGTGCCATGGTCTGGTTGACTGGATGGGCTGGGTGATAGGTTGGACTGGATGATCTTGGAAGTCTCTTCCAACGTGGTTGATTCTATGATTCCAAGTCCAATCCATATCTAACTACCGTGTCTGGTACTAAAAACCTTACTTCCTTTCTCACAGATAATTAACCACACCCAAAACAGAACCACAGAATGGTTTGAGTTGGAAAGGCCCTCCAAAGATCATCTAGTCCAACGACCCTGCAGCAAGCAGGGACATCCTCCACTAGATCAGGTTGCTCAGAGCCTTAAAGAAAACCTGTAACACTTCACAAATTTGCACCTCATCCTCGAGCATATGAAGGAGTCCTGGTTTGCCCCTCTGGCTTGCAAATTGTGCCCAGGGTGGCAATGGGAGAGTTGAGAGCAGGTTTTGGCCATGGGAGTTTTGCAGGGGGAGGAGAGATCCGTGCTATTAAAATGTAGTTTGAAGCCCAGTCCCAACTAGCAGCCTGCAGGGCTTCTAACTAGGAGGACTTGGACACTTGCCTACAGAGGCAGCACATCTCAGCCAGGCAACAGGCAGAGCAGGCATTACTGTGCTGCCCTCCTCGCTTATCCTTTCAATGAACAAACACCTCCCAGATGTGTCAGTCTGGCAGCTGTCACAAGCAGGGAAATGTCACTTGCTAAATCATCTCTCCAAACACCACAAAGCAAGCCTTAGCCATTTCCAGAAACCTAAAGATGAGGATCACCGCACCCAAATTGCTTCCTCTGCTCTTTATAGCACATTTTAACACATTAGGTTGGCCTGCACTTGCCTAAAGCTCTGCTCTGGTAAAATTCTTGGCACAAACACTGCAAGTCTTTAAGGAAAGACTCCTCCCAGTTTGAACTGTAAGCATTAATGGTTTGCAAGCTTACCTGGACCCAGGGACACACTTCAGGGCACACCACTGCCAAACTGTCATTACAACCAGAATAACCTCCCTTGTCCTGCTGGTCTTGCTGTTCTGATACAGGCCAGGATGCCACTGGCTCTCTTGGCCACCCAGTTCTCCGAGACAGACAAAACAACTGCAAACACAAGGGAATGGTTACAATTATCATTGCATTAGACTTCTCCTGTTATTATTTGTAATTCAGACAAATACAGGGAAACTTCTTCAATCAGGTGAAAATCTCCACTAAGGTCTTAATTACTGTGAATTTGATGGCATTTATCAAGCACTCAGGCAAGTGCCACTCAGTGTGCATCTCAACAGGCTCCCTGAACACACACCTATTTAATTGAAACCCAGGCTGAATTTGGGGTGCCTTATCAGATCCCATTTGTTCTGTAGAATTGTTTTGCTAGAAAAAGGATGGTATCAGTAGTTCAGGAATATCAGAGCTATGCACTACCCAATCAAAGGTGCAGAAAAAAAACACACAGAGACATCAAGGTTTCTGTAAAACAGGGTAGAGGGCCCATCTCGAGGTCACACACAACTGCTGGTAAACTTAGAAGCAAGAGAAAAGTAACTTGTCCCTGATTAAGATGAAAGTGTGATTAAACAAAGGATGCAATAAAACAGCACCAACTCATGCTTGGACAGAGCCATCCACCTGTGGCAACCTCCCCTGCATGCACCTCCAGTTCCAAGATCCTATAAAGAAGTTGCACAACTTCTGAAGGAAGAGGACAAAGGGAAGTGGCAGAAAACTCCCTTGCACCTTAACCTTCTGTCTTTGGTGGAGCACCACAAGCTCAGGGGCCAGAAGGAATCACAGCTTCTCTCTTTCCAGGCCACCAATGCATGACAGAAAAGCTTTTGCACATCTGCATGGCCCTGTTAATGCCACCCCTTGTCAGCTGTGACCTTGCTCTGAAATGTAGAGCTTCTGGGCAGCTTCCAAAATAATTACTTTATCATTAAAAAGCAAACCAAACAAAACACAAAACATCCAACCAACAAAACAAACAATCATAGAATTAGCCAGGTTGGAAGAGACCTCTAAGATCATCCAGTCCAATCTATCACGCAGCCCATCCAACCAACCAGACCATGGCATTAAGTGCCTCATCCAGGCTTTTCTTGAACACCTCCAGGGATGGTGACTCCACCACCTCCCTGGGCAGCCCATTCCAATGCCAATCACTCTCTCTGGGAACAACTTCTTCCTAACATCCAGCCTAGACCTCCCCCGACCCAACTTGAGACTGTGTCCTCTCATTCTGTTGCTGGTTGCCTGGCAGAAGAGACCAATCCCCACCCAGCTACAGCCTCCCTTCAGGTAGCTGTTGACAGCAATGAGATATAAACCACAAAGTGAACAACTGATCTTCAGCGAAAAGATCTCTCAGAAGTATGGTAATGGCCACAGGAAGTAGTGTCCACTCCAGCACTTAAGTGCCACTACTAAGGTCAATGACACTAATTCGGACTACTGGAGGGAGATGGACACCACCAGCTTGTCAGACCAAGAACAGGAACTTTTAAAAGCTGACAAAAATCCCAAGGAGCCAAGGGCTAACTGTGCTCTTAAACAGATCATTTAAAACAAATCCAAGAGCTGTGGTCCTACAGAAGATCATCCCCTCCTCTCAACTGTCTCGACCTCTCCAGAGTATTTCTAGGCTACCACCCTTACCAGAAAGGGAGTGCAGAGCACAGCACATCATGACTTTTTCCAACATGCTTTACCCCCAGAGCAACACCTGGAGGTCAGGTATTTTCCCAACTTACCTGCCACAGCTTTCCAGACACTGTGCTTGGTCACTGGATGGCCAATGGTGACCAGAATTAACCACCAACATGTTACAGTTAAAGGAAAGTTATGACAGTGTTTTGGCCGTAAGTCAAAGTTGTTTCTTCCCACTCAGTAACATTACACAACCTGAAAGATGGTTTGGAGTTCATAAACAATCAAAATCTTCAAGTAAGTGTCATACATGTTGTCAGGTGAGTATATGGAACGAATCCAGATACTCAGAAACAACTTGTCACCTCATGTGGACCAAGCCAGTGCCAGCTGCATGCCAGCTCAGCAGTGGTGTGCTTGGAGCTGGAGCCTGTGGATAGATTGGTCTGTATGTAAGAAGTAATTATCAATTAATGTGATTCTGCTATTAAACCAATAGCAGGATTAGGGCCTTGCAACTCTGAATTTATTTTAAGTGACACCTGAGAAGAGGAATTAAAAAACTCACAAACCTAAAGCTAAACATTCAGAACAGAGCAACAGAAATGCACCTTCTCAGTTGTGCACATTAATAATCAAAAGTGAGTCTCTAATTATGTTCTTTCATAGCTGGGCTCCAAGTTTTGTGGTTTAGGTCACATCACCTTCTGCAAACTATGGTAGTTAATTGTGTTTGAGGGAGAAGGTTGCCTTCAAGGAGAGGGTGTTTTATTAAACCTTCACTAAATAAAACCAAAATACTTCTAAGATCTCTTCAGAAACTTTCATTGCTTAAGACCAAACTAAACCCCACTCCCCACTGATCTGGGTCAAGATTCATAGTTACACACTTCCAAAATGCTGACAAAACAAAACAATCTAAAAACCCCAAAGCACACCTTTAGGAAACAGCACCACCTCAGGTAGACCAACCTTATACTGCACAGACCAAAAAAGTCCCAAGAGGAAAAAAAGATTGAGATAAAAATACATTAGCAAATACAGATAAATTTGTTTTTAATAAAGGAGTTAATTTTCTTTCAATCCTATATAAAACAATAGCAATTAAAAACTTCATTTTTGAAAGTAAAATATTTACATATGAACAAGTAACTGTGCAAAATTTACATGGAAAAAAAAATGGAAAGACAGGATTTCCTAGAGACAAAAATAAAAGGGGTGTAACAGTTGTCAGGTATTGATAAAAATACTGATCAGCATTCAGTTTACACGCAAGAGAGTTAAATTCTACCATGAGAGTTCACACAAAGAAAGCCAAAGTATTTACAGTCATAAAAGTACTATCAATAGACAATTTAATACAATAACCTCTGAAAATATAAAGAACCAATTAGTATATTTGTAATAAAAAAATAGGTACAAAGAAGGGACTTTGCTCTGGACATCTTTAAAGTAGGCCCACAGCTTGCATACAGTCTTTTAGCAAAATAATTATAGTTTACATAGCCATTTTTTATGTTATGTGCCAAAAATTATGTACAATTACTGACAAAATACACCAACCATTTTTCAACACTTGATTCACACTGAGAAACAGTCTTTTGATGATTCCTCTCAACTTTGACTTTATTTAATCTAAGCTTTCACTTTAGCTAAAAAACACAGTGCAAGTAAAATATATTTATGCTGAAAAGGTTTCTCTTTTTTTTTTTCCTTTTTTTTCTGGGTTTTTTTTTCTTCCTTTTTTAACTTTACAGCTTTACAAACTATAGCAAATAAAATGCATTTTTTACAGATGCTGCTAAAACATTCAGAAGTAACCCTCCTTTACGGGATTTCAGGGCCTCTAATAAGCAATAATGTGATTAAAATTGAGGTTATGTTTAAAATTAACTGTATATCCCTCTAGATTTTGAACATTGGGGGGGGGGGAAGATAAATATTCTTTAAAAAAAAAATTAAAATAAAAAAAAATCATTAAAATAATAAAAAAAAAATCAGTTTGCTTTGCTAAACTGACAAAAAAAAAAAAGCTAAATGAAATGAGGTCATCTGCTGTAGACATATGCCTATATAATTGATTTAGTTGAATAAAACTGAACTAAAATGCACAATTAATGTTGAAACTGCTACAGGGCTGACAAAGGGTAGCTAGTTATTTGCTAAACGATTCCATCAGTCTTTATATATGGCTTGTTTGGCAAGAAGGCCACTCAATCAAGAGATGAGTTAAAATTTAATTGTCCTTTTAGAGTATCCACAGGCCTTGTAAGTATCCTCACTGTTACAGAAATGTGTTTCCTCTCAGACTGCAGAGTTTATTTATAAACAGGAATATAAAACTGTTCCGTGTAAAGAGGTGACTGTTTTGTTTTGTTGGTTGGAAACAAGATCCCACTTTGCTCGTTACAAAAAAAAGGCGTAATCTGCAAAGATATAAAAAGAAGTCCTCAGGTGTCTCTCCGTCAAAAATACCTTGATCTTCTCCATTTTACTTAAGGAATGCTTTGTATAGCAATAGTGAATGGCTTGTCTCTCGCTCATTTTCTAAACAAAATATGAGGTCCCTGAGGTTCACCCGCGTTATCCTTTGTCGCTTAAACTGACTGGTTGTTCCGACTCCAGAGCTGCCTGGGACTGCTGCGCTTGAGCCAGATCCCTGGAAAGGAGAGACAAAGAGAGAAATCAGAATGTGTCAGTGCCACCCCCACTATGTATTCAGGGAAAACTTAAAATCATAGAATCAAACAAGTTGGAGGAGACCTCCAAGATCATCCAGTCCAACCTAGCAGCCAGCCCTAGCCAATCAACCAGACCATGGCACTAAGTGCCTCATCCAGGCTTGGCTTCAACACCTCCAGGGACAGCAACTCCACCATCTCCCTGGGCAGCCCATTCCAATGCCAGTCACTCTCTCTGTCAAGAACTTCCTCCTAACATCCAGCCTAGACCTTCCCTGGCACAACTCGAGGCTGTGTCCCCTTGCTCTGTTGCTGGTTGCCTGCAAGAAGAGACCAACCCCCAGCCTCCCTTCAGATAGTTATGGACAGCAGTGAGGTCACCCCTGACCCTCCTCTTCTCCAAGCTAAACAGTCCCAGCTCTCTCAGCCTTTCCTCACAGGGCTGTGCTCCAGGCCTCTCACCAGCTTCATCACCCTCCTCTGGACACGCTCCAGTATCTCAGCATCTCTCTTGAATCAAGAAGCCCAGAACTAGACACAGTACTCAAGGTGTGGCCTGACCAGTGCATGTGTCATAGTTTTTTTTTTTCTAAGAGAGCAACAGACTGAGATTATCTCACTTTACTCCTTTTCTAAGGGAGAAGGGCAGTAAAATAATAAGGCTCTTGCTGAATTGGATAAGAAAGTACAGAGAGGTTGTATTTGAAAACGTGCAGGAAAGGATATGGCACACATGAATCCTTAACACCCAATACACATACAGCATACATGAAAATTCCCCCAAAAGTTCCCCCCCAAGCAAACCAAAAACCTACCAAAACTTCAGTGCTCATTTTCTCTCATCCTCCATTGTCTCCCTATTAGACCCCAAGCAAGCCAGATTCACTGCAGACCGTGGCCTTGAAGGCCATGGTCTACAGGGTACACCTACATAGTTACCAGATAAGGATCCCTCCAGAAAGTTGAAAGGAAAAGAGAGAAAAGAGAATGAATTGACCTTGCTGCTTGCTTTTAAAGTGTGTGCAGGATCATGGGATTGAATAACGTAATTCCAATACCTGGGGGTGACCAGTTTGTCCCCTTGGACAGAACTTGGTCTTTGCAGGTATTTTCAGGAAATCTGGGATAACCTGAAACCCCCTCAAACCATGACAACATGCAAGGTAAGAACTGAGAGATCTGGGGCTGTTTAGTCTGGAAAAGTGTAGACTGAGAGGGGATTTTATCTACTGTATCCAGTTCTGGGCCCCTTAATTTAAGAAAGACGTTGAGGTGCTTGCATGTGTCCAGAGAAGGGCACTAAGGCTGGGCAGGGGGCTGGAGCACAGCCCTCTGAGGAGAAGCTGAGGGAGCTGGGGTTGCTCAGCCTGGAGGAAGTGAGGCTCAGGAGAGACCTTATTGCTCTCTACAACTACCTGAAAGGAGGTTGTAGCCAGGTGGGAATTGGTCTCTTCTCCCAGGCAACCAGCAACAGAACAAGGGGACACAGTCTCAAGCTCTGCCAGGGCAGGTTTATACTGGATGTTAGGAAGTTTTTCACAGAAAGAGTGATTGGCATTGGAATGGGTGCCCAAAGAGGTGGTGGAGTCACCATCCCTGGAAGTGTTTAAAAGGAGACTGCATGAGGCACTTAGTGCCATGGTTTAGTTAATTAGAAGGTGACAGTTTGGACTGGATGACCTCAAAGGTCTTTTCCTATCTGGTTAATCTGGTGATTCTGTGAATGTCTATGAATGTCTGAATGGTAGGTGTCAAGAAAATAAAAGGGCCAGTCTCTTTTCAATAGTGTCCTGTGATAGGACAAGGGGCAGCAGATACAAACTGCAATATAAGAAGTTCCACCTCAACATGAGGAAAAATTTCTTTACTGTAAGGGTGACAGAGTCCTGGAGAAGGCTGCCCAGAGAGGTTGTAGAGTCTCCTTCACCGGAGACATTCAAAACATGCCTGGATGCCTGGTCCTGCGTGACCTGCTTTAGGCAATCCTGCTCTGGCAGGGAGGTTGGACTGAATGATCTTTCGAGGTCCCTTCCAACGCCTATCATCCTATGACTGTGAAGCAGCATCCACCTTGTTGCTCCTTGTCTATAGCAGCAGTAAGGCCCCGTCACCAGTAGATGGCACGCAGACACCGATCAGCCGAATTCCACCTCAGACTGGAATCTTTTTTGCTCTATGGGTTTGTGAATGGGAGGTGTTCTAAGTGATCTGAAACAAGTTGTGTTTCTGTGGCTTAGCCGTCAAGGGACGTTCAGAGTGGATATTAGCAAAAATTTCTTCACAGAATAGATTATCAAACTCTGGAACAGGCTGCCCAGGGAGGTGGTGATAGGAGTCACCATCCCTGGAGGTACTTAGAAGATGTGTGGATGTGGTGCTGAAGGACATGGTTTAATGATAGTGTTTTAGCAGTAGTCATGGGATTGCAAGCTCTAAGTGAGCAGTTGGACATGACGACATCAAAAATCTATTCCAAACTCAACAGTTCAAGAGTTCTATAGATTCTTTTTCCCCCTTCAGTTTCATTTATTAGGATAATCTCACTTTTTTTGGCTTACTTAATGGAACTCCAATATTTAGTGACATGTGAAGATCCAAATACAATACACTTGTCAATATTTATCTGCCTGAGAGTTTGGAGAATTTTAAAAGAAAGTTCTAAATAAGAACACCTCAGACTTGACAGAAGCCCTAGAGTAGTGCAAAAGCCGTGTGAATTAGCTGCCGAGGTTCTCACCAACACAGTCCTCTCCACATGTGGAAGAAGTGTATTTCTGATCAGTGCACAATATTGATTAAGAAAGCAACATAACTTGAGCTGGGAATTACCATCTCTGAGTTAGCAGTACACTGTATGCAGTGCAGGGGTTCTTGCTAATGTTTAAGTCAGATTTCTGTTTCTCAGACAATAGTTACCTGTTGAATCAGTGAACATCAAATCACTGAAATTCTGTCACTAGAGCAGTTTAAAGGACAGATTTGCAAAAGGGTATTTTACTACACTTGCACATCTTAGGTACTTAATTTCTATCAATGTCAGTGGAAATGAGAAGATGCAGAAGAACAGTGGATGTTATTTAAATTCTCTCAAATACACACACACAACTACTGACTGACAAGAGAATGGTTGGAAAGAGTTTTAATTTGGGGGCTTTAAACATTCTTTAGTAGAAGCTCAAGACTAATTTTAATATTTAGACCATAGTACTTTAAATGCAAGGGTAAAATTTCCTGAGTCTTTTAAGACACAGAACTATGCCACTCCTAAGTCAAGAAGCTTCTTGGTAAGTCAGAAAAACCACCTCGACAGAAAACTCTACAAGTGACAGAAACCTGTTTGGTTGAATTTTGAAACAGAACAGTACAATTGCTACTCCAAAATTATTTTACATGTAATTAAGATTCAGCGTCCCTAGACATCAAAAGCTTACATTTACAAATCTGTGTCTAAGCAATGCCAAACCTTATTTTCCACACTTCTTGTAATATGCCTTGACTGCACACAAATGGTGACAAGTGGAGCTCCATTTAAAAATGTCAAGTGACAGAGCAGCAAAAAGCACAGCTGTGAGTCTATCAGATCAAAAGCAGCTGGTTCTTAATTAAACAGACAAAAAGATTACATTTCCAGGGAACCTGTAGTTAATTGGTTAACCAGTAAGGGATTAATCTAGGATAACTAAATTAGTCAGATTTAGATGAAATACAAACAAGTGTTCACAGTAGATGTAAAATGCATTTCATAACCTAAGTGACATTAACAGAGCATTAATGTTGCACACTTGAGCACCCCTAAGTAAGCAACGCCAACGTTAACGCTGCACACGATGCTTCAGCATATTCCTCTGAGAGGACTTCTTTTACATGCACATCTATCTCTGTACAACTACCCCATTCTGCTAGTTTTATAACTTTAAACCACAAGTACATAAAGCAATTTGTTAACTTATTTTTAAATAAGCTTTATTATCTGTCACAGGCATTTTAGTAAATGCTGATAGTCACATTTACTTTAAAAGATGCTTAAGAGGCTTGATTTCTATAAATAAAAATAACACCTACTGGTATTCAGATTGTTCTCTAATATATCAAGGATAAAAATAACATCTACTGGTATTCAGATTGTTCTCTAACATATCAAGGATGTGCAAATTGTTGCTTCTAGTAATTCAGTATAAAAGGTGAATTTGTTAGAAACAAAAGGCTTTTCTACAGTACAAATGCTTTAGCACCAGAATTTTGGAATGGTCAGGGAGTAATGAACAAATAACTAAACTATTGCTCTCCTGTCACTTGCTATTAGACACAAAACTCTGCAGAGAAAATTCCTCACATTATGAAGAAGGCCTTTGACCCTGGAAATTACAACTTGCAAGATTTTATTCTTTTTAAACAATAGAGAAACCCTACTTTGAAGGTCTTCCATGCAGAAAGCAGTTTTATACCATTTCATGTTTATTAAGTTGTTCAGGAATACACCAGATATTCTGCTCTTTCATCTGGCCTTTTAAAAATCCCTCTGCAGACTAGGTATCAGTACAGTCAGTGTCTGATTAGCTTAATGTTAATTTAAACTCAGATTTAGATTGATAGACTATTCAAAGTATACGCAAGAACATCATGATCAGGTGGGACTGGTAAAGCTGATCTGCTTTAGAGACACGAAAACTAAAACAAATCAACAGCTGAAGAAAGAAATTAGGTAAGTTCCTTGTCCTGCTCTAACACGGACATCCCTGTAACCTGAAGCTCCCACTGTCAAATTTAGCAGTGATTCAACTCTACCAGTATGCCCACCCATACTGTGACTGGTTACAATCACAACAATCGCTTCCCAAAACTATATAAGTCCAAAAAAGCAGAGCCTTGAGAGAGCACAGATGGCTTTTGCAACATTCCTCCAGTCCCAAGAATTGAGGAATGACAATCCAAGTTTTATGCCCCATGCCACTACATGATGCTAAAAATTGATCCCGGCCTTGGAGCAAGCAAACCTGAACACAAAATACCCTTTTGCCACTCAAACTAGGGAAAAAGCTCTGAACAGAAAGGTTTCTACAGAGGCTGACGCAGAAAACCCAAACAGTACAATTACACTGTACCTCTGTCCCTGATCCAGATCCCGATGAATCTAGTTTCCTCTTCTTTCTGGGACCAATCGCAGCTAACGCAGTCAAGTTGGCATCCCTCTGTCTCATCTGTGCTAGCTCTTGTTGCTGCATCTGCATTTACCAGAACAAGTACAGTTAATCATTTTTCTTTCAATTTCCAAAAGAAAAATTGCTGTTAAGATGGACACTTACCTCCTTGGCCTTCTGTTTCAACCTAAGCTGTTCTGGGTCTTCTTGTCGAGATCGAGACTACATTGACAAAGGATGGAGGTGGAATAGAGAGGAAAAAAAGAAAGAAAAAATGATTTGGTTACAAAAAGAGTTAAAGAGAGTAAGATTTACAGAGAATATGAACATTTTTCTTAAAACTTCAGCAGAAAGTGGAGGACACCTACCACTGCTGGAGAGGGCAACAGGGGGAAATATTTTTTAGAAACTGAAAGCAGTTTTCCATTTGTCAGTTTCAGGTATCTGTTTTTGAAAGGGCATCCCCTTTTCCAGCTTTGTTATAAATAAAGGAACAGCTAAGCACTTAAGCCTTAAACCAAACTGCTACAAAACAAAAGTTACACAGATCTGTGAACTGCAATACACACACATTTTGCCTAGGGAAAACTGAAACAGACCTGTACTTTTTGGAAAAAGTCCTCCCCTAGCTGTTTCCTACAGACTCACCAGGAACACGTCTTTCTGCCCCACAATTCAGACTCCTGTGTGAACAAGCTGCAGCTAATTGACCAACAGACAGATTACATTATTGTCCATTTCACTGAGGCACCTACAGTTACTTGTACATATCACACTTTCAGAATCATAACATGGTTTTGCTTAGTAAAGACTTTAAGATCAGTGAGTCCAACTGTTAACTCAGCACTGCCAAGTCACCACTAGACCATGTCCCTCAGCACCACATCTACACCTCATCTAAATCCTTCTAGGGATGGTGACACCACCACTTTCCTGGACAGCCTGTTCCAGACCTTAAGAACCCTTCTGGAAAAGAAATTGTTCCTCGTGCCCAACCTACACTTCCCCTGCCACAACGTGATGACATTTCTTCTTGTCCTATCGCTTGTTGCTTTGGTGAAGAGACCAACACTCACCTATCCATACTCCAGACTAACTATAGTCAAACACATTTTGACTGTTGTTAATCCTACATATATTCTTTAGACTACCCATGAAATAAATTATTTTAATTCAATGCTCAAGTACTCTTAAAACATTAGACTCTCCTAATGATTAACCTATGGCTTCCCTGCTGCACTTTAGGCACAGCAAACACAGGAAATCAGACGAATATGCAAAACGGTCACAAAGATTCAAGTTTCAGCTCAGTCTTTTCTCCTCTGAAGCAACCAGGTTTACTGCCTAATCTTACCTCACAGGGTACATTTTCTAGACCTTTAAATTGCTTTCCTTCTGAAGTCTACTTGGTGTATGGCACAAAAGCTGGATAGAGTATTCCAGTTCGGGTCTAACAGGACTCAACTGAATGGGAAGTGTTAGTATTGCAGCACAAAACCTGGATTTTTACATTATCAACTCATACCAGACCACAATCTTTGGTGAATGATTTCTAGAGCATGCTCACCTAGTCACAGTTATTCTATATTAGGGTCACTGACTGAAGTCACAAAATCTAATGCTTACATTCGTGTTTACATGAATGGCTTCCTGTTTACTATACTTCTCCAGCTTGTAAAAACTTTTCTGGAGTCTTTCTAGTATGCAAAGTACCTGTATTTATACCTCTCTATTCCATTTAAGAGTACCACGCCAAGCTACAAAATTCATGTTTTTCACAATGCAAAGTGTAAAAACTAAGTTTTAAGACCTAATTTGGGAACATGCAATGAGAGTGGCAAAGAAGCTGTCTCACATGCTGTACCATCAAAAGCAGACTGTAGCTCTAGCTAAAGAATGTACTAATCAAGCTCCATCTTTGAAGATAAGTCTTCCCCTTCATTGTGAGTGCTTCAGAATGAAAAGAAACTCTGCAGCTTTGACGTCAAACTGACACTTAGGCGCCACGTGTGAAATCCAAACACTTGCCTTTGCTGCACGCATTAAAATTTCCCTTTCTTGTTCATCTTTGCGCTGCTTTTCTATGTGATCAAGTTGTTCAAAGAACTTGAGTTGTGCCCGAACGTCGCTTGCTTGTTCGTATCTTTCATCATCCTGAAAACACAGCAAATGTTTCTCATTACAGCTGTTAAAAACAAAGCTGTTAGCTTGTACTGTACTTTAGAAGAACATACACATTTAAAGCTCAAATGTTCACGTTGTCATTTGCAAATAGCAAGTGTGTATTTATGCCAGTCAAACCAGCTACAACTCTTGAAGGTGTTTTGTACTATTCCATGAATCATCAGATTTTGACTTCTAAACTAATACCATCACAGCTTTAGCCTCACAAACATATTTCAGAGAGCTGTGTGTGTTGTTGGTTTTTGTTTTTGTTTTTTAATGCTGTTTTAGGCACTTGAATCTATTAAGAACATGTCTGTCAGATAAAAGTGCTGCTCTGAATTCTCAAGAGACTGTTATCTGCCTATCAGACTGTACAATCACTCAGACTAAATATTTGACATAAAGGAGAGGACACAGTTTCTCTGCATTTGTTTTACAAACATTTTCTATATGCAAGCTGAGGAGTCTCAGTCATCTGTGTGCATTAATATCTTAATGTAAGATGAATGAGTCAAAGACTAAACAACCTCACTTCACAGAATGAAGAGCACCTGAACTCCTGCATTACAGCCAACACAATACCCTGCTGAATTCATGACATTTTGCCACTTCATTTGTGCAATTACATACAGTTACCTTGTAAGAAATATTCTTTTGTTGAGCAGTTTCTGATAATTTTTCCACGAGGTTTTGTAGCCTTTGTTGTGTAGCATGTGATACATAGCTAACTACATCAGGATGGATTTCTGTTATTCCATGTTTTTTACCTATGACCAGGACAGAAGTCAGTTGTAAAAAATGATCTGTATAATGCAGTTAAATGCATGTCTAATCTTAGTCATAAAATTATGAATGTTGCTTGCAAAATAAGGCTCTCAAGTATTTCTCAGATAAGCATTAAACAAGGAATGGCTTACAAATGAAAACTCACATTAGCTTAACAAAATCCACAATTTATTAATAAATGCTGTATGCTACAGGGTAACAAATAACTGAAGAATGCTTTTTGTTGCACCATCAAATCTAAACAAGTAAATACAAATCCAGAAACACTTTTCTGATTTTTCTAAAACCAAATGTCACTATTTTTGTTACATCTCACCAGGTAATATAGTCAGAATTTTAACCAGGTCCAACGATTTTGATGTTTCTGTCATTTTAGAAGGCAGCTCAATAGGTCTGCTACTCCTTAACACTATTCTATATTCTTGAGCTGAATGACCACCCACAAGCATAGGAACATACAAAAGGTAACAATTCATAGAATCATAGAATCAGTCAGGGTTGGAAGGGACCACAAGGATCATCTAGTTCCAACCCCCCTGCCATGGACAGGGACACCCTACTCTAAATCAGGCTGGCCAGAGCCCCATCCAGCCTGGCTTAAACACCGCTAGGGATGGGGCCTCAACCACCTCCCTGGGCAAGCTGTTCCAGGCTCTCACCACCCTCATGCTGAAGAACCTCCTCATCACATCCAGTCTGAACCTACCCATCTCCAGCAATTTTAAATCATTCCTACATAAAATACCTTCAATGCAACCCAAGACTAATGAAATTTATTACAGTTCAGGAGAAATCAACATACCTATTTCTAATATCCTTCTTTGTAAAGGTGCTGGGAAAAGGAAGGTTTCGTCTTTACAAGACCTTGTTAATGTACCCACTAGTTCAGAGTTTGTTGCCAATATCCGAGCACTTTCCTCTGACAGGTTGACTCCAGCCATTGATGCAACATCATTAATGTCATCATCATCCCTTAAAAAAGAAAACTCATTATAATCATGAACAGTTTATCTGCACACATTGCTACAATACCACAGCTGCACATAAGGAATTCCACAGTAAAACCTCAACATTTTATATAAAAAAGTAAATAAAATGCAAAAATCCAAATGATGTAAAACTAACATAATTTGATTCCAAAGAGCACTAAGGGTTTTTGCAGTTTCGTAATTCCTGTTTTCTCAAGATCCTCTCGACACCTTGAGAAATGAGAGACCACACACATCACCACCACAAAACAAGAAGAAAGTGCACTCATCACTAAGACAGGTTGTGTATCCAAATAACCTGAGTAATGGAGGAATGAAGGAATTAATTCTATTTGCTTGTCCAGAAAGAAATTGTTTGTGAGGTTTGATGCTTATCCTTTATGCCAGCTAAGGGCTAAAACCATTCTGGCACAAGCACGTCGACAGTTGTTTGTTAACATCTTCATTAAATTAGCAAACCTGCCCAAAGAAAATCCACTTCTATTTCTTGCAAGTTTACCCAGCCTGACTCAGCAGCATCACAGCGCACAGAAAGGTTCCCACTGAGCTCAGCAGGCTGTCTGGGCAGCACAAGCACAAATCAGCATCTGGTTCCTCACCTAAAAGAGCCTCCCCCAGGTTCTTTCAGTTTATTCTTCTGAGCCGCAGCTACTTGTGTTGAAATAGTGGCAATAGCTTTGTTTCCAGGTAATACTGCTGGTTTTACCACAGGTACTGCAAGAAGACAGACAGCATTGTACTCCATCAAATCCGTATCAGAGCACAGATTTACAAGCCAGTCGTGGGCAGTAACAAAGACTCTACCTCAGTATATTCTCTCAGCATGGCTCCCATCTACAACTGGACCCCTCCCACCACAGTTCCAGTACCCAAACTGTAAATGCTGCCCTGACACACGCATATCCCCCCACACACTGAAGATTTTAGCAGCAAGCATCACACAGCTAACACAGCACATAAGAACTGACATTCATAAACCAGACTTTGGTTAATGCTGTCAAATATAGCAGAGGCCAAGTATCTCGACCTCCTACCTGTCTGAAGTTGATTCAGTTGAATCTGAGGAGTAGTGAGCATAATACGACTATGCGGCTGCCGTAACGCCACCATTGGTGTCTGTGTCAGTGTTACCTGTGGAGGCCTTATCAATGCCCCTGCTTTTTGAGGCTGTTGGATAACCTGCAAATAATAAGAGAGAACTATAAACAATCCAGGAAATGCCAAGCTAAGAACCAATAAGAAGAACAAACCCTAATAAGCAACTTGTAAGGCAGGGTCTGTTTTAATCAGCACATTTTAATAGTATTTCACAGAATCATAGAATGGTTTAGGTTGGAAGTGACCTCAAAGCTCATCCAGTTCCAATCCCCCTACCATAGGCAGGTCCACCTCCCACTAGAACAAGTCACTCAAGGCCTCATCCACCCTGGCCTTGAACACCTCCAGGGAGGGAGCAGCCACAACCTCCCTGGGCAACCTGTGCCAGTGTCTCACCACCCTCACTGGAAAGAGCTCTTTCCTAACATCTAGTTTAAATCTTCCCTCTGTCAGTTTAAACCCATTACCTCTCATCCTGTCATTACAAGACCTTGTAAATAATCCCTCTCCAGCCTTCCTGTAGGCTCCCTTCAGGTACTGGAAGGCAACTACAAAGTGTCCTCGAAGCCTTCTCTTCTCTAGGCTGCAGAACCCCAACTCTCTCAGCCTGTCCTCATAGCAGAGATGCTCCAGCCCTCTGAACATCTTCATGGCCCTCCTCTGGACTCATTCCAACAGTTCGATGTCCTTCTTGTGTTGGGGGCTCCAAAACTGTACACAGTACTCCAAGTGTGGTCTGACGAGAGCAAAGGGGGAGAATCCACTCCCTTGCTCTGCTGGCCACACTGCTCTTGATGCAGCCCAGGACATGGCTGGCTGGCTGGGCTGCACAAGCACACTGCTGGCTCATGTCGAGCTTCTCATCAACCCAGACCCCCAGGTTTCTTTAGGTAAATTATGCCCTACAGGAAAACTAATATTCCACTTCCTGTGATACAGAAAAGAAATTGGTAACCTATTTCTATTTACAAACCAAACGAAATCTGTAATTACAAAGGTCCAGTTAAAACTTCTCCACATGGTTTCTATATTAGAGACATAAAAGTGAACTGGATCTGCCTGAACAAACTCTAAAAATAACAGAGATGTGACAAAGACAATCAAGCTGGTTCCACATATGCTATTTTCATCCAGAACCAGCACAAGCTACAGCCAAGTAGCTTTGTACTACTGGCTTCTTAGGCTAAACTGAGTCTCAGGCAACCAGAGCCGCAATGCTTCTGAAGGGTTACCTTACACTGCAATGCTACAGAGTCATTCACATAAACTCATCTTCTGGCCTCAACTGGTTTGCAGAAACCTACTTTCAAACTACTGTAAAGAACTCTACCAACTCCGTCTGTTTTCAAGCTCCACTTCCAGAACTCTGCAAGTCTTTTTTTGCTAATACTTTGTACATTTAAAAGCCAAAATATTTGCTTGTAAATCCAGCACCAATAAGTCAATGTTCAGCTTTTATTCCTCCCCTAGGATTCTAACCTCTTTCTATAATATCTAGGTTCTGAAGGCAGTAAGATCAATATAATCACTAGTTCTTCTCTCAAGGTAAGTGAAAAATATTTGTATATTCATGAGAGATCTCTTTTTTTATATGAAATGTCTGGAGACAGCAGCTCAGATGAAAAGCAAATGTTCTACAGCAACACTGAAGCACAAGTACTAATAAATTAATAATGTATATTAATTAATACACATCCTAGAAAAAGCTTACACTCAAACACTACTTAGTTATAAGAAAAGTTAAAAAAGAAAGGTGCTGCACATTATACCGTTCTTATTTGGTTTACATCCAGGGCTGAGAAAATTATTTCTCCTCTTTGAGGCAATCTGTTGTGAGACTTATAAAATGGAAAAAGAAAGATCCTCCAGAATATTGCTCTCTGACACAACTGCCAACAACCCATGCTAAAATAGGAAATAATACTTCCATCAAGAATGTATTTTAAATTATACTACTTTTCTTAGTTGCTAGCTTCTCTGAAGATCTCCAACTGAGCTAAAGCATCAATTTCAGAGGGAAGGTCATGGTGTTATCAAAAAACCCTATGCAACAACAGTTGAGGCGCTTCAGGTAACATACCAGTGGTGTAGACTGCCCTTGTTTACTAACACCAACTTGTGTAGGCTGAGTTAGGCTGATTACAGGTTGTTGGAGAGTACTCGTTACAGTTGCAGTCGCCTTCCCTGCAGTGCGCTGAACTGCAGAGCTCAGAATCACTGCTGCAGACGGAATCGTTGCTTGCGTCGTTGGCTGCTGCTGTTGACTTTGTTGAATGAAAGCTGCTGAGTCTGGTGTTAACTGTCTCAAGGCAGGTAAACTCCTCTGAAAAATGGAAAGGAAAGAATGTACTTGAGTATTTTAATCCTAGCTCACATAAGAAAACATTCATCATAAAGAGCAAAGTATTTCATTTTGGCCCACCACAGCAAACTGGGTGCACCTGAGCAAACATGACAGGGGTGCAGACAGAAATATGTTACTTGCCACCTAAAGCTAGACAAAGCAACAGTACCTCTAGTTGTGGAAGCTTAGATGGCATGGGCCTGTAGTGTAAGCCTACCTGGAACCTCTGGTATGTATCAAACAACCCAAGCCCATGTTGCCTTCCTTGCTTCTGTTCCTACATACACACGAAGCTGTAACAACTGATGGCTTCAAAGACATACTGCAAGGAGATTTACTGGATTCTTGCAGTAGATGTTTTCTTATGGTAAAAATTTTTGTCCTCACGAACAGCTCCAGGTTGAAGAAGTATTTAAGAAGCCAGAAACATCACACACCTACAACTACATCTCTTAATCACACATTAATCAAGTGGAGTTACACCCTTACCATAAAGCACTGCTGTACATTCCCTGATTTTCACATAGTAAATGTTTCAGACTAACCATTGAGATGTGTTCAATTACTACAAATTTATGACAAATGGGATTTATTACTGAGAGGTGACAGACTTCCCATTTATCCAAACAGGTATATAGCACAGACAAAAGAATCTGAGTTTGTCCACTCTTCTGCATGATTCAATCCCTTGTTTTCTTTCTAAGACTAGAAAGAAGATAATAAATCAATTTATAGGTTTGGACTATGGAAAGAAATTGCTTAAGCCATACGAAAACTGCAGATTCCTCAGAAGAGCTACAATGTGACACTGTGGTAGAAATTACTTCACTGGCTGTGCAAATGAACTGTACTAACAAGGAGAATTACTTTTTTTTAAGGGAGCAAAAATCTAGCCAGATACTGTGGGAACCGAGGAAGCTAAACGTGGTAAATGATGTATCTCTGGAGAGCATCTCTGTGTACCCTTGATGCAGGAAGATTAAGGTTAGAAACACAGTAAACTGGTATGCTCATCTTGAGTAACATTTGTACAGAAACAATATTTTTGCCAATCATTGTATTCCACAACTTGTTACCACAATTTGTGGAATATTCCATAAATATATAAAATTTGTTATGCTATATAGCAATAAATGTCTGTGATACCCATATATCTTTGTATTGCTGGTTTTTTGTCCATCACAACTACAACAGCCATAAGATACCATTTAAAACTTTATTCACAGCATTTTGGAATTTCTTCTCTACTGATAAAAGTTGTGCTTGTGTTCATTGCTGCTGATATATAAGCACAGAAATATAGTGAATGAGTTACCTTCAGGAAAGGCACAAGGTAAGGTTGAGGTGAAGAATTAAGTTCTCTGTACAGTCTGCTGGTAAAGTCTTCTGCTTCAATTTTTCCATCCTTCAAAACAGAAAAATCCAAATGATTAAACTTGGAGAAATTAACTTTTACAGATATTTAAGCACAACAAAAATTAACATTAAAAGACTTATTGAAAAAAAATCACTATTTTTATTATCAATAGGTTTATGTTAGTAACTAATTTTATGACAATTTTCAACTAGTAAGACCTACAGTTCCATCTTTCTTTTTCTTATGTATATATTTCAATTCAGAAAAAGTGAAGTTTGATCTCTCAATTATATTATCTCCCTCCTCTCAAAAAAAAAAATCCATCAGTTTTGAGTCTAAATTTGCTGTTTCTCACAACTTTATTGAACTTCTCTTACCAGCAGGTTCTGTACCAATTCTTTCACATTAGCTGCAGTTTCTGAAGACTGTTTACCAGATGATGCCAGTTTTATTAATGTGGACAGAAAGTTTTTGCATTTCTTCACATTTTCCATAGTTTCCTGTTACAGAAGGAGGAGGAGCAGAAGGGAAACAGTCAGAGAAGATAAATACTTTTCACACTTGATCTAACCGTATACTCTGAGAAAGAAAGTCCCCCTCTAGTTCATCACTACAGAATATTATTTTGTAGGTTCATGTTGCTTGTTATTTGAGACACAATCAGACTGAAATTATTATTGTCCATCATGTACTTAGGTATTGTACATTTTTGTTATAAAAAGTCAATAAATTATGATTTTTGATTAAGTCAGAAAACACCAGCACATCACATACAGGAAAATAAATACTTTCAGTAGAGCAACAGACAGCAAAGCTCCTCCTTCCTAGTGCAGATTCCCCTTGAATGAGTTCATGTCAACTTGTTGTCCCTTCCCATACCGATTCCATTCTGTAGTGCTGAACAATTCACTCTTCTTCAAGACACAGGTAACACACTTCTTTAAATGTTTTTAAACTGTTACTGAAATCAAAATTAATACTTTGACAAATGTCCAAATTCAAGTGTCCTGTGTTCACACTTCTTAATAAGGTTCTATTAAAAATTTACCTTTTCAAGACCACCAGGTCACAGAGCTCCTGCATCTTTACCACTCTCCAATCCATGTTTAGAAGCATATAAACATGTATGTATATGTATGTACCTGCAAGTAGGTACATGAATGAACACAAAGATTCTAAAGGCACTCAGTATCTTACTGTGGCAATAGTGGAGGTTGCCGTTGTTCCTTGCACTGTCCTCTGAGGAGTTCCAGTTTGTACAGCTGTTGCTGTCCCCAACGTGGTTGTTTGTGCAGTTCCACCCAGAACAATCTGAGGCTGCAGAGAATCCAAACAAGAGATTATTTATCTTGGAACATACCTGTTTTTCTGAGACATCAAAAAAAAAAAGCAAATCTACAGGACAGTAGAATTATCTCTCTCAGCTACTATAAAAAGAAGTTACTCATCTACCACCGGTTGCAGTGGAAGGAAAGAGCCACCAGATGGCACAAAACACTGCAGCTTCCAAACGGGAATCCTAAAAGTTGATTAAGAATTGCACGATTTGTGGTTACTGAATAAAAGAGCAAAACAATACCATAAACACATACTGTGCCTTCCGAACCTCGTTAAAACAAGTGCTATATGTGGATGCAATAGCTTTTTTTTTGGTGGTGGTGGGGCCTTTACCCTTTCAATCAGAGGAGTGTCAAAGGTGACACAATGGACACAAATCTCAGGTCTTACCTATTTCTTTTTGACTAACAGTAGGATAGAACATCATCCTGTTTCTGTAGACAAATTTGTAATTCAAAGTAAGAATACCACCTGCACAGAATCAACACCGTGTACAAGACATTTTCACACACACAGGTCACTCATGGACTTCCAATGCAGTCCAGTTACTAACACCACCAGTGTCAGACAGGCAGTAACTCTTAACCAAGCTAAAGCTGGCTTTCAGGAATTTGACAAATCGTTTCTAAACCTGCTTTTTAGAAAGACCATATATAAAGATGTGGAAGAGGCTTCAGTGCTGCCAAAGCCAACTTCTCTTGGTATTTTGTGAGGCAGAAAAGAAGACAGGGATTTCTCTTGTTTATTCAAAATCAGGATAAAATCCTTGCTACGCTCATTACAGCAAAAAAAATTATGCAGATGGAGAGATTTTTCTGTCCAGTGTAACAGCAGTGCAAATTAAGAAGACTCAGTTAGGTAAATTAACTCTTAGATCTGGAAAGATCACTGGCACAGGCAAAGGCTCTCTGAGGAGAAAAAAGGTTAACTGGATGCATAGCAAAACCTGCATGTTTTAAATTAAAACTCTCTAATCCTGTCTGCTCGAAGGATGAAGAAAGCACAATGAGACAGATTAGGCGACAGCAATCATATTGTATCACTGTTGCCTGGAAGCCATGTGGAGAATTTCACACTTTTGCACTGTTTTAAGCTCACATCACTACCCCTCAAAAAAAATTTTAAAAAGGGTCTACAATGAAGCCTGTCATTAACACAGGGCAAGCTACCAGAAAAAAAAAACCACATGCTAAGGCTGCACTATTTATTCCTGAATTATCAGACTCTTCCTAAGCACACAGACCATGTAAGAGGGAGAAAGCCAATGGAAGAGAAGGCTGCCAGTGAGGTCTAGTTTGCAATAGTAAATTTTGCTGCAGAATTCAGAGAACTAGAGACCTACCAGAGGAATAAGATTACCACTCCAAATTCAAAAGGGAGCTGCTGTCACTTGAGGCACAAAGCATAGAAGTACTTTATTTTGGTCAGTTCTGCATTTATACAAACTAGTAATAGCATGCCTTTAAAGATACATGCAAATAGGTATCATATAAAATAACAGTATTACATACAAATTACATATCCAAAACACACAGTAAACTGAGATCTGCAAATGTTGCAGAAAGGACAATCTAGAAGGCATTTCTTCCATGCACTCAGCAATTCCAGTTCCTAAATTTCACAGTATCACAGTATCACCAAGGTTGGAAGAGACCTCACAGATCATCAAGTCCAACCCTTTACCACAGAGCTCAAGGCTAGACCATGGCACCAAGTGCCACGTCCAACCTTGCCTTGAACAGCTCCAGGGACGGCGACTCCACCACCTCCCTGGGCAGCCCATTCCAGTGTCCAATGACTCTCAGTGAAGAATTTTCTCCTCACCTCGAGCCTAAACTTCCCCCGGCGCAGCCTGAGGCTGTGCCTTCTCGTTCTGGTGCTGGCCACCTGAGAGAAGAGAGCAACCTCCTCCTGGCTACAACCACCCCTCAGTAGTTGTAGACAGCAATAAGGTCACCCCTGAGCCTCCTCTTCTCCAGGCTAAACAACCCCAGCTCCCTCAGCCTTTCCTCGTAGGGCTGTGCTCGAGGCCTCTCACCAGCCTCGTCGTCCTTCTCTGGATATGCTCAAGCATCTCGATGTCCCTTCTAAACTGGGGGGCCCAGAACTGAACACAGTACTCTGTCTGTCTTAACACAATATTCTGTCTGTCTTAAGCAGGTTTCCAGGTAAACTTAACAACAGATACATCTCCTGGATAATGTTAGATTTTCCAACTCACTTGCACAACAGGAGGACGCTGTAGCGTTGTTGTAGGTTGCACTGTTGTTTGAGCCTGAGACACTTGCTTGATAATAGTAGTTGGTGTCACCTGTCGTGCAATAATAGGTGTTCCTGGAGCCTGGGGAAGAAGAAAAAAACCAAATTTATTAGTTCCTGTATTTAAATATAATCTACCTTATCTAGAACTTTTCTCTCTGGATAGCTGTCTGTGTAACAGATACAGACGAGCACATCTGGACAACTATAAAACTGTGAGAAGGATTCTAGTCTTAACTTCATACAGCAGTGATGACCTCAGTACACATATATCCATATTCCATTTTTTTTCCTAGTTATATAAAGAATAATGATTCTTTGGGGAAATTAGTTCTACATGTTAACCATATATAGCCTTGAATGGTGTTCTTTAAATAGCTTTAAACTTACTGCCATTCAGCTAGGTAGAAATATTATTGATGAGTAGCAGCCAAACAGTTAACAGAATTATGAACAAAATGCAATCCTTATGCCATGTGCAAAATGCCAGTTTGATCAATGGCTTCTTCAAATCACTAACATCATACCTTACCTTCTGTTACACTCCTCACAGGAAAAAAAAAAAAACTTACAGCTTTAAGACTGCAAATTCCTGAACTAACCTGCACTGTCGATATCTGCACTGGAGGAGCACTGGTAGGTGTAGCTGGACGAGGAGTCATTGTATTTTGAGGCTGTGACTGGGCATGTGCCTGCGCCTGCATCTGCGCCAGGGCTTGCTGAGGGATCATCAGCAACTGCCCATTCTCGCTGCGTACCAGGACCATGCCTGTCAAAGGAGAAACTGGTTAAGAAACAAGAATCCTTTTCCAATATGAAAGAACAGTTTGTCAGTTTTCTTTCATCCAAGTTGGATACATAAGGAATTAATGTACTGTTGAAGGACTACAAAGCTAACAAAAGCAGTTTAGAGAAAAAGCAAAACACCCAGCTGCATTATCACATTTTGTACAGAATAGTTTAATTACAGAAATTCTTCTTCTCTATCAAACAGCTCAGTGTGGTGTGCATCAGAACACACAATGTGTCGTATGCAGCCCAACCAAAAAATTCCATGTGACTAGAGGTTATAATTAGCAATCATGCAAAAATGCTACCTGCTCTTTAGTAAGAAATTTGTTTTATGAAGCACTGCAAATAAAACCTTGCCATTGGGCAAGATTCCTGTTAGCTTTTCTTTAAGAGGGGAAAAAATAATCTTATCAAACACAGGCTTCAACATCGACAGGAACACAATTGTCAAGTTCTAAATTAATTTCCCATAACAAATTTAGTAATGAAAGTGGCTATAAAAATCATAATCTTTCTCATGTGCATCTGCAACAGACTGCATTGTGCCATGCTACACCCCAAAAGAAAAATAAAATAGAGAGGGAAATGAGGCAGTCATTCCCTGCTCAGTCACTCAGATCAATAGACTCAACCCCACTGGGTAGCTATAGGGAACCAGATTTTAACAGGCAGATTTTCAGATGATAGCCTGTCTTTATTGAAGGCACAGACAGGATCTGGACAACATGAACTGCTTTCCAAGAGCTCATTCATTCAGCACGCTTCAGTTAGTCCATGAGAGCCTTAGGATCGTATCAGCTCTGAAAAAGCCACCTAAGGAAACAAACTGGCCACTCAAAATTAGGTACTCTGAGCACCAAATGTTACCACGAAAATCGAGAGGCACTACTGGAATCAGAAAGTTTACCTGAAGTGGTTTTCAGTAAATAAAAAGCCTGCACATTCTCCACCAATATCTGGAGATCTGATTTATGCCACCACAAAGCATGTTCAAAAGAATCAAGCTTGTATTTGCTTCTCTATTCAGGTGAAGTACTGAAATGTTTATAGACAACACCTTAAACTGTTTCCTTGGATTGCCTGAAAATTAATGTTACACCAAAAAAAAATCCATATACTGATTTCACAGAATCACAGAATGTCAGGGGCTGGAAGGGACCTTGAAAGCTCATCCAGTCCAACCCCCCCTGCCAGAGCAGGATCACCTATGCCAGATCACACAGGAACACATCCAGGCAGGTTTTGAATGTCTCTAGAGAGGGAGACTCCACAATCCCCCTGGGCAGCCTGTTCCAGTGCTCTGTCATCCTCACAGCAAAAAAAATCCTCCTTGTCTTTACATGAAAACTTCCTATGTCTCAACTTCCATCCATTGCCCCTTGTCCTGTCACCAGGCATCACGAAGAGCCTGGCTCCATCCTCCTGGCAGTCACCCATTACATACTTATAAACACTGATGAAGTCACCTCTTAGACTACTCTTCTCCAAGCAGCAGAGCCCCAGTTCACTCAGGCTCCCCTTGTAACAGAGATGTTCCATTCCCTTAATCATCTTTGTGGCTCTGTGCCGGACCCTCAAGCAGTTCTATGTCCCTCTTGAACTGCAGGGCCCAGAACAGGACACAGTACTCCAGACGCAGCCTCACCAGGGCAGAGTAGAGGGGCAGAAGAACCTCTCTCGACCTACTAGTCACAGTCCTTTCAATATACCCCAGAATGCCACTGCCCCTCCTGGCCACAAGAGCACATTGCTTGTCTACCTCCCATCAGTTAGGATCTCCAGATCCTTTTGCCCTTTGCTGCCTTCCAATAGGTCAGTCCCCAACCTGTACTGATACCTAGGGTTGTTTTTTTCCAGGTGCAAGACTCTACACTTGCCCTTGTTGAATTTCATTTAATTTCCACAAAAGCAAGCTCTAAGGAAAACAAGACTGTTTAATTCATTTGCTCCTTATTGTTCCCTTACATTCTCTACATTAACTCTGTTTTAATGAAGCAGAGTCACACAGAGACATTAAACTACTTTGCAACAAAAAGATGACTTCCCAACTTGAGTGGTAAGGAGAGACCACAATGTATTATGGACAAGAGTTATATTGAAAAACAAATATTCTGAAACTAGTTTCCGCAAGGAAAAAGAGCAAAGTTTTATAATATTACAGACTGTAGAAATAAAGACTCAGAATTTAATGGTCAAGTAAAATATCATCCCAGAAAGATGGGGATTTTCTCCTGTAACTTAGGTGGGAAGAAGCATTTTCATTAGAATAGCAAAGTCATACATAACCCAATGGTGAATACAGAGCTTGATCCTATCAGCAGCTCATTAGTATCATCACTACTTCCCTTACCATCAGCCTCTCACTATGGGGAGGCAGCTACTAGCAAAAAAACAAAGAAACTAAATATCTTAAAGGCTAAGGAGTGACCTGCTACTACATCAGGCTCACTCCTGCACAGACAGAATTTGCTGTGATCTTCCAACATGCAAACAAAATCCTGAGAAATTAACTCACGTTGCCCATTTTTTGTCAACCCTCATAAAAATCAGCTGAAGAATCTAAACACTGAATCAGTGGAAATCTTCAAAACTATTATAACTGAAAACATCAGTACAGTGGAAGTCTGATTAGAAGAGCTATTTTCAAGCCAACATCAAACATCAAGGCTTGTTGATTACCACTTAGTTTCTAGCAACTGAAAAAGCCCAATGCAGCTACTTCAGTCTGTGCTTTCAGGAGCTATCAGATGTCACAGAATTATACTAACATCCCACAACAATTTTTTTCCTTAAAACCATTTTTAGGGTTAGGAATATTCCAGGGCTATTTTTTTTTTCCTTCTAGAAGCAACATAAGGGATACTAAATCTAGTTTGAAATTTGGGGAAAGGGAGTTAGCTATTTGTTTTTTAAACCTCTCTCAGTGCAGAAGTGACTGCAGTTACCAAAAAGTGCCAACCCCAAGCACCTCACTTACATATGAGAGCCTTTCTAGCCTCAGGCACCAGCACAGAGCCCTATGCTACCTGTTTCCCTCTCCATCTCAATACACACATCAGGCTCAGGAATGGCTTTGCACTAAGTAGTTAGTGTCCCGCTACAGCACAACTACTCCTCGGGATATCAGCTCTGTCAGCTCTTTGTTTTGCTTCCCAAAAGGTGAATGCGGGATGAAGGTTGCCTACCTTGAAGAGCAAGCACAATGCCTGAACAATGAAACATTCTCCCTGAGCTACACGCAAAATTAGAACATGCCTACACATTAACATAGCACAACTGCCGAAACAGACAGCTGAAAAGCATATTAATATGAGCTTTAGAAAACACATCAAGGACGGTTAATTTTTGGCAGCAGACAGACAAAACAATCATTTGTAATTCAAACCCTGCTTGTAAGCACTATCCTGTTAAATTTCTAACTCCAGGAAGTATGAATTGTCTCTCAAGTATTTAAGTTATAATAAAAAAAGTCATACAGAGCTACATTCATATCTGTCCCTATTTAACCACCTCTTTCAGACTGCACTCAGATGTGATACGTAGTTACTTTCAATTTGTACAGTTTCTAACATGTCTTTAAGTTAAGGTCTACCACCGATAGACAAATTGCTGTGCATGCTTAATAGGCTATAGACAGGCATTAAAGACAATTACAAACACCAGACTAGTCTTGCATTAACTTTCATCATGCCATGATGATATGAAACATTTTACCTGACTTAAATTATATCTTATTAGTATATGGGTGATTTGAGAAAGAATGTAAAAAAATCAGATTGTGGTGAACTTCACCATTGACATTTCTGTGCAGAAATTCACTAGTAACTCAGCTTGAACATAAGCCACTTCTGACAACACTCACCACCTCTCCAGCCTTGGGGAGAATTCTTTAAAAAGGGAAACGTAGGTGAGCTGCTCTCTCAGCTCCTCTCTGTGCAGCCCAGCTATAGATGCTTTTCCAAACCAATTAGATAAAAAAGCAACTCACTAACCCAAAACTATACCCAAGCTGGCATTAAGTGGATTTACAGTGAAGTTCAGAAGGCTCATTGGAGCTAACTTGATTAAGAATTAAAAAGAAAGTGCCATTTATTTCCCACTTCTAAACAAAGTCACTGTAAGTCTATAATAGCCCCTTCTCTCCATAAGAACATTAACCACCTCTCAGCTGATTCATTTGTTGCAATGGAAAAAAGGGAACAGCATCCATGTGTGTAGGAGAAAAAAAAAAAACAGAACACACACCAACAAAACAAAATCCTTCTCCTATGTTTCAAAATGTATATTTTAAATATTTAAACACAAATAAGTATAAAAACCTCTAACTCTAAAGCATCAGGGCACAAATGCTGTATGAACCAGAGCAGAAATGATTCCCAGGTACCAGAAAACAAGTAGAATTGTACCAAGGTATCTCACTTCTCTAATTAAATTCAGCAACATATTTAAATTGAGGATGAAAAATACCTATTTCAAGTTTACCATCCAGGTTTTCATTCCACAAATGCATAGCCTGTTATTTGAGATGAAACAGCTAATAAAGATCACTGGAAATGCTCAACTGGAAAGGAGCAACAACAGAACTTGGCCATTTCGTATATCTTTGTCTTCCTTTTCCTAGAAAGTCTAATCCTGTGTACTCTAAAATCATACACACTACTAAAAATGCAAACATTTAAGCATTCTTTCCGAGTCTCTCATTAAAAAACTAATTAAAATTAATTACCATTTTTGTTAGAAGTTAGAGGCTTAAGAGAATCCTGAAAGAGGCTCATATTTTAGTTTGAATTAAACAATTCATCAGGGCTCCAAATGATGGATTAAAATAATTGACTTGGATTTTTCCTCACGGGAAAAAAAGACTGGTGCTCCCGACTAGGACAACAGTCATCTCATGTGTCCTTGTTGTGGAGACCTTCTTGGACCTTTTTGGTTTTTTGAGAGCATTTGGATGGAAAAGTTCATTACTATACGATGTAGGTGCATGACTCTACATTGCATCAGCTTTTCCCCTTGCTATTAATACTTTCATTTGCCAAGTGTTGTGCTTTGGGAGTTTTGTTTGTTGTTTGGAGGGGCTTGATTAATAAAACTCATAAAATCAGGCACTGGAATAAAAAGGCAAAGAGCTTTGGCTATATGACACATTAGGAAAAAAAAAAAAAACCAAACACAAACCAGGCTTTCTTCTATTGCATTCCTCTTCCTTCTTTCTTTACACAACTTGGCTTAGCAGAGACTAGAGGGGAAAAAAACCCACCAACAAACCCATGAAAATTAAAAAGGAAGAATACTCAAACAAACAAGTTTGTAGCCTGTGCGGGCCATTCTATCTGCTTAACTCCTGAGGCATACAGCTTTCTAGCTGGAGAACTTTCACATCCAAAACATGTAAGCCAAAACAGTTCCCTGGTATTTTTTTTTACCAGTTTTCATGGGTAAATCTAGATTAATAACGCCTATAGGAGCTGGCCTCGACAACGACACAGTGAAAACTTTCTGCAGATACAGCAGGCACCTTCAGATTAGCATTCTGAGGAAATACAGAGTCCAGTAAATTGGCAACTCTGACAATCACACCTAGCAGGTAGCCACTCAAACAGCAACCTATCTAGTTGTCAGTCTCTTTCAGAATAAATGTTCTATTTCTCAGAGACTCAATTCCTATACTAGGTGACATTCTGAAAGAGTTCAGCTACCATCAGCAAGCACCCAACATGAGGACCATTAAAAAGGGAATTCCCATGCTCGGCGCTGGGCACACCAGCATGAAATAATGAAGCTCTTGCTTATCTGGTAAATATAAAACCTAGAAAGTATCCCACAGGACCACAAGTGACAGCATGTCTCTGATGCAGACAGTGAACAAAAGAACAGAACAGTCAAGGTTGTAGATTTTGCTCTTTCCCTACAATGTAGCTCATGTAGATCAATGCAAAACCATTACTAAGGAACTCAGGTCTAAGTTCTTTTTTTTAAGTAGCTGAGACATGACAGAAGAATGAATGGATGTATGATCTTCAAACTGTATGGAGAATACCTTCTTCTGGTCTCTCTCCTGAGCAAATTTGCTTCTTAAAGCAAAAAAAAAAGTAATTGTATTTTATTTTCAGAGAAAAAACCGTTAGGGTCAGGGAAAACTATTAGGCAGCAAAGTATCACCTTCAATAAACACACATCATAACATGCAGAAAAAATGTTCAAGCCTGAAAGAATAACTAGAGGTCTGATGCTTCTGGTGCAGGAAATCAAAGCCTTTACAAACACCTCTGAAAAAGAGGTGTATTGATCATAAAGTCCACCAACACAAATCTTCATATGCCAACTAGATCTGCTAGGGAAGTTCACCAAGAGGTTAATCTCAACATCACAGTTTGTGTCTTAAGCTCTCAAGCACATAGTCATTTGTAGCAAGATGTTGCACACATTTGACATCACATTAAAAAAACCTTGACTGTAATCAGAAGTGGACTGTGACATATTAGCAGAAGAAAGCTTTACAATAGTATCTCTTCTGTGCTGTCAGTACATATTCTGTTGCAACAAAGAGGGAAGTGAGGGCATGTAAGGTTCTGCAAGTTGATCTCATACAGATCATCTATAAAGCCATATAAAACCCATACAAAGCAAAAAGAGATGAGCCAATGTTCTGTAGATTATGGGATCAGGCTACACCAAGATCCTGGAATGACAAAACCTTTATAGAAGGACAAGGTTTCTAAGATATTCCCAATACAAGAAGCTAGAAGAATATTGAAGACAGCTGGAAAAAAGTATCACTGCCTATACCAACTCCAGGAAGAACCATCAGCAGAAGTGAGCTGTATGACAGGGTCTGTTATTGCAGCAAAGGAAATTATAAACTGGTACTGACATCAAGTCAGACAAGGAGCAATAGATTCTAACTGGAATAAGATGGACTTAGATTAGACATTAGGAAGAAATTCTTCCCCATGAGCGTGCTGACAAGCTGGAAGAGGTTGCCCAGAAAGGAGGCTCCAAGTGGAGCACAGGCTCCAAGTGTGGAAGTGTTCAAAACCAAGTTGGATGGGGCCTTGAGTAAACTAGTCTTAGAGGAGGCATCCCTGCCCATGTCAGGGGGTTTAAACTAGATAATGTTTAGTCTCCCTTCCAACCCAAACCATTTTATGAGTCTATGAATCTTCTCCAATATCAAGACAACTTCTAGCAGATTTAGAATTATATATGTCAAAGAAGAGCTTCTATAGTAAACTAGATGTGTATCATATCATGAGTGACAATCTGTGTATCAACTCATGAAAAACAGTGGTTCAAATAGAACAGAACTTCAAATGGCCACAAAGCCATGGATTAGGTATTACTGAACACACGTTATATCTGAGGAGACATGTGCATCATCACATTAGATGCACCACTTTAGTGCTCAGAACCTTGGGTTATCTGTGCTGCACAACAAATCCAGAAAAAAAAACAAACAAACAAACTTTTACTTGAACTTTCTTGTCAAAGTCTTTGACACTATTAGCAATCCAGGCTCTGGAGTTTATGAACAAGCATGGATGGTTTGTGACTTCTATAAAGATGTTTTAGCTCACAAGGATATCTGAAGAGCTTACAGAGATGTCTACAGAGTGCAAGTTTCAGCTCCTGCAAACCAGCCAGCTGAAAATGAACCCACAACTGTGACTTCACCTGCTCCAGTACTGCTTGCACTGCACTGGCACAGATGAGGTCAGCCTGTACAAACATGAGTTAGTCATAGACATGACCCCTGCTGAGCTGCAGGACTGCAGGCCTTAAACCAGCCAGGCAGTGACAGAGCTGTCCAGCACGCTCAAGCAACCTGAGATACTGTACCATATCTCCCCTGTATCAGTAATGGGCACCCTAAAGCAAAGAGTGCTGAGGTTTTGCACACACTAGTATGGAGATTATCCAGTGTACACTACGCCTAACATCTTAAAGGTGCCTGTTAAATGTTCAGCACCTGCTGTGCTTCAGGTGAGCTACAGCATGGCATGAAAAACCATGACTGTTAGCTGTTGCTTCAGAGCATCTCTGACAGAAAACACTTGACAGGCTCTAAACATTACACCACAGAGAAGACTGACATGGAATAGAGTTCTGGACGAGAACTTGGTAGAGAGCTACAAAAGCACATCACTCCTTTCACTTTTCAACTCATGTCACTCTGGAACAAAAATCACATTCTACCCAGATACAATGCCTACAAATTTTACTACAGCAATAGTTTACTACAGCACTCCATTTGCCTATCACCATTCTCCCCACATGTCCAATCTGCACACACACAGATCATAACTAATGGTTATGGCCTGTGAAATACTAATTGTTGAACAGCTGAGTTACAATTATTGCCAACATAGATGAAAGGCACATTCTAAAAATCATCAAGAATCCTGACTGCAGTGCACAGACAATGTATTTTGAACAGATCCAGGACACAAGTTCACATTATGAAGAACTGCTTTTGGGTCTTCTTACAAAAAAGAGTCAGAAGAAACTTAACTTCATAGTAAAAGCTTTTCCTTACTTTTGAAATTGAATTCTTGCACACTAAACTATGGAACTCTGTCTAAAAAGAGGAGCAAATCACTTGTAATCTATTGATTCACAAACCTTTTTAGAACATAATTAAGGGAACAATGTCATGCCAGAGTGCCAAAAAGCCACTGTATTTCCATATGGAAAAAAATTCCTCTTCAACTGAGCAGGTAAGATATGTAACAAGTATTCAGGGAAATATATCATTTTACACAGCGACAGCTGATGAACACTTCCACAACAGTGTGATCTAAAACTATTTTAGCTTTTCTAGAAAGCTAAATTCCTTGAAAGTGTGACTGTGTTAACATTCCTTACTAGTCAAGCATACAAAGCCAAAACAACAGAGCACTCTGTCAAACTGCAACCCTATCATCACACAAATCTGTCTTTAGTTTGTGAGAAAGAACTAAGAAAAACACTATCAAGAGCTAAACCAATTACTTTAATTATTGATCTCAAAGTGATTCAGATTTAGCTTTGCCATTAATTTCAGTGTACTTACATCAAACAAAGATGCTGTTGCACCAAAATTGGATTTGGATTTGAGAAAGGAAGACACAAAATAAAATGTCACTAATTCTTTTGATCTGATACTCTAAATAGGAGACTTAAAAACTCTGCTTGTCTTCGTTTCTGGCAAACAGTTTGTTTGCATGAAGGCATATCAGCAATGGTGCTGTTCAAGCACTTGATGAAATGGGAATGTATCGTATTGCACGGACCACAGCCTACACACAAATACTTAAGGAAGAGTAACACCTCAAATCCATGTTATCTTCCTTCAAGAATCAACATCCTAAACCAATCAAGTACCTGAAAACACATAGTAACTACATCTCTTTATATTGTCCTCACAGTGAGTGCCATAACTCTAGGTGTACACTCTTCGTAATTTTAGCAGTGACAAAATCCTTTGCTGATGCCACCTTTTCACCCAGAGCTGTGCAGATCCAATATTAGACAATTCCACTGGCTGACAGCTGCCCAGAGCAGCCTCAGTGCAAATGTTCTCTTCAAATCCTCCTCTGCAGACACAGCTTGCAAGTTTATGACTCTCACTGCTGATACAGAAGTTGCCCTGCTTTGAGACTAAGCCAAACACTGTGTCTCTGAATTCAAACACAAACTATCAATGTGGACATGATGCTACACATCACTTGGCTGACAGCAACACTTATTAAATAGCACTGCTTTTTCAGTTAGTCTGAATGCAAAAATCAAAGCATTTTCACACCTGTAAGCCTGAATTCAGAAATATTTTAAACAAAAATTAAGTCTTATTTTGGTTTTTACCAACTATCAAGTGCACAATCCTGAGTAATGACTAAGCTTAATGACTGGGTATGACTAACACTTATTTATAAATAATTAGTGCCTTCTCTCCCCTCCCCCATGGAGAAGAGGGAAGGAAAGAAAACCAAGTGATACAATGGGGGGAAAAAAAGAAAGAATGAAAGCAAGAGGATGAAGTTCATGGTGTTAACACTTATCTTCCAGTCCACTCTTACATATGACTGCACATAAGTTTATTTAAAACTAACACCTCCTCATACATTGTCATAAACTTCTCCAGAGTTTAGCCACTCTCAGCCTTCCTATCCCAGACTGTCTTCCAACCTCCTCCACTGATTCCTCAGCACTCTTCCATTCCCCTTCGCTGACACTGTTTCCAGAGGTGCTGCAATTCCTCAATGCTGCTCCTTGGATCTAGTACTTCTGACTCATCTGAGTACAACTGGTCCCACCTGCCACACCACCTGATGGTACACTGGATGCACCTGATGTTATTACATTCGGAGAGAAGCACTAAATCTAACCCTCCCTTACAGGAATATTTGATTAATAAACTGAAGGAAAGTGTGGAGACAGCCTTGCTGCTCCCTCAAACCATTTCAGAAAGACTAGAGGACAGCACCACACCTCATTACTTAGTTTTTTGTTTATACTCTGATACCTTGAGTGCTCATTTTTCAATTGGATCTACCTGATTGTCTTTAGAGTCTACCCAGCTTTATCTGGTACAAAAGCACAATGACAGTTTTTAACAGTTCAGCTACTCTGAGAGGCATGTATTAATCAATCTATGATGGCAAGACAGATCATTTTTACTAGAGATATTTAATTCAATACAAACATTAGAACAGTCATGCTAGCTGTGTAAACTAGTACTATATACTGACATGAGTTTTGCATTACTAGTTGTCTTGGTACTGGTACAATACCAAAAGAAAAGTATTTTAATAATGCATTTTAAGGAAAAAAAAAAAGGCATCACAATTAAAAGATGCAGCATGTTCCTCATGCATCATTCTAATTTATAAATGGAGCCCTACACTGACAAGAAGTTATTCGATTTTTATCACTGTATTTTTCCAAATCCCACAAAAAAGAGCTTGGCAACTGAGTTGAACATTGCACTAAATCCTCTATAAACATACAGTAAAAGAACTGTCCCTGGGTAAAAGGATTTATAACCTATTTATGCACTTTGCTGAGAACCAGTCTTTTACGTTCAAAGTGTAACTTTCTGTGACTGGTAATACAAGTACAGAAATTCATCTTTTTTGAATGTTATTTCTAGCCTGACAATGGTTACAGAGCCAAAGATGATCTATATTTCTACAATGCCTTTAGACAGCTCTGCTGAGGTGCTGCACTCTGTCTGTACAGATCTCACTTGCGTGAACAGAACACAGTGGTATCCATTCCCAACAATTATCAACTGAGAGATGATTAATTATGGCTTTGTTCTCTCTAGAAAATATTCTATATTATACAAACCCTTAAAGCTATAAATAAGGCCCCAAGAACAACTATTTCAGATTACATTAAGTATTATGTTAAAGACTCCAGAAGAAAATTACTCTGGAGAGAGGAGGCTTCACGATAAAAACCTGCTTTGCAGTTCCTTGAGATATCCCAACCTCTGAAAGACAATCAGCATTTCTGGAAACTACCACAGACTAGAACTGGGGTAAGAAATTCCAAATTAAGCTGAGGCAAAACTGTGCTAAAAAGGTTAAAAACCACCAATGTGATCTATTCCTGTGTCAACAGTATCAACAGAAATAAACCCTCACCTAATGCAAAACAGCAGTGATCACAGTATTTACACCTGCTTAGTTACAACCTGGTCTGTGCACAGGTTTTTACACTTCTCTCAGCATTTGAGCTGGAAATAGGATTATTTTGCCACAGTAATTTTGTAGTGCACTCTCCAGTATGGGTACAACTGTATCTTTGTAAAAGATGTTTATTGTATAAATTATTTTCCTTCTCTTACAAGGAAGCAGTATACAAGAGGGATGATATAGCAAAAACTGTATCCAGACAAAGATTTTACAACTTTGAAGGAACTTGTGTCAGTATTAATGCACAAAGTCAACTTGCATTCAGGCAAGACATGCAGTACTATAATACCAAATTCAAGTTAATCCATTAACAAAAACAGAAAACCACAGTCACTCTCTCTGTAAAACAACTGTGTGCAGCCTGTCAAAGGGACAGAGATGCACTAAGGCTTCAGTCCCAGAAGTGCACCAGGGAAACTTCGGCAACGTTCACAGATCACACAACTATTTAGACACAGGAACATCCCTGTGGCTGTGCACAGAAAAAGCCCTTTGTAACTTGTGAGTGCCACAGACTCTCTGGAGTTTGGCTTTCTTTTGCTTACAGCTTTACAGTTCATAACACAACTGAAATAACCTCTCTACCAAGTACAACTAAAAATTCCTCTTTTATCATTGTCTTCAGTTGGAAAAAAAAAAAAACAGTTTTCAATTTTTGTCATGCCACTATGAAAATCTTCAAATCTTCTTTCAAAAGGGACAGTGTGCCTAACAAAAAGTTAAACTTGCTAACACTTACTGACTTACAACTGGAAAAAGCCTTCTTTATAACATGAACTAATGGCAACAAATTCTGGGAGTACATTCAGTCAGATAAATGGAATTTCAAACATTCACAAAGTTTTGACACAGAACAACCCTGTCAAAAGTGGTCTTTTTCAGGTAAAAATGCCAATTTCAGGTATTTGTGATAAAAGCTGCACATAGTAAGGAAAAAAGCATATCGTGTCCTTAAGTGACTTCTACATCCAGTTCCTACTAAGCAGACTCTCAGTAGTTGATCGCAGTTTTATGAGAACAGAAAGCAAGCTTTCCACAAGCAGGCATCTTTCCTTTGTTAAAACCCAAGCTAGGCTAATATCAGTCTTTTCAAATGCATTCCTGAACTACTTCATACATTTTTTAGGATCTATTTACATATAATTTCCCCAAAGAGCAAAGACAAACAATAGTAAGACTTTTCATACATCATAACATTTCATTTGAAGAGAGTTTGTGATACCTACTAATTTGTGTCTTATCAGTGCCCCAAACTGTTGCACTTTCATCTAACTCTGCTAACTCAGCAGCAGCATCCAGTGTTATGAAGTGATTCAAGTCCTGGGCAGCATCCAAATTTGTGGTCCTCAAACCAAGATGTTGCATTTTAGAAAGTAATCCACATATACTCTCGGAGATGGAAAACTTGTTTAGCTCACTGAACACAGAAACACCATGTAACTCTTAGAGCAGCAGAGTGAAAAATGGCTCAAAACAAACAAATCACTCACTCCTGGTCATTGACCAACCACCTCAATCCTAAGCCCAGCAACATCCAAAAACCCCAGCAAGACCACAATCTGAAGTGTAGACAGGCAGACGAAACAACTCCGTACATGCTCTTCCAAAGGTTGTTGGGAACCACAGTGTTTTCCACAACATAACTGAGTAATATGCAAAATTATCAGCTTTCATAGCTTAACCTAATCCCCATTAGATTCTACCACTTCAAGGGATACTCACCAGATGTGCAAAACACCTCATGACAATCATTTTAACAAAAAAAAAGTAAACCCCACACTAAAATTCTATTACGCAGCTCTGAGAGTCTCGAGTTCTTCGGGGTTCAAAGCTAATCATGAAGATTCCTCAGTTATGGATGTTGCAGTAAGAACAAACACAACTCCCAGGCTGGCGACATATGGTAGATCTGATGTGGCAGATTTCAAACAAAGCAAAATGTTCCTTTTGCTGATTTGAACACAAAATCTACCCCTCACCCAGAAGAGTTCCTCAGGAGAATCCACAGTTATCTTTCAGAAAAAGAGATACTACTTTATGCGCTAAGTATGGGACTTCCAAGCTCCAGTCTTGGCAAAGTATCGATTCCCTCATGGCCTTGGGCAAGTCAGAACTTCTCCAACTTGATCTTTCCCCCAGCTCTAAAACTGAGTTCATACTACTTTATTTACCAACCACACCAGCACGTTGCAAGGATTAAGTTTTGTAAAATGCTTTGAGATCAAAACATACTATGAGTACTACAAGAAGCTCCTATTAACATTGTGCATTACAGACATTATTTTTAACAAAACAGAGCCATGCCAACACAGTTAACAGGCATAATATTGGCAGCACATGCAACATACAGGGAAACTATAATCAGGATATGTTTCAACTCGCTTGCTAGTCAATGAGAAATAGAAACAATTACATTCCACTACTTCTTCCTATTTCTTCTGTTCCTTTCTACATTTCTTAAATCATGTAAGTCTGTAGATTTCCTTATTTAGATATATTCCTGGTTACTTCAAGCACTTCCAGGGTACATGTTTCAAGTCCAAAGTAACCCAAAGAATGCAGCAGGTAGTATGAAAAAAAGTAACAGAAATTGTTTTATGATTAAAGATTATCTGATTCTTCTCAACCTGAGAGCCTTCTCTTCTGTTTGACAGCCTAGCACTCCAACTCATTACTGAAGGAAACTGAACTACTCCTGCAGAAACTATTTTACCACTACTCCAGCTCCAAAAAGTTATGACTGCTCAAGACAAAGGCACGGGCTTTAAGTGTTCAGGCAGTTTTCTCATCTCAAAGCTGCTACAATCAAAAGCCTAAGTTAAAATCCTTCTTGGAAGGATTCACAGCCAGGAAGGGGCTCATCCTACAGTCATCACAGAAATGGCATGTGAGACACCTCCAGAAGAACCCATCACAGAACAGAATGAAATAGACATTTATGTTCAAAAAGATCTTCACAATCATTAAGTCCAACCATTAACTGCCAAATCCACCACTAAACCGTGTCCCTCATCAGCACATCTACATGTTTTAAATACTTGCAGGAATGGGGACATTACTACTTCCCCAGGCAGCCAGTTCCAGGGCTTCACAGCCCTTTTGGGAAAGAAATTTTTGCTAGTATCAAACCCAAACCTCTCCTGGCACAAATTGAGGCCTAGTCTCATCTCCTGTCATAAGCTACTGACAGGTTCAACTGAGTTATATGAAAGTAATAAAGCAGTTTTATTATCATTATTAAAAACAAAGTAATGCAAATCTTTGATAGCAGTTCTACTTACAGCTGCATTCCTGCTACTGGGAATACTGGTTATGAATGTAGACATAAAAAAAAAGTAATCACATAAATTATAAAGACAGCATATTCTCCAATCTCCTGTCTTCAAGCCCAACTGAGTGTCACAGAACCTTGTGTATTGAGGAAAAAAATATTAGTCTTCAGAATTACGCTAGCAAATTTTCCTAAGTACTAGCATTCACTCAGAAGGCTAAAACAAAGGGAGGAGGAACAGGGAAAAGGGAAGGTTTCTAGATTTCAGTTTCACCTAAACTAGCAGAGAAAATGTCCAGATGTACCAGCTCTACCTTGCCCTTACTGTGTACCTACAGCACTCTCTCCAAACTGCTCCTTTCTTTAAACAGGCATCTGAAACACTTAGTATAAGATGCCTTCTGCATAAACATAAATCAGGAGAGTGTAACAACAAAAAGCATCTGCAAGAAAAGAAACCAAAACTCTGAATCCTCATGCTGACAATACTGCTAAAGAATGCACAGGCATTGGTTTTGAAATTACAGCATTGCTGGAGAAGACAGACTTGGAAAAGTGTTTTTAAAGTACACGAGTTTTGTCATTTTACAAGATGATTCTACCACGTGTCAGCGATGACCTCTAAATGCTAGATGAACTCCTACATGGCAAAAGACTAATCTCAGGGCATAATCTCAGCTACATTTTTCTACAGACTTTTATCAGCACCTGTAACAGCAAAAGACTGACTTAATGCTTTAACAAAATCACCAATTTTCCTACCACTTATCATGCGACTGTACACAACACAATACACAATTCACCTTATTTCTTGAAATACTCAGAAATAAAGAACTTCATACAATTTATTTTTGGTCACAGTTTCAAAGATGTTGCACCTTTACAGCAGCCCTGTATAAATAGAAACCTGTGCTCCTACTCCCTCAAAAACTCACCCAAAGATTTCCATGTCTGCTCAGAAGCTATATATAAGGAAGTTTTGGACCTTCACTGCTTGGATCTATACAATTGGACCACAAAGTTCCAAACATGGGCTCCTGAAGGAAAAAGCTAAGCACAGCAGTCCTCTCCCTTAAAGAGACCAGCTGGGGGGAACCATTATTAATGGGCAGACACCCCAAATGGTCCAGTTTCTTTGAGAAGCAATATACCAGAATTCAGTAAGGTCAAAACAACAAGGGCCCATTAGGTCTTCAAACATCTCTAATTTGGTCTGCCCATGTTTGTTGCACAACAGCCTTGGTGCAATACAAAGCATCATTCTAAAAGTAATATATTTTAAAGAGCACCAATAGAGCTTATTTTCCACATGCTCTTTTTAAAGAGAACATCTGAAATCGTTCAAGATTTTCAATTTTGAAGTCCCAGGTTAGTAACACTCACATTTTATATTCTGCTTTCCATACATGTGAAACTGTAACTATTTTGGAGAGCTAGAGGCAGTAATACAGTGTAAGAAGGTAACTACAGAACTTGTCCCGCTTATTGGTCAAACCTTCCACAAGAATTTTCTTTCAAAGTGTTTATAAATCTTGGTGTAAAAAGTGACATGTGCAGTGGACAAGCTCAAGCTATTTCGAGCACTAAGTCTTGCAAACTCTTATCAGCACACACTATGAACTTTCAAAAACAAACTTTGGCTGTAGGTTTGATGCCTGCGGTAGATGCAGAGCATACAAGCACTGCAGTCGCAGCTCCATGCTACCACACTGCCTTTTAAAAACCTAGCCTATGACACTGTAATTTGAAATACAACTTCAAAAGCAGACACCTATCCTCCTCTCACTATGGATGCAGATGCACTCTACTAAGAATGAAAGCAGTCGCATGTGGCTGCACTTTCAGGGGTGCTCAGCCCTCACACCTCTGGGATGTCTGTAAGAGCTCAACACTCTTCAGTATTCTGTAAGAAACACTTTATGTAAAACAGAGTCAAAGTTGGCTACTTTCACACAGTATGAAAATGTAAACCAAAGTAAAGAAAAATAATCTGTTCCACTAAAAAAAAGACCTCTGCAATATTAAGTCTGCCTTATCATGTCAAGAACTCAATTTCTATGTATTCACTCATGTATACTTGATCATTTTGAGTGTCATGCTACTCTTTTGAAGTTACAAATATGTTTTAAAGTGTAAGACAGACAAGAAAAGTGCTTAATAAAAAACCTCACGTGGTTAGAACCTATATTGTTTTGCTTTGATCTATAGAGACCTCCAAAGGAGCAATTTATGGCCCAATTACGCTTAAGGACTGGTAACACTGCTGCTAAGGGTAACACATTTCAGCATACTATGGCAGTTTGAAAACATCAGCTACCTGGAAAAAAGGTCCCACTGGACTCAGCACTGGTATTTTGCCCATAATCAGGTCTATAAGGCAGTATTAGTGAGCATGCAGGTACACATGGCAATAGACTGCAAACCTAAAAAATCCTTTGACACTCTATGGCAATAAATATTTAAGTTTTTTCCAGCATATCAATTTAGAAGCTCCAAATTAATCATTGGGATTCAAGGTCTGAGCTTTAGTGCTGGTTTTAGATTAGCAACACCTGTCATTCAAATTACTCATATGGGAAATAATCTTCTACACAAAAAAACCCAAATCACTGAGGAATATTTATGCCAGTTAGAACTTTAATACACAAGATGCTTAACAGGTTCCATCAAACCACATAGCATCACCTCCCATAGACAGTGCATCACACAAGGAGATGGTGTGTAGTAACACAGCACAGATCCTGATCTACCTTAGGTGACAGGTGTTTTAAGGCTAGCTGAGAGTTTCAACAGATGTATTTTTACTAGATCAACTGAAATAGATGATACACAATCATCACTGATTTCACTCAGTATTAGCAGCAAAATATACTTAGCTGTTCTCTACACACTGCCCTGAAAACAGTGAACAGTATGGATACAACTATTACTCTATGCTGTTAAAAAAGATAAGAAAGTATGTGTAGGTTCACACAAGTATTTTCCAGTTAAAAGTGAAAGTGGATACAAGTACAAACTTGGTTAAAAATAACAGCAAGTATATAACCTTAAATCTTCAAATCTGGGATATTTACACAGGGACAGAACAGTTCTCAGAAAATAAATGCTTCTCATTCTGCTTTTTACTCACCCACTGAGCTCAGGACTAGATTTCTATACCAGAGATGCTCAGCACTAAGCATGAGACTAGCTACTACCAAAACTGCAACCCCAGACACAACAGGGTGAGGTAAGGACATAGGAGGACTGCCTTTTGTATCAGAGCTCCAGTGACTAAAATGTTGATCATAAGCTTCACATCTGTGAATTTTTTAAGTCAGACTTTGCAGATATTTAAAGCAAAATAAGGTAGTTTCCTCGTGCTGTATCTGCTGCTTTTCTATTCATCAGCACTCTGTGTCACTGGGGGCATGCAGGGACAGAGAGGGAACTGAAGAGCATGGGAATGTTACACGAATTACTGACAAACTCCCCCTGCAACGTCACAAATCCTTACGTAAAAATGCAATAGCAGTGTTGCATTTGACAATATTCCATTGTCAGGCTTTGGCAGTTTGCACCTTCATCTGCACTCACAGCATAACAATGACACCAGGCAGAATGATTTTCAAATTGTTGCCACTGAAAAGACTTTTTGGTTACCGAAAATAATACACTAAGTAGCGGAATGCTACTATGCCACTACTCAAAACCAGACTGTTCTCACTGTTAAAGACAAGGTCGCTTCCACAATTCACAATTAAACAGCAAGAAATCATACATGGATCCCTTCCTCCCTGCAGATAACACACTTCCAAAATAGTACCACTCAATCCTCTTACCTGGTGGCAACTGAAAATTCTGAATGTTAGTTGGATTCTGAGGTGGCTGAGGCAAACGAGGTGCTAAAACTGTAGGAGTTAAAGTTGCTCTGATTCCACTTGTAGTAGCTGTTGGAGTCCGTGGCAGAGTTTGTGCCACCGTATTGGCAGTGCCTTTAGCCATTCCTGTGGGGGTGCCCGGAGCTGCAGGAGGTATCCCACCAGGATTGGGAGCAACATTGGAGAGCCCAGCTTGCATAGTTTGCCCAATAATCATGTTACCCCCGGTAGTACTAGGCTGGCCACCAGTAGCCAGCGTCTGCTGCTGTGATACTGCCTGGACAATAGTTTTAGGAGACTCAGACTTGATGACCTGTGTGGTGGGAGCTGCTGGCACAGTGGAACCAGACTGGCTGTTCACAAGTGATGTCTGGAGGGAAACTCCAGATCCCACAGTGGCTGTAGCAACAGCAGGAAAACTCCCCACACTGATGGTTGAATTGATCACAGTATTGCTCCCATTTTGAGTGGCTGCACCAGCTGCAGCTACTGTGGGTCCTGCTGTGTGAATTGGTGGTCTCACAAGCGTTACTGTAGGTGCCCCAGTTCCAATGCTTGGTGGTGGCTGCGAGGAAATAACTGTGGGCGAGGAAGAAGATGCAGAGGACACAGCAGTATTAAGAAAAGAAGTCTGGATGACAGTGTTGGAAGCCGATGGCAAAACAGCGTTAACAGTATTTCCTTTCCCCACGGATCCAGGTCCATTGTTAACGAGAGGGGCCACAGCAGGTGCAGAAGCAGGGTTAGCAGTCACAGGAGTCCCAGAGAAAGCAGCACTTCCTGTATGGTGAGAGTTCATCACCACATTACTCCCATTCAAAGTTTGCACTGTTGTGGTCCCAATCTTGCCATTCCTGGTGGACAAGGCAGTTGCCATGGTGCTGATAACCACCGATTTGCCCTGACTGAGGGTCCCTGGAGCAGCAGTGACTTCAGATCCCCCTGCTGCTGCAGTGGTGGTGCTGGTGCTCGTTGTGGTGGCTCCATCCAGAGCTGATGTCTGGGACCTGGTGTTATGATTAATAACACCCCCTTGCACTCCTCCTGCCCCTGCAAAACAACAACAAGGTTAAACAGAGAGAATGAGCAGAAAGAGTAGTCCAGTGAAGACAGAATGTTCTCCCTCATCTTCTCTATCTCCCAGGCTGCCTGCCTGGAGCCAAGAAAATGGGACAGAGTACAAAATGAAGATGGCTTTGAAGACATTATCTTGAAGCCTCCAATGTCCCATCAAAGACTGGCAGACTCAATATTAATTGTAACACCCCTGCTTTCAACACTACAATAAGACAAAACAGGGAAAACAGATTTGATATGAAGCAAGGGAAGGGAGTAAGAAGATCATCTTAGACCTCTTCCCCATTCTAGAGCCTGACACATTTAGCAGCATGACTGCAACTGCAAGGAGGGAAAAATGGCAATGGAAGACACATTAATAAGACACATTCCCTGTGCCCAGCACATGTTACCCTCCGATTCTTTCAACTCCTACAGAGTAAGTCTGTTAGATCAGCAGGCTCAACAGCAGCAAAACATGAAAACGTGAAAGGAAAGAAAAACGTTGGCCTGGCAAGATAAGAAGGCCTGGAGTAGGTTAACCAGAAGACCTCTCCACTTTATTACAGAATTTATTCTTCTGGACCTGAAGTTCCCACAGCCAAAGATAGTGGAAAATAAATAAATAAATAAGCAAAGCTGGATTTGAGAAGGGACAAGATGATGTAGCTTCTTGTCCTGAATAATCTTCATGCCCCTTGATGAGGCCTGGTGTTATCACAAGTACAATCACATACAGTCCAGGTCTTGGTCCTAAGGAGACAGAAATGGGAAAAGAATAGTGACAGACAGGTATTGAGATGCATCTTATAAGGATTAAGGAGATTCTCCTGGAAGAGCTTCATTAATCATAATGGAAGGTCTGCAGTATCTTCTTACACTTCAGCAACAAGAAAGAAAGCAAAAAAAAAAGGGGAGGAGGGGAGGAATTGCAGAGAAATTATGGGGAGACATTTTTTTTAATTCCCCTGAAAAACAGCTTCCCTCTATTCCCGTGTAGTGAGCCCTTAGTCTCAGGCTTCACACTATCCCCCTGCAGTCTTCACAACACGAAGACAGGGAATATTCCCAGGTAGGTAACGGGGGTGGGAGAAGACATTGTACGAGGTGGGGTGTTGTGGCCTGGATTCCCCCCCTTCCCGGGACCTGGTGTTGTGACAACACCCCCTTGAGGGCAGACGAGGAACGGGAGGTGCTGAATGCCCCCTCCAAGCCCCTGGAACAAGGGAGGGGGTGGGGGAGGAATATCCAGGCAGGCAGATATGGGGGGGAAGCATTTTGAGGGACTTCCTCCCCGTGAAATCCCCCCTCGCTTCCTCCTCTACAGGAAATAGGTGTCATGATTAATAACACCCCCTTGCACTTCAGCAACAGAGAAGGGGGAGGGGAAGGTGCATTTACACAGACAGCTAAGGCGGCATTATCAAGAGGGAATCCCCCCCATAACCTCCGTCCCTGGGAAGGGAAGGGGAGCCGTCACAGACGGCATGGGAGGCACAGCCATTACCAAGGGGGTGGGCTCTGCCTCCCTCAGCCCCCGAGATCAAGAGACCCCCTTACACTCCGGCAACAAGGGCAGGAAAAGAAGAGAGGACCGGCAGAGTCACGGACGGGCACTGCCGGCTTGTTCAGCGGGGAGGCTGCCCCCACACATGACAAACACCCTCTAGTAAGCAGAAGCGAGGAGGGAAAATAAAGGGGAGGGAGCAGAGGTGCGGATACACACCGAGGGGGCATGATGAGGAGAGGCTCTCCCCCATATGATCGATACCACCCTTTGCACTCCCGCTCCTGCCACAACGAGAAGGAGGGAAAAGGGGGGAAAGCAGTGAAGGAAGGAGGCAGCCGGAGCTGGGGAGTGGGGGGAGGGGAGGGCCCCTCTCCCCTCAGAGCCCCCCACCCCTGCCCATGTTACCTGCTTTTGTGATCTCTGGGGCACTCAGTCCCATCTTGCTGCTGCTGCTGCTCTCTGTTTGGGCATTAGCATTGCCTCCTACTACTACTCCTCCAGGGCTAGGGCTAGGGCTGCTGCTGCTACTGCTGCTGCTCACAACATGGTTCCCCAGCAGCCCCCCAGCGGCCCTCAGGGGCTCCTGCGCCTTGTGGTGCTGGTGGTGGTGGCCGGAGGCCGCCAGCTGGGACTCCAGGGAGCCCACCAGGTCGCTCACCACCTTCTCATCCACCTCCGTGTTCAGGAAAACCTCATCCAGCAGATCCGAGCCCGCCGCCATCTTTTTTTTGGAGGGTTCCTGTGAGCTGCTCCCTCCTCCCCCCCCTCCCCTTTCACTCCTCCCTCCCTCCCCCCACCCCACACACACACTCAGCTCCCCTAGACTGCGCAGGCGCAAGCGCCCAGCCTCACATCACCGGCCGGAGAGGGATTCCGCCCGCCGCTGATTGGCCGCCGGCCGCCTATAAAAGGCAGGGCAAATGGCTGCGAACTCTTAGTTGAGGAGTTGGGCGGCAGCGGCTGGGCGGTTGCGTGGCGAGGCGGCCGAGGGCGGGCGGCGCGGGGAGCGGGCGGCGCACGGTTGGCGGGCCGCAGCTGTGGGAGCGGGCGAGGCCGAGTGGGCGGCTGGCGGAGCGGCGAGAACGGCCGCGGCTCTTTGTCTGCCTCGGCCCAAAATGGCTGCATGTTTCCCTGCTGCTCCCTGCGTCCGGGTCTCCCCCGCCGGCGCGAGTCTGAAGGGCGCCCCACACCTGTGCCAGCTGCGTGTAACTGATCCACCGGCTGGGCGCGGGGGGGGAACGGAGGGCGGAGGGTAGCCGGGCCCCACGCCCAGCCTCGGGCGGGGGCAGCGGGACGAGGAGGAGCACGCCGGCCCCTGCGCCTTGCTCAGCCCCTGTTAAGACTCAGGCTGCCCCGGAGTGCTGTCCGCCCGAGGACTGCAGTCCCTCGATGTAGCCCCGCCAACCGGGCCGCGGAGGCGGGAGCCGCCCGACCTGTGTCAGGCACGGTGGCTGCAGACTTCCCTCCGCGGCCTGAGCAGCCTGACTCAGCACGACGGGCCGCGGAGGGGCTGAGGGGAGCCCCGGGAAGGGAGGGCGGCTGCGATTTCAGCACTAGGAAGGGAAAGAGGAAGAGGAGAGGGGAGGGGAAAAAAGAGAGGGAGATGACAATTTTAAACGGTCCACTCGCAGCTCCGAGCCCGGCACGGCGAGGCGGGGGCCTTGCCGCGCCGGGGACGATCCCCGCCTGTGTGTCAGCGTGCGTTACACCCCCGCTGCCGCTTAACCCTTGGGGGAGAGCCGTGCAGCTGCAGAACGGCACCGAGCCGGGAGCCGGTGCAATGTGCGCCGGTTCCAGGGCTGTACCCGGATTCCCACCATGCCAGGCCTGGGCCCGGAGCCTCGGCCGCGACTGGAGGGGTGCGGCCGTGTTCAGCCGGGCGCTGGCTGCAGGTGGACGCGTCTTGTTCAGTGCCGGCCTTACTGTAGGGAGCTGCACTTTGACCTTATTGTGCAACCATCATAAAGGAAGTAAATATAGTTAAAGTAAAAACACAACCTGCCTTTTAATAAATGCTCTCTTTTCCCAGGCACTGTTTCCCCTGAAAACTGACCTAATGGAACAGTATCAACTGAAAGATAAATCGTAGCATATGGTAAGTTTTAAAGGGGTATCAAGCTTAAAATAGCATCTCTTATTTCAGTATTATAAAATAAGATTTGCTCATATGGATTGGGAATGGGTGGAATTAAAGGCTGGAGCTGTGTTGCAGTGGGACCAGCTCAGCACCTGCTAATGTGCTGGCTGATGATGGTCAGAAAGGACTGGCCGTGACTGAAGGCTCAGAAGGTGGAGACCTTGAAGAGTAAGAGCTATGAGTTACCTGCGAGAGGGATTGCTTTAAATAGGTCAGAGACAAAGTATTCTCTACTTAGAGTTGCCCAAACATGGGTGTCAACGCTTCCTGCATTACATATTTATGGTGATCACCTAACTTGTAGTACTGTAAGATTAATTAAATTGCTTTGCTTGCTAGCTGGCCCCATGAGCAGTGGGAACAGTGCTGAAGTACTGCCCCACACCTTAACCAGTCCCAGATAGTTGAACGTGTAAACAAGGGACAAGCTGTTCACAAAAAGCTTGCAGGTGAAACAGAAAACCTGACAGATGTATGTTGTTCATCTGTGGGCCTTAAAGACTAGGGTGAGTAAATGTCTTTAGATAAAATCTCTTACAAATTTAGTCTGTGGTAAAGGGATATTACTGTTCTTGTTGCTCACATCTTTTCCCGCAGCAGACTTGAGCTGATGAATAAAAATTACAACAAAGAGCTTTTCCTAAGGCATGGATCACTTCATGAGATGGCATCACTGGATGGGATGCCTCAGTCTTCTGAGAAGTTTTGTGTTAATGTTTTTTGTCTTGTTCTCCAGTATTTTGTACTCTGCAGCATCTCTGTTGTCAGCTGAAACTCAGGAGGAGCAAAACAAATTACTTTTAACTTCCATTTAATATTTTTATTTCCAAATTACAATGTTATATGGCAGCTGCAGTCTTACAGACATGGTGGGTCCAGTTGCCTGTGTCTTAAAAGGCAGGAATGCTGCTTCAATGAGGGTAGTCCCAACCGGTTTACTGCCACAGTGGAGTTGCTAGTTTTAGCTGTAGTGAAATTCTATAAGCAACATGCCAAAGGTCTATCTAGAATAGAAGTCTGTTCACATTCCCTTAACAGTGGAAAAGCTACTCTACATCAGCTGCTTACATGATTTATTAAGGGTAGAAAGCTAGACATAAGCTAAAATAGCCTGAAGGTAGAGAGTGGCTGCAAGTTTGTTCAGAGCACAGCTCATTGCTGGGCCACAGTGCCCCAGAAGGGATGGAGGAAGAGTGATGTGAGATAGATGAAATTATCAAGTGGTAGCAGTAGTCACTGCAGAGGGGCAGAGCAGCCTGTATCTTTCTACTGCTTGCATTCTAGGATAGCTTGAGTGTGGTTTACAGTTGCATATTAAACTGGCAATAAAGCCTTAGAACTTGTCATGTCCTTGTTCTGATGCTCTCAGTAGTGTACCATATGGTATAACTACCATATTAGGCAAACAACTTTACCAAGTTTCAAGAGTAACTGAGGTTCATTACAACTTGTGCATTATAAGTGTGTAGGATTCATTGCTGAATAATTTATCTGTTCATACTCTGCCTGTTGTCTGATGTTGGGAGTGACTTTCTAGACTGGATTGTCAGAACTGGGATCGTGGCTCTACTATATTGCTCACCTGGTTTAAATGGTGTAAAAGAGCAATTTGTGTAAGAATTCTGGTAGTTAATTGTTGATGTTGGTGTGGAATGGACAAACTCTGTACAGAGAATGCTGTGTATTTCACCTCTCAGCAATTACATGGAAGAATCTTGAATGTTACAGGCACATACGGATTCAGTCTAGTGTCAAAGTGTAGAAGCTCGCAGGAGCTATACAGGAAAAGTGGATGGCTGCCAGTTTCTTGAACCTGCTCCTTTTAGTATATTTTTTAAACCACTTATTTTTTTCTTCTCTATGTAGATGATGGCATAGAATCTGTCTCAAGATTCAAGTGGTAATGCAGTTACTTCAGTGTGTTTTCTAAAAATGTTTAACTTAGAATTCATCACAGGGACCCCTGGCAGTTTACAGCAGTATAAATTATGGTGATAAGGGAAATATCGGAGGTTTGGGGGAAGGGAAGTTACTTTCGGTTGTCTGTACACAGCTCCTATGAGTCTTAACTGACCAGTCAGAATACTAAAGTTCATCAATAAATAGATGAAAAACTGATAGTAATGGTTTTGGCTGATTTTTTTTTTTTTTTCTGAAAGCTGCTGGAAGTTAACCGACAATACCTTGGTTCCGCAAGTCCATTCAAACAAGATGACAGAATCCAGAATTTCGGTTTTATTCAGACAGCTTCACTGTCATTGTAGTCAATATCCCACCCCACCTTTCTAACTTGTACCCTATTTCCAGTTAGTGGGGAAGAGCTCAGTGGACAATCTGACAAATACAGAGCATCCTGAGGAGACAGAATAGAAGCCTGGTTGAGGATAATGCAACCCTGCGCAGAAGCTGCCAGTTAGCAAAGTTGGAAGTCTGTGTGCTGGTTCTTCTGCAAATGGGTATGAGTCTGTGCAACAAGCATTAAGCAAAGCCTGTGTGGAATACAAATGTTTGACAATCTATAGGAAAAATACTCCTGCTTTAAGCAGTTTGAATATAGGGGCAAATGCAATTTTACCACAGGCATACATGTGGAGATCAATAAAATTGTAGTGCTGCTTTGCAGTCTACAGTCCTGACCGTCTTCTCCTTGGAATATCAAATACCATTGAGGTCTTGCTCTTAAATTTGTCTCCTGTACTTCAACTACCCTTAGGTAAATCCCTGAAGAAGTCTAATGCTCCTAATAGGGATTAATATTCAAAATTAATATGCTAGGCTCCAGGAAAAGGTCTTAGTCTTTGCGTTCTGAAATAAAAAGAGATGAATAGAAGATTTGGAAAGGAGCTGTTCAGTCCCTTTTTATTTTACAGTAATTATCCCTACCCACACTCCTGTTTCCACTTAAGGACAGGGTATCCCAGTCTGTACTAGACTGCTTCTGCTAGGCACAGAAACACCAATCTTTTGCACTTCAGCATTCCGGACAGAATACCTAGCACTGTGCTGCTGTGGAAGAGGTATGGCAAAACCACATATTTATGTGTTTATATCTCCACAACACTTCTGGAGTTCCAGTAGCTGGAGTGGAGAATCAACTTGTTGTAAAATTTAATTATAGTGAGATTGGATTGAATAAATCTATTGTGTGACATCTTAGAGATATCCTATTTTTAAAGTAGTATTCTGTTAAGATATTCCAAAGCCTGCACATTTCAATGCCCTGTGCCTGAAAGATGTGCAGAGGATACACTGTGGGACTAAGGATTATTGTTTGAAGGCCTTCAAGGCTTTACAGTATAGAAGAGCTGTGGAATATTGATTTTCCTTCTCAACTGCTCTTAATCTAACAAACATGACAGGTTGCTGCCTGCCAAGATTGGAAGTATTGATACCTAGACTCATTGATAAGGGAATAGCTGGGGAACTTGGCTCAGAAGAAGGAGCACTTGTACAGGAAGGTGGAAGTTTCCAGCTGCACACTACAGCAGATATCTTTTGAAGCAAATCTATTGAGTGGAGATTAACAGTGAATGTTCAGAACTATGTCTGTGGGGGAGACATGAAGCAGGCACATCAACAACGCTTTGTGCTTTATCCATTCTGAAAAACTTGTCCTGTGTCTACATGATTAATAGGGGAAATATTATTAAAAGATTTTGGTCACTACAACCAGCTTCCATAATCCTACATCTTTTGAATTCAGCAAGCTATTGGAACTGGGCAAAATGTAAATGCTTTTCACTCTAAGCAAATTACAGTAACTTGTGGGAAAATTGAATCACTATTTCCAAGTGATCCTCTAACAGAATATGTCAGGAAATTGTGTGTAATGGTGGATCTCATTATTGGGAATCTCATTTGCACATTTTTACAGTCAGGATTTGTTAGAATGTTTGGAATATTTCTTTCTAGTGAAAGGTGACTTTGGTACGTCTTGCTTCCATTTTTCTGGAATGCTTTGTATTCCAGGAAGTAAAGTATTACCTTTCCAGGGATGTTTTATCAACAGTATATCCTCAGACAATCTAAATGTCTGGTTTCTTTTGAAACCTTGAATAAGAGCTGTTCTAGTTCTTTCCTGAGCTTTCCAGCACCATTCAGTAACATTCTCCTCCACACTCCTCATGGTTTACTTTCTGAGCAGAGCACATCACCCATCTTCTTTCTCTACTCCTGTTCTAGGTTGCAATTTTCAAAATCCTAATAATTTAAAGAACAATGGACAATGTTTCATTGCTTCCAGACACAAACTTTTAGCCTGCTATAGTCAGAAGGTAGCTTCTGCTCAGCTTGCAGCTCTGTCAAGCTTCATACAGTGATGGTCACCTGGATCACTATTCAGGGGGGTAGTTAGGATGGCTTAACTCAAGATGTAAAGGCTAGAGAAAATGTGCTTGTCAGTGTCAATGTACTGTTCTCCTGTCGGTGATGCAGCTGTCCTGTCCTGTGTGCAGCTTCGTCCTCCAGAGGAGATGGAACTCTCAGTGGTGTGATGCTGTTACACCCATCACTGTGCATCCAAACCAGAGCACAGCTCTGTAAACTAGAACCTCTCTCAAGAACCGATGACTCCTTGATTTTTTTGCAGTGAATACCATAACACAGCAGTCTTAGATCCTTGCTTTTTGCCTCATCAAAAAAGAAGTTTCATTGGACACTTGTTTAACTATTTACCAGTTAGGGCAACTGATGTTATCATCTATTTTTTTTGTATGTTTCACTTCCTTGCCTTCAAAAATCCATAAATAAAAAGAAATTAAAGAGCTGAAGATAAATCTTGGTCAGTGCTAAGAACAAGTGCAGTTACTGCCACATTGGTTGTGGAGCAGCAGTTGCTGTAGATGAAAATATTTGCCCTATGGGATTTGAGATAGGTGTTTATCACCATGCCTAGAGACTGTACATTACAGGAACAGAGCTGGGCACATTCTTTGTCCCTATGTCCTTCTCTAAATCATTCCATAGATCCATGGTGGTACTCATAAAACAAAGGAGTTACTTAAAAAGAGGATTGTGTGTGTGTCTGGACACATTAAATAACTTTTCAAATAGCTATCTGAGCTGTGTCAGGATAATGATGCACTGTGTTCACAGGGCAAGAGCTGGTGATTCACAAGAAATGTGAAAAGAAACTAACAGGCCACAAAGTTGGCAAAACTTTCAGTGTTATATCAAAATCCAGACTGTTGCAGATCTGAACTGGAAGAATAAGTGCAAGTGTTTCTGAATGTTGTCTTTAGATGACAAAAATGGCCAAAACATTTTCCCTTCTCCATTTCTAGTTTGTAGTCTGCTAAATGCTCTTACCAAGTCTTATGGGATGTTATGATTCCACAGGACAACCTGACTAATCTTAGTAGCATTATAGAGAGGAGAATGAACTGGGAAGCCAATGTAGGCAGAACAGGCATGAAAACATTATTTAAAGCAAAAAATGAAAGAAATCTAGTGAAAGAGGTTTGTTTTGGTGGTGGTAATGAAATGAGATTATATCTAAACATTTTGTGGATTTGGAATGCAAAAAGCATGTAAGCAAGATACTGCCAAGTTGGGTTTTTTTAATGACTTCTCTGTAATAACTGATTAAAATAAAACATGCTGCAGCTTCTTTACTGAGCTGCCCAGACTTAAAACACAGCACAAAAAACTATTACACAAGGACTGTGTCTGAGTTCTGCAGCAGTCTTTAATAGTTAGGGATGTGATTCCATACTGTAGGTTACTTTCTTACACTACCTAAAATACATTCTATTGAAGCAGAGTTCAAGGACTTGCACCTCTTCCTGTAATGAGCTTTTTGCTTATTTTTGAAACACCAAACAAATCTAATAATTCAATTAAATATGGGATGTGCTCCCACAGTTGACAGAAGAAACTAGTGCATGCTTTGAAGCAAGTCAGACAAATATTTCATCTCTCAAAATAGAAAATGGAGAGAGCTTTCAACCCAAAGAAAATGACACAGACAGAGGGTCTCATTTTTATAGTAAGATGTTCCTTATTGTCAAATTTTCTCTGCATGGGGTTGCATGCAGCACTCTTCCATTACCACAGAAAGAAGTACAACAAAAATTGCTGATTCTGTTACTTGATTTTCTAGCTAGGACAGCAAATCCACCCATGTGTTTAACCATTTATTAGTGATCAGACAAATGTCAGGTTTAGGAAAGGTGATTAGTTAAGGAAGCAATAGACAGCTTGTCCTTGTGTAAGAATGAGAAGTCATTTTTATGAAACTGAACTTGCTTATTTTAATTATTTTCAGCAGAGCCAAAGAAGGAGCTAGACTTGCTGCTGTGTACAGTTTGATGGGTCTGTAAGTTTGTATTTTCATTACTGCTCCTTGGCATGAAGCTAAGTAGACTTGAACAACTTGGAAGCCTGGAGCCATCCTGAACAAGAACTCATCAAATATAACATCCTTGTGGCTTTAAAAGCTGTGAAGCTGCATACTGGCACAGGTGCTGGTGTGACCATACAATGCACTAGTTCCTACCCTCTCTACTGTTACCAGCATTTCCACTGACAGAAAGAGAACCTGTGCAGAACCAGGTTGCCCCCTTCCTAAAGCTTTTCTGCCACTCTTTAAGCACACTAAATAAGCTTTCAGAAAGCTCATGTCTCTTACATGAGCTACACCATCCACTTGCATATCCAGGTGGAGTCATGAGCCACCTGCATCTCACAGGGACTGAATCACCAGCTCTTGCCCTGTGAAGACAGTGCATCATTATCCTGACACAGCTCAGATAGCTATTTGAAAAGTTATTTAGTGCTATGTCACTTTGGGCTTCCAGGTCATTCTCTTGCAGATGCAAATATCAGATTTCTTCCCATTCACAATAAAATAAGATATATTTTGTTCCAACTGTCAACCTCACCCTAAACTCTTGGTATTCTTTCTCCTTCATCAACGATTAAGATTCTTCTGAGTTACACCTGCACAAACCTTTTTAATTCAAAGCATCTTACTGACAGCTGTATGTCCCAAATAGCCTTTAGAAGTGTGTCACAGGTGATGTCATGGGCACAGTAAATGTTAAGGATGCTGCTGAGTAAGTAGTCAAAGATGAAGCAATGAAGGTCTCTGGAAAAAAAATTAAGCATGTTAATATGAATTAAGTAAGAAAATTCAAATGTCAAATCTCAAATGTTAACATTAGGGTTACTTTATAGAGCACAAATGTGGTTTAAAAGTGCACTAACTAGTAAAACCCTTGCCATACATCAAGTAATGGAGAAACAAGGTATAAATAACACAAAGGCTTTGAACAGTAGATGTCTGAATTTTCAGGTGATGACAAAAAAAGCATGTACACAGATACTACAACAGCAAAAAGCATGAGTTAGACTTGAGCAGCCAGAAAGACCCTTCTGTCTTATGTGAAGGCTCATTTACAGTTTAGCCTCTAAAATGTGAGGAAGATTAAATGTCAGGTTATTGTCATACAAAAATTAGTTACCTTCAAAAGCTACACTAAAATCCTGTTACCTTATCTGGGTAGCTGTAACCTAAACATGAATTAAAACCTTTACACTTTACACTCCAAAACCTGTTTAGTTGTATTTAAAAGTAAAATAACAAGTACAAAAGAAGGATGTTGCAGCAGGTGAAACAGTAACTAATAATTCACATCTTCAAAGACATTTCTGAATCATTCCTTTTAAAAGTCCATGGACAGTTCAAGCTATGGAAAGTGCAGCAGATGTCACGCAGGGACAGAACAGCCCATGGCCGAGCCTAGGTAAAATGATCCATTCCCTGGCTGGGCAGAAAGAGGCAGAATTCACTGGTTGGTTTATAAAACAGATCAAGACAGAGTGGTTAATTTGTTTGGCTCAAGAATGGAGTGTACCTGAAAGAATTACTGCAAATTATTGCAAAAACATCTATCAAAGTTGCTCCTTCCTCTATGTTCTCAGCCCAATGATGTTATGTTGTCCTATGATTAGACTTGCACTAGCATGAACTGGGCAGCAGGGGCTTGGCGTCAACGAAATAGTGCTCAGTGCTGATAGCCTGAGTATGTTCAGCAGTTTGCGGAGAGAAAGGGGGAAAGAGCTCTTGAAGAAACACTGCTATGGATTCTTCTGGATTTTTAGCCAAATCAAATTAATAAAGATAGATTTCTGTGTATGGCATGGTGAAATTTGCTAGTCTGTTGCATCCAGGGGGCTGAAGTGTGTGCTGAATATAACCTGTACTCTCCAAAACATGATTTTGTTCTGAAAAGACTGTCCACAGACAGAGATATCAGGCTGTACTCCCATCTGGTCCTTAGTGTCTCCACCGAGACTAGTGTCAGGTGTATCAAGTAGGTCAGTTGTGACAGTCTGGTTGTAACCTGGACTCTTTTCAGCATAGAAGTAGATTATAGGATTGGTTGTCACTGCAGCTCCTGAACCTCTTCGAAAGTTTGGCACAAAGCTTAATACTTAGATTCTTACTATCCTGGTTAATGCATAAACCTGAAACCCTACAAAATCTTTATTTGAAGTCTAATTCCTCATTTGCAGCATTTAATTCCTCAAAGACCATTTCTTGTCCCCTTTCTCCATTTATTCTTTCCTATTCACCTTTCAACATTCTCTTCACTCCACCTTTTGCTCACTTCATGCCTGAAAAACTTTATAAAATTCCACTTTCATCCCACCCCCTCACACCAGTGCAGCTGTGATCAGTGATACAGAGGCTTGAGTTCACCTCAGCACAACAGTACCCAACAGAAAAAGCTGCTTATGCAGGAAAAAAAAAGAAAAAAAAAGTCAGAGATATTTCCTAACAGAACTTTGTATTTTAGGCTCTCTTCAGTGCTACCCACTGTCCTAGATAGACAACTATCTCTCTTTATGCCCTAATTATTTCTAAACTTAGGTCTCAGTCCTCTTACTCATTTGAATGGGAGATAGATATCTAAACACCTTTTTTAGAATCTAGGTCTGGCTTTTAAGACTTCACCCTTTTTATTTTCTATGACCAAGCTGCAAATTTCATCTTTGTCAACCTTGTTTGTATCACATACGTTATCCATTTACCTGTCTTTAAGAAAGGGTCTCTTAAAATTATCTCCAGCTTCCACAGCCATGAATAAATCACCACCTAGTTATCCAGAATAACTTCATCATGCCATTTGTGATGCAGAAAGCCTCAGTAGAAAAGGTATTTGCACTTCTCAAACTGTTCAATCCCCCTGTGCTTCAACCATGAAATGAATGGCAGCAGCAGACAGGATTTTGGGCGTGTTCTTGGTCTTATGTGTAGTACTGAGTGTGATTCTTTAGCCTCATTTTCACAGCTTGTAGATACTGTAGTACAGTGGTGTGAGTGTGAAAAAAAATCTGGAGTGACAGTTTGAGTTCATTCTAATAAAATATGTTAGGCATGCCCAAGATACTTCAGTTTTATAAAAATAAATGACTATATGTTCCTTCTTATTCTGTTGCCTCAAAAGTGTCCCAGAGATCTCTACCATCTACAGGTTCAAGCAATCAAAAAACAACTTTTAGAATTAAATCATGAGGTTTACTAACATACTGAACAGGTTGGAATAGTATTGTTGGCTGATATATTTTAAGTGAATATCTTAAGAACCTATCTTAAACCTGAAGTGTTTAGAAGTCAGGCTGGTAATTTGAATCTCCACATGGGAATCTGAATCTTCCACACAGAAGCACTACACAAACAGACAAATCCTCCAGTGTTTGTAATTTTAACATTGGAGTTCCACAAATACAAAAAAGGAGTTATAGCAAAGAACTGTCTTTCTCCTGTATAAAATTATTGATTTACAGGGAAAAGAGTAAAATGCCTACAGTGTGAGAAATGGTATTGAATGCATATATAAAGACATACTATTTGAGTGTATTTATAATAAAGCTGGTTATGAAGTATAGCTTTAAAGCCTGTTAAATCTAGTATGTAATTCAAAATGCTGCTTTTTAAATCTCTGTAGGTAAAGTTTAATTTCAGATGCTGACACCACACCTGTACAAAAATAACGTTTGTTTTCAGCCAAACTCACACAAATGTTTCCCCTTCTTATATTTGTATTTCATACTGTTTGAGCATTGAAATAAGCAGCAATTCCCAGTGGATAAGAATTTATGCTCTCTGCCATCACTGCCTTTTTGGTAAAATATATTTTACCTTGACTGTGCAATGCACTTGGCCTGCTGGGAAATGCATTGGAACAATGCAGACTTAAGCCTGTTCCACTAAGAACACAGTTGAGGCACTAATTAAGAAAGCCAATCCCACACAAGCCTAAAACTATGACATTTTATAAATTATTTCATTTAAATCCTGGAGTTAAACTTTAAGTTAGATATATGGGGGTGGAATGAAAGATGTCAAAATTGAAATGTCTGAGGCACAGACTAAAAACTGAGAAAAAGAGAAGAGGAGAAAGGGGAGGCAGGACAGAACAGTAGGACATGGATCTCTCTATCTATTTCTGGAATAAAAAGGGAAAACAACAGCTACTGTTTTGATGGATTTTTTTTTTTCCAGAAGAGATATCCCTTTTCCTGAGATGCCAGATATCAGTTTGATTCACATTGCCATGGACACAACCATCAGCCACCATGTAAGTGCTGTCTCACCATCATACACCACAAATTTTCATCATTGCTCTAAGTCACAGGTTTCTCTTTTAACTGCTATGAAATATCATGAGATGGTCAGTGGTGACCATCCCAGATGCCACTAGTTGCCTTCCAACTGCCATGGGAGTCTCCTCAGTTCTGGCAGCATAGACTTTCCTATAAATGAACTAGCTCTATAGTTACATATTGTACCCTACCTCCAGTCTCCAAAGACCATAGCTAGTCATGGTCCAAAATGCTGTTTTGTGAAAGCTGTGTCAGCTGCTACTATGAGGTGCAACTCTGCTAGGTTTCCTCCTAGTACTATGATCTTCATATGAAGCCAGATACTCACTCTTCATATTAGGGCTGCCCAGGATCACACACTTGTCATGGATTTACACACTGAAAGATGCTTTTCCATTCCACTTTCTACACATAATGAATGAAGATCTGTATTTTTTAGCAGAATGAAAGACGCTGACAGGGCATTTAAAATGTCATGTTGTATTTCTTCTTGCTGATCACTTGTTATGTCTGACTGTTGCCAAACAAAAGACACTGAGGAAATTCATCACAGTAAGAGTATCTCCCAGAGGCTGATTGATTTATGTCCATGATGATTATAACTAAAATCCAGTATGCATATCTCTCCTTACCAGTGTATAGTTCATGTCACTTTGAGGCATTCTTCTTTTTTCCACATTGCTTTGATTAGTCTTCATGCACAGATCCATATTGCTGTATTAGTGCATGAGATTGTCTCTTTTTCCTGGCATTAAAAAAAAAAAAAAAAAAAGTAAAAGGATAAAACAATCTTAATCTCTTTTTGTTGAATACAGAATACAATACTGGAGCTGGAGGTGCTTACGAATCGATGACATTTCAGTGTGCGTACAGGAAAAAATCCCACAACACCTGAACTGAAAGACTCAGAGGCCCATTAACCACTTCTACAAAGTCTTTTGGAAGTGGAAATAAGGAGGATTAAATTCAGTATACTGTGGAGTTGGAGAATATGAACCAAAAGAGGGAGTACTTCTCTTTGGTTGCATTGTCCATACTAACATAATTTTTCCCATTCAAAATAAGTATTTGTGACTGCCCCAAAGTCAGTTATTGTTATTATTATTACTACTACTGCTGTTATTATTTTCCCTTCTTTTCCTCCATTTGAACTTTTCCAGATGATTTTTTTTCATCAGGGAAGTTTCTAACCAACTGTTTGCCCACTAAAGGGCACTGTTTACTGCAGTAAAAAAAATGGTCTTGTCTTGCTCTCCATAGTTTACTCTTACGATTCAGATAAAAGATTAACATTAAGGGCTGAGCTTCTCTTCACATATACTGTTTGCCCAATTAATATAAGGGAAATAATTTACTTCAACATTTATTTTAGCACTCTCTCCATATTAGAACAATTAAAAATTAATATTATTACTGGTGCTGTTATTATCTGCCCTTTTTCCCCCTCCATTTGAACTTTTCCAGATGATTTTTTTTCATCAGGGAAGTTTCTAACCAACTGTTTGCCCACTAAAGGGCACTGTTTACTGCAGTAAAAAAAATATCTTTTATTGCTCTCTATACTTAAGACTGAGATAAAAGATTGACATTAAGTAGGACGAGGGAGGTTATTCTTCGCCTGTACTCAACACTGGTCAGGCCACACCTTGAGTACTGTGTCCAGTTCTGGGCCACTCAATTCAAGAGAGATGCTGAGATGCTGGAGCATGTCCAGAGAAGGGTGACAAAGCTGGTGAAAGGCCTGGAACACAGACCCTATGAGGAGAGGCTGAGGAAGCTGGAGGTGTGCAGCCTGGAGAAGAAGAGGCTCAGGGGTGACCTCACTGCTGTCTACAACTACCTGAAGGGAGGCTGTAGCCAGGTGGGGGTTGGTCTCTTTTGCCAGGCAACCAGCAATAGAACAAGGGGACACAATCTCAAGTTGCGCTGGGGGAGATCTAGGCTGGATGTTAGGAGGAAGTTCTTCACAGAGAGAGTGATTGGCATTGGAATGGGATGCCCAGGGAGATGATGGAGTCACCATCCCTGGAGGTCTTCAAGCAAAGCCTGGATGAGGCACTTAATGCCACAGTCTAGTTGACTGGATAGTGCTGGGTGCTAGGTTGGACTGGATGATCTTGGAGGTCTCTTCCAATCTGGTTGATTCTATGATTAAGGGCTGAGTTTCTCTTCACATATACTGTTTGTCCAATTAATATATGTGAAATAATTAACTTCAACTTTTTTTCAGCACACTCTCCATACTAGAACAATAAAATTTAACTAGTGAAAGACTGATCAAGTATGTCTACGTGAGAGAGTGAAAAGGGTGTTTTCCCTGTTCCAGCAAGAAGATCTGCTCTCCTGGCTGTATAAACAGCATGAAGAGTAGTGCCATAAAACATGTAAGGTCACAGTGCGGACAGCTTGGAGCATCTGGAGAACAGCTCCAAGCCATGGTGCTTGTGGAAACAGGTCCTCATAACACAAGGATAAACCTGTGGGCTGCATACTACTGTGTCACTGTTGTATCACCAATAGAAACATGTAACCAAGGCATGGGCCCATGCAGCTCCAGCAGACCTCCTTCTACTCAGACAATGGCTCCGGCTGTATTGTCTCCAGCTGCTTGGTTTGAATCTTATTCATTTGCATCACACAAATTAGAGAGATTTGTGCACTCTGACCTGCTGCCCCAAATGTGACCGCCCTACTTGGTGTCCATCCACCCTCACGTTGGTTAGTCATTTCACCTCCTGCGACTGTGTCTGCCAGATGCTACCAGTTGTCTCTCATTGACCCGCAGATGGCTGGGGAGCCGCAGAAGTCCCAGGAGACACAGCACTGAAAGATTAATTTTCCAGCTGCGGCCTAGCATTGTGGTCCCTCTGTCACGATGTGGCTTGCTGCCGTCGTCACACCGGGTGCATCCCCTCTCACCCGATGAACAAAGGCACGGTATGCGCCTCACCGGGCAGGCCCCCACCGCACACCAAGGGCTCTTCCAGCACGAAACCAACCACTGGGGCTGGGGGAGGAGGCAGCCATTCCTCTTCTCCTCAGAACGCTGCTACAGCTTGAGATAGCAGGCGTCCGTGGGAGGCCTTGGAGCTGTCTCTTTGCTGCAGAATCTCAGGGGGGCTGATGGAGAAGCCTTGGAGCAGACTGTACTGCAGAACCCCCGGATGTGCCTGGTAGGGAGCAATATGAGGCGAGGAGGCTCTTAGGGTGGGAACCGGTCTTCTCAGAGCCTGGCTTGCCACAGGGCCATGGGATGGAAACGGAGACAATTCTACCCTCCTCTTGAGTTACGTGACACACCTCCGTCACACACGAGAGCGAACAGTGACACACAGCTCCTCCGCATAGGTACCGGAGCCCACCCGGCACTGCCTGCCCGCCGTCCCCTCAGCCCCCGCCGCCGCCGCAGCAACAGCGCGGGAAGGGCGCGAGCTTTCGCCCCGCCCCGTCTCGCTCCGCTCCGCCCCGCCCGCCAGCGCACGTGGCACCCTCGCCTGGGCCGGTCACGTGGCGCAGGCCCCACACCTCCCCCCCTGCCTCTGACCCCGTCTCCCGTCTGGTCAATAGCAGGCTGTGGCGGCGCATGCGCGCCAGGGTCGCAGCACTCCCCAGCCCTGCCTCCCCCTCTCAGCCCGTCTCCCTCCGTCCTATATAAGGCGGACGCGGCGGGGTTCCCGGCTCCGCAGTGTGTGTGGGCGGCCGCGGAGGCTCCGCGCGGCTGTGCGTGCACCCGCGCGGCCTCTTCCCTCCCCTCGGCCTGGCCCGGCCCAGAGCGGCGCCGCCGCCGCCATGAGCTCAGGGACCCCCTACATCGGCAGCAAGATCAGCCTGATCTCCAAAGCACAGATCCGCTATGAGGGCATCCTCTACACCATCGACACCGAGAACTCCACCGTGGCGCTGGCCAAGGGTGAGGCGGCGCTCTGGGGCCCTCCCGAGCGGTGTATGTGGGGGGGTGTGCGAACGGGCCTAGACTGGCCCGGGCGCCGCGGCCCGGCACTCGCTGAGCGAACGCGGAGGGCCCGCCCGCTTCGCCCGCAGCCTCTGTCCCCTGAACAATGAACCTGGCTTGGGTGAACGGCAGCCGGAGCCGCCCGCCCTGGGGGGCTGCGGCAGGGCGGGGGGCGGCGGGCTCGGAGCACAGGTCTTTGGCGCTGTTGGTTTCCGTGAGTCAGCATTTGCGAGGCCGCTCCGCGATGCGGAGACGAGCCGTGGAGGGGGCTTGCTCTGCCCCCGCTTTGAGCCAGCGGGGCCGGCAGGGCCCAGAGTACTGAGCAGCCCTTCGTTTTTCATTGCGAGTTTCCTATTCTGTTGGAGAGAAAGAAGAGCCGGCAGCAGTGCTGGCTCATTATGCTATTGTCAGAGCCAGCAAGGTGATGGTCTACATCGCTGTTCATGGTTTGCTTCCTTTCTCCTGGGTGTGCATTGATGCCCAGCAGTATCTCTGTACTTGACTTGAGCAGAGCCCCAAGTCAGTGCTGGCAAAAAAGAGTTGCTGTTGATGTGTCTTTGTTCCTTTGGTGATCAATAAGTGGACTCTGCTCAGGTGAAGAGAGTGAGAACACATGTACAGGGTGCTATGGGCTGCCTGCACGTGTGTCTGGCTCTGCCTTTGCAGGCTGCTCATCAAGGCCTTTCGTTTTGTTTCCCTGTAGAAATAGTGATCTTTATCTTCCACTTAAATGGTGTTATTTGGATTAGGTTGTCACCTGTACTGGTAACTCCCATATTTACTCTCAGAAAAACCTGTTCTGGCTTGTTTGGTATCTCAAACAAGGTCTTATTTCTGTATTGCTTTTAATGTTGAGCTTGGCTACTCTAGCTGACGTGCATCGGCTTTTTCTTTCCCTCACTTTTACCCTTTCCCGTTCTGGGAAGTTCACAGTTTCTTTGTCTTCAGCAACCTGTCAAGATTATCCACAAACCAGACATCTTTTGCTTTGAAAGACTATCTGCTGGCATGTGAACTTACTCGATTTTCAGTTAACCTCAAGGCTGCCTGTGCCAAAGTGTATATTCAGTGTAAGGATGTTTATGTGGTGCTGGACATGAGTGTTTGACATCCATTGGTACATATTCTAGAGTTTAAAAAGTAGGTTTTTACATTTTAGCTGCTTGTTTAAATACACAAACGGAGCTGTTAGTATTTCACTCAAAATAGTTGAGAGGTTGGAAGAAGGATATAATTCCTCTACTGCATGTGCTGGAAGGTCTCTACACCTTCACCCAGAAGCAAGTAGAAATGGCTTCTCATAACGTTCTGCCTTCCACATGGCACTTGGTACTTCAGAGCTTAAGTGGCATGTTTCAAAGCCATCTATGGTTAAAGTGCTCTATGGTGTGAGAAAGCACCTGCCCTGTGTATGATTTCTGGCAGTTCTTGTATTGATGGTCTCTTAGTGGTCAATTTTGATGACTTGGAGTGCCTGCAAAGTAGTTGTTTCAATAGATAGAGAATGCATCTTCCTTTATGAAAGTACTGGTCTGTGAAGTTTACAAACCTTGCTTTTCGTTGTAGGTCGGGGGCTCTTTAAATTTGGAGACTTTTTATCACGATTCAAGTCAAAATGATGAATGTAGCAACAATGTTCAAATCGGTGGCAGCAGTACCAACAGTGTGCTTAGGAGGGACAGTGGTTTGAAAGACTTGATCTTTGATGGGTGAGAAGAACCAGCAATTACTGACATACAGTTGGAAGTTGTCCAGATAGATAGTACATTATTATTATTGGATGCTAGATGCCTCTGTTTAGTGCTCAGGCAACTTCAATAGGCAACGTATGTGCTGATCTCTTGACTTTTGTTATCTGAATGATATAAAGAGACATTTATGTTGAAGGAGACTTCAGGAAGGAATCTGGTTCAGCCTCTTGATCAGAGCAGGGCTAACTTCAGTTTATTTGTATTTGATTCCTGCTTAATCTCAACAGATGCACAATATGTTAAAACACTGGATAAGGACATTCCATATGCTTGATTAAGCACTGCAAGAAAGTTTTGGCTTGTTGGGTGCTAAACTTTAATTGCAAACAAAGGGGAGTTTGTCCTTCTGGCAGTGAATGTGAGAAACTTACTCCCTCTTCTGTAGAAGTCTGAAGAAACTGAAGGTTTTGAGCAAGAGGTAGCAATATAAGATCTGCTGTCTAGACAGTCACTCAAGTTGTTTCCTGACCCTTCAGAGGGTCTGGCTCAACTGAGTCCTCCCCACACATGATCACAGATAGTGCTGTAAAACAGTAGCTGCAGTCTGGTGTGGGATTGATTTCCTGTTCATCTGAAAACAATAGTCTATGTAGCTCTTCATGGGGCACAACTCTTTGTACCTCCACAGGAATTTAAAGCTGTGCTTTGTGATGGGCTGGAAACTGTTAAATCACTTCAAATGCAGGGGCAGCCCTCTGAAATGCCTTCACTGCTGGTTTGTGTACCAACGAGGGTATGGTTTTCCACTCCTGGAGACCTTGAGACCAGCCAACTGAGCTCCAGGCTTTGCAAGTCATGTGTTTCTCCATGTGGAAGCTGACAGGCTGATCCCAGTGCTCAAAGACGACATGGTGCTTTCCAGGCAGGCCAAGAGATTCTGAAGTACACCCTGGATAACCTTAGTAGGTCTTGCCATGAGCTGTGTGCTACAATAATCTAATCTTGAGCAGGGATATCAGCAGTACAGTTCAAGTCTAAAAGGCCACAAGCACTGCTTGCAGTTTATAATCTGTTTCTAGCTGACTAGGTTACAGCTGTAATGTGATCAAACAGCAGCTGGAGATCTAAAATAACTTGGAGAGGTTACAGACCCTAGGAACTAATGGAAGACAGCCTTTCAAAGGAAGTGAGTGACAGCATCTTGTTCTAGTTAATATTCCCTTCCAGTTAGTGTTGAGGTGCTAAACAGCATCAGCATGACAGAAGCAAAGTTTGGCATCGACCTGCTATAGCCAGTGCTCACTGCTCCCTGAGAGACCTACATACATGTTGGACAGAGGTGAAGACTGCTTGTAGCACTAACTGCTGCTTGGCAGAGGGAACCACCTGTCTCTAGGAACAGGAGTCTTGATGAGTACAATGTCTACAATCAGCAACACTCCTAGAAAGTTAGTAACAATATAGTACACCAGCACTGGGGTCGAGTGGATCCACTTTATGCTACCCTTTTTCTGGCCAAACTGTGATACTCCCTGTCATCCATGTCTGTACTTGTCTTTCTACCTGTACAGCGGGAGAGTCAACTGGCTGGCACATCACCACAGACTGTGACATGGCAGTGCCATGTCTGCAAAAGGTCTGTTAAGGATGTCATTTGTAAGAGTGCTGTGGCAATCGTGGCATGCCGTGGTAGGTAACCTGTTAGAAGCAAATGATGCAACTGCAATATGGAATTCTTCAATTGGCAGGAAGCATGCATGAAACCAGTATGTGCTGGTGCTTATCTCAGCTGGCAAAGCCTCACAAACACAGAAAGTAATGCAACTAGTGCACTTGATAAGCTTCTGTGACTTGTGGCTGAAGACATTTCTGTGCTCATTCTGTAGGCCATTTCAGCTTTCAGATGTCAGCATTTGTTGTAACCATGCTGCCTATTTTCCTGCACTAACAGTCCAATAAGTCTCAGTCTGACCTCTTAATGGCTTGGATTAACTTACTTCTACCTGGTATATGCCACACAGTCAGCTGCAGACTTTTTTCACTCTCCTGTGTAAAATGTTACTGGTTGGTACTGGCACAAGGGTCCTGATAGCTTGCACTCAAGCCTCAGTAGGCACTGAGGTTTTAGACTTAACCACTGAAAGCTTGCTTCTTAGGCTGTGGGTATTAGTGATAAAACAAGTGATATGGAGTAGAGAGAGAATTCTAATATGAAGTTCTTTTAACTGATAAAGCTTTACCTCTGTGTAATAATATTTGAAACCAGAGGTGAAAATTTGAGCTCTAAAGTCTTCTAAGATTTCCCCTCCCACCTTGATGCTTTGGGGCCTTCCCTGTGGTTTGCTGCAGCAGCAGTTGCCTCAAGCTGAGTGCCTGCATGGGACAGGTGCTGAGAGGGAAGTGTAGCAGTACAGTGCTATGGGGAAGTCCTCAGCTTTGGAGTAGGATTCTTCACTCCAGCTGGTCTGTGGTCTTTACCTTCACAGCTTAATGTAAACAAAACTGTTTATACAGGCTGCTGAAAAATTTGGCATTTGAAGGAACAGATGTGTGCGATAAGGATATTCAGGGCTCTGGAGGTAACGTCGTGTTGTTGTTGTTAGAATTGGCAAGTACTGCAAAAGGACTTTTTAATTGCCTAAATCTTAACTCATATGATGCAGCAGTGGTAATTCTGAGCTAACAGGCATCTTTTTCATGCTGAAGTGCGATCCTTCGGTACTGAGGACCGGCCCACAGACAGACCTGCTCCTCCAAGAGAAGAAATCTATGAATACATTATTTTCCGAGGAAGCGACATCAAAGACATCACTGTCTGTGAACCTCCGAAAGCTCAACATACTCTGCCACAAGATCCTGCCATTGTTCAAGTAAGTTAGCTTGAAATATTGATAGAAAGCTGTGATAAAACATTGCTGATGGACTGGACATTGTATGAACTTATAAAAATGAAGGCCAGTAAGCATCTCCAGGAATCTTCAAATTGTTTGAAGCATCTTGAATTTCACTGTAATGTTTGAAATAGCAGCAATATTTAAGACTTCAGTCAACAAAAGCCAGAGCTAGTTTACCTAGCTGAGAATGCAGGAAAATCTTAAAGAGGTAAACTGACCCTCTGCAGTGTTTACTTAAGCTGTAGTAATGCTGTACGTGAAGTAAAGAATCACTGCCAAAGCAAGCTGACTTCTGGACACTGTAAATGGAAATGTACTTTGTCTTGTTACAGTCTTCACTGGGCTCTGCCTCTACATCATCCTTTCAGCCACATGTGCCTTACAGCCCGTTTAGAGGTATGCCACCTTACAGCCAGCTTGCTGCCAGCTCTTTGCTTAGCCAGCAGTATGCAGCTTCCTTAGGTTTAGGTAAGTACAAACTTTACTTGCTAAAATAAAGGTCCAGTCCTTGTATGCAGCTACGGTGAAACTGACTAACCAAGTAACTAATACCAAATTTCTTACCAAGTCTCAGGCTGCAATAAGCAGTGAATACGTAGTTAACAACTTCATGCAATCATCTTACTGCAGAGAGGCCTGTGTTTCACTTGCACATACAGGCATACAAAAGAGAGAAACAATCCAAACAGCTGAAGTTTCTTTCTGGAAGTGGTGTGAACACCTAACAGCCGAGGCCAGTCTGTTTCTAACTGAATATACCTTACACACATCACATGTGAAAAGAACTTGTATTCCCACAGAAGACTGTAGATAAGCTGCTCTAATGCTGTTCTAGAGATTCTTGTATCTCTTTCCAGGTCCTTCAGATGTTTCACTACCTTGTATCTTATCTACGTATCTTTGCTTTCTCTTCTTCCTTCTATCTCTTCAGAGAAATTGGTAAGCCCTCCAGCATCAGCAGCTGCTTCCAGCCCTAGTTCTTCTCCGTCTCCACAACCTGTTTCAGAGCCTGACATGTCTTCAGAGCCCCATCAGCTCTCTTCCAAGGGTAACAGCAGTTTGAGGACTCCAAATATTTGGAAGAACTGCATGGCACTTGCAAACACTCTGTTCTTGTTAACCTCTCCTAGAATGATAGTACTTATGTGGGTAATGCTAGTAGAACTAGTTTGTTCTCAGCTCTTTTTGTCTTTCATTACATGAAGTATTTCACCTCTCCTAGAAGTATCAGTCGGGAGAAAAAGTTCAGGGCAGTGGATCCTTTGTGTAAGTATCAGGAGAGGGCTGAGGTTTAGGGATACTCATGTGCTGCATCCTATCCAGGAACACGTCACCTCAGGGACTGGGTGAGGAATTAATTAGCCTTTCCTGGAAAGATAAGCACACTGCTTAAATTGTGGGTGGCCCCACTGAGAGACTGAGGTTAACAGAAAATTCAGGAGTACTGCTGCAATTGAGGAAGCATCAGGATAGATTTCATGCATGATGGGGCATGGTACCTTGTCAAGACTCCCAATTAGTAAAGCATGACTAACAACAATTTCTGAGTTGTGGTAGGTTGAGATAACATGGTTTTGGGTGCTTGCTTCTTTGTGTAAAATGGTTTTAAAGAAGGTTGAGTAGAGATACTAGACTGACTGTCCTCAGAGCAGAGAGACCAGGTGCAGCCTGCATTTACATATGGTAATTAGTTTAATGTGTTTTTAACTTAAGCATGTATGCTTGTTTTGGCATGAAACTGTTTGTACTTACCCTGGGTTTGGCCATCTATCTGTACATACTTTCTCAATATTCTGGCTAAGCTTCAAAACCTTCTTGTGTTAAACTTGCACAGCAGCTTTGTCCTACTGAATAATCCTTAGGATATGTCTGTCTTCCTTGCAAGTTTTCCAGGTGTACACTAACTGAGAGCCTGCATGATGTTACCTACTGGGTATATCTCATGTGGACTTGGGTGACCCAGAAGTGTCAGTGGCTTGGTTTGTGTGTACTCTTCAGCTTTTCACTTTTCTTGCTCTTTTAAGTATATTCCATTAAAAGTTTGCTTCCAAGCAGTTCTTATGCATAACTACATAAACCTGTAGTAGCCCCAAAGATCTAATTAAATCTAGAATGCAGTGTTTCTTCTGAGTACTGAAGACTGTCACTTTTTAATATAATTGGTGTAAGGTATACCAAACCATGAAAAGTATTTACGTGTTTTGTAGTGTGAATAAATAAGCCTGGATGGAAGAGCAACAGAAGTCTTGGTAACACTTTGGCCTTGACCAAGAAGGAATTTAAAAGGGTAACTTTGAGATCCTGGTCTGGTTTCAGGTTTTCTTTGTCTGACAGCTAACAATTTAGCAATGAAACTGAAGGACTTCTAAAAGCGGCTTACAAAATGGGATAGAGTTGAGGTGGTTAAGCTTTTGCTGCAAAATGTTTGATATTTTTGGTTGCTTGTTTTGTTGGTTTTTTTGTTTGACAAAGTGGGGAAGCTTTCTTGTGCAGTTTCTAAACAGTGAATTTTTGCTTCAGATTGAAAGTATTGTATAAAGGAAAATCCTACCTAACCAAGGATACACATACAAAATAGATTTTGGTGTAAAGTGTTAAAGAGACTGACCTGGCTTGCTTATCTCATGTATGTCTAACTTAAAAAACAAATGGGTAGATGTCCTGATTTTAAGGCTCTGGGTTCAAGAGCCATGACTGGTATGGCAGTAGTGCCTTACCTAGTGTATATGCCACTTAAACATCACATGTAATGATAAATATTCATGGCTTTGAGTAATTCCTGACAAAACTGTTTCTCCATAGAGGCGGGTAGGGTTTGAATAGTGCTTCCAAGAGGCACTTAGTCATTGGGATTTTTTCCAGGTGCTGGCTTCCCTTCTGTTCACCCAGTCCGCAAAAGCCCCATGGTAGAGCAGGCAGTTCAGACTGGCCCCGTTGACAACATGAATTCACAAAAGCCACCCCCAGTGAAAGTGACCCCTGGGGTCCAGCGCAATGGTCGGCAGGTTCCGCAGGGCAGCGGTAAGACAAATGGTAGGTGTGCAGCACTGCAGTGTGAAATGTTGAAGCATCCTCCAAAGGGGCAGAGCAAGACTAAACTGGTTTGCCTTTGTTCTTGTGCTCCTGTAAGTTTATCCTTCTTGTTCAGTAGATACAGTCCAGGCAGCACCTGTGCAAACCCAAGGGCAGGTGAATGATGAGAACAGAAGACCTCAAAGGAGAAGATCGGGTAGGTTCACCTGACACTAAACAGTCACCTTAGTTCATAAGGGCAAATACTGCTAACTTCAGTGAAGGATTATCAGGCAGAAAGTTGGGAACCAAATGAAGCTTGATAAGGCTTTGGGCATCCAGAGATGTTTCCCTGAAAAATAGGTTCTGGAGTTACAGAACTCCAGAACATTACAGGGACTGAGTTCTAATGTCTTTCTAGAAACTTGAAGGTACATGATAAAAATGGATGCCGTGAGTTGGCAGCAGCAGCAGCTAGGGTTCTCTGAAACCTGAAATATTTTTACTGGGAAGGACAGCCTTTTTAGGGATCTCCAGAACTCCCATAACAGGGAAGCTACAGAGCCCTTGCTTCTGTAACTCAGAGCTCCCATCTCAAGTCTGCATTTTAAGTACAGATCAGAAGGCGGCAAAATTAAAGGCAAACAAATATCTCTGCCCAAGCAAAATAAGAAAAGTCAAGAAACAAAACTGCAGACCCTCAGCTCTTCAATTCAATTTGTCTGAGGGCAGCACTTGTAGAAGGGGTTATAACCCTTCTGTAAAGGAGTTGGTGTCTCAGTTGGGAACTGGAACTGTACACAGTATGGTCTCCCTTTGTGGGTGGTTGAGTCTTGGGTGGGTTTTCTGAAACCAGTGGCCTGTTCCACTTCACCCATTGTGATGGGGTTGTAGACTAATTATGGTATTATGCTTGCAGATGGAGACCAGACAGGCAAGATAGTTTTCCTCACTTCCCTCAGCTTCAGTTGGCGTAATACTTGTTCTGATTTCCTCTGTTCACACTGGAAGGGAAGTTGGTCTGTCTTAGTGGTAAGACTGACATCCAGGAATGCTTTTCAGAAAGTTAAAGTGTTGCTGTAATGTGTTTTCTACAGCCAAGTTCAGAAGTTACTCTCAAAGAGGTGTGGCCTAACCACAGGACTGGAAGCCAGAAACTCCTGAGTTCTAACCCTGGTTTCCTCTGGTCTTGAGCAAGTCATTTAACCTCCCTGTGCGATACCAAGTGTTTAAACTCTCCTGCTTTCAGGAAACAGGAGAACCAGAAACCGTTCTAGAGGACAAAACAGACCAACTACTGTGAAGGAAAATACAATAAAATTTGAAGGTGACTTTGACTTTGAAAGTGCAAATGCACAATTCAACAGAGAGGAACTTGATAAAGAATTCAAGAAGAAGCTAAACTTTAAAGGTTTGTGACTTCATTAAATATGAATTGCTGAGCTAGTAGTAAACACTGCATAGATAAACTCCTCCTGAGAAACTGCATGATTACATGTGGCAGCATCTCAAATCTTGTTTGAGGCAGCAGGAGAACAGATGGCTCTTCAGAATGCATCAAGGGAGTGTAATGCATTTTATTATCTTCAGATGACAAAGCAGAGACGGGGGAAGAAAAAGGGGACCCTGGAGTGGCAACTCAAAACAATGATGGTAATGCGGAGGAGGACCTTCTGGGACCCAACTGCTATTATGATAAATCCAAGTCCTTCTTTGACAACATTTCTTCAGAACTGAAATCTAGGTGAGTGTGCTCTAAAAGCTTTCTGGTTTAAAATGCAATTTCTAGTACAGAATTCCAGGTGTACTCTAAGTGATGTGGCTTAATTCTCTAAAAGTCTTAGAATGCAAGAAAATCAGCAGAAGGGTCTTTAGGAAGAGAGTGTCACTGTGGCTTTGGTGGCTCACAAGTGATCTTAAGTAAACTTCATGCAGTGGGATCCAACAACACCCAAGGATTTCAACTTGCCTAAACTATGCTACAGGAATTTCCAGTTCTGTTTCCTGGTACTGACTCTGAGCCCATTGATTTCAAACAAATTTCTTAGCTCATTTGTTGGGAGGAGACATCAGGGTTGTACTGTGCTGAAGATGGTGCCACTTGCAGACAGGAACAAGCTAAGCCTACAGCTGGGGTAGAGAGGAGATCAGGTCTGTCTCTGGGAATGTCAAGTTAAATGTTGGGAATATTAAAACTTCTCTTGCTGCTGACACTGATGTTATCAACTGCCTGGTGAATTCAGACATCCTTTTAGTGTCAGTGTGTGAAATTCCCTTGGTACTGCCTCTACTTCTTTCAGCAAAGCTTTCATATTGAATGCTTGCTAAAAGGTGTGAAAGGACTCAGCAACTCTGCTAAAGACTTACTAGGTTTCTGGAGAGGCTTCACTGGAGTCAAGAGCTTGTAGTTCTTGGGAAAAGACAGTCAACAGTGTCAACTGTTCAACCCTTCCCTAGGCCTATCTTCAGTTTTCCAGTGTGAAAGTAGCTAAAGGAAACCAACAGGTGTCCCTTTCAGATCTGTGCTTAGCAGAGGAATTGAGTTAGAGTGAACGTTGCAGCTGGCACTGGTTGCAGTTTACTTCAAGAAAACAAGGAAGCCTAAAGCCTCCTGGCTAGCTGGATTGGTGGCAGTCTAACATGGAATCTGAATCCAGTGGTGCTCAGTTCCAGGCGCACCACATGGGCTGAAGAAAGGAAGCTCAACACAGAGACATTTGGAGTGTCTGGACGGTTCCTTCGTGGCCGCAGCTTTCGTGGTGGATTTCGAGGTGGAAGGGGTAGTGGAGCAGCACGACGAAACCAGACCACTCACAGAGCTGGTACTGGCAGAGTGTAACTTCAAAGGCAAGTCTTTTATTCAGAATAAATTGAGACAAGTTTGTTTCTTACTCCTTACCTGAACTATTTGTGCAACCTCTTTCTCTTCAGTTTCATGGATATAAGAGGAATTGTTCCTTATTGGATTTGATCAGTGCTAAGTGGCACAAGAAGGCAACATGAGCTGTTCTGATGTATTCTTGAGTTGATTGTTCTGTTAATTTCTCAGGCCAGCCTTCTGTCTGAGAAAGCAGGACCTGCTTGTGGCTCTAGCTGTGCAGTTCAGTTCCTACATAGGTGTGAACTTTGCTGCTTTTCTTGGGAGAAAATCTCTGTGATACCAAATCTAATTCTGCCTCTCTTTCTGAATAGGTTCTCACATATCTCCTGAGAGGATGAAACTGTATATAAAAAGAAAACAACCAACTTCTGCACTAATGTGGGAAAATGGTTCATATTGTTTACTGTCTCAGCTCAAGTGACAGAACTTCATGTACTACTGCTTATATTTTGGACTTATTTTGGACCAGCAACTGTCAGCTGGAATATTCTTTGGAAGAGGGAATGTGTTCAGGGGTACCTTCTTCAGGGTGTCTTTTTGTTTGTGTGGTTTTGTTTGGTTTTTTTTAAGTGCAGATTGACTCACATGGTTCTTCTTTCCGGGTCTCTCAAAGGCTGCTGTAGTACAAGCTTAAAGTCAGACTCCTTTTCTGAACCCTGAAGAAGATAAGTCATGCTATTTTAACATGAACCAAAGCTCACTTGAAACAAACCAGCTATAATTTTTGTTCTGAGGAACCAAATGGATTCTTTGGTGCTGCTGGTATTACTGTGCTTGGCAGCAGGTGTGAAGTAGCACTTGGTATCTGGAAGAATGGATTCCTGGTGCTGAAGGAGTTGTGTGTATTGTCACTCGGGAATACTGGATTGTTGATCATGTAGTAGTGTAAGTGACTGAGCAACTGTTTGTCTGCTGGTACTAATGGAGGTACTGCAGGTTCGTACAGAACCATGACACTCTCCAGTTGGAGGGTGCTAGGGACTCATCAAAGGCTGAGAGCTCCCTGCTGGATCAGGGCAGTGTTGGGGGATAGTGCTGCATCTGTGGTGGGGCAGGAGCAGCAAACGTCTCTGCTTGTGTGCTCACAACAGAGCTTTTGGCAGTAGTTGACTGTCTAGGAAGGGGATCTGCAGCTCTGACCTGGCCTCGGTCTGTACCTCATTCATGGGTAGTACCAAACACAAACAGTTCTGTACACTAGTAGAGTGTGGTGGAACACTATGGAATGTCTTCATTAAGTTAGGGATGGGAGTCCATATAATGAAGCTTAACAGATGGGCATGTTTAATTTGTTTCCTCTGTGCCCCCCATACTGTAAATAGTTTAGTTGGTTTTCTTTTTGTTTTTAATGATCTGTATGTGGGGAAAGGGGCTGGGAGGGAGGGGTTATATTTGTTTGCATGACTAAGTGGGTTAAATTGCTCTAGGCCTGTGTCCCTTTTTTTTTTGGTTGGTAGGGAATTTTGTTGAAAAAGCACCTTGATGACTGAACCCCTTACATAGCTAGAAGTTTAGTTATGCGTTGACCTAGGTTACTGTAAAAGCTTGGATTTATTTTTGTAGGACCTTATTGCTAAGAATTAGAACATAGCAGTGGGGCTGCTCTTTGGAGTAATGTAAATTGTAATTATAATAAACATGTAAATGTTTAATGTTTCTCTTTTGCTGTGTTCTGGCCATAGCTCTGTAACATCAGTCCCTACAAAAAAGCAGGCTGGCAGGCTGCAGGGTATTACGGAGTGTTTGAAAAGATCTTAAACTCCCTAATCCAAGCACTGACACCCCCCCTTGTCACTGCTACCCTGTGTTTCTGTGCTCCACTCTAGCAGAGGAATCAGCTGAGTGTTGCTGTTGCCCACACTGCCCTGAGCATTCACCTCCTGGTGTGACTGCCAAGTTCCTGGGCTGCTGGGGCTTAGCTTGAGCATGCTGTATGCTTTGGGTGGCAGCATGCTAGGTCAGTAGCCACAACAGCCTTTGGTCTCTGGGCTCCCACCAGCACGGCAGGGTGTGTGCTTAAAGGGCTGCTGGAGAGGCTGCTGCAAGCCTCTAATTGTTCTGCTGGCAAAACAGTCGGTATGAAGTTGGTGCAGGGGTGGAATAGCTCTACCAGAATCAACTGATTTGTCCAGGATGGCTTTGACAAAATGAGAACTCATAAGGTCTGGTAATGCCTTTTCATTTACTTTAAGGCAGTAATCCCCCTTGTTTCTACAGCAAAGCCTAGGATCTAGCATGAGATGAAGTCATTGTTACTGGCACTGCTGAAGTTACCGTACTACAGATGTGTCCCAGCCTCTCCCAGTTTGCTGTACCTAGCTTATTCCAGTGTAGAACAGCTACCCTGAGTGACTGTGGCTTAGCCCCTGGCTTGTTCACCTCAAGCTCTTCCCCAAGGGAGATGTTCATCCCTTTTGCAGCTGGGGTAGCAGACTTGTCCCTGGAGCTTTTCTACAGCCCCATCAGCTTCCAGGTGGAAATACCCAACATAAGAGAATGATAGTGACTTGTACAGGAAACCAACTAGCTCTCTTGACTCAAATTCAGCTCAGGGACTGAAAAACCAGTAAAAGCTTCTAGCAGCTTGTTTTCTTTAGCTGATATGGTCCAATACTCTCTGGAGTTGAAGCAGAACTCTAGTCCTTTGTGGTCCTCTGCCAACACTTTGCTTTGCAGCCTTTGGCTTAAGTGTGATTGTGGAGTGATGCCAGGGAGTGTGAGGGTTAGTGCAGGTCTCTGCCTCCTGTCTGAAGTAGTCCAAGGATGCCCAAGCAACTCTTCCCAAGATGTCCTGGGGCCAGGGGCTCCTGTAGCTGAGTTGCTTCTTGCAGAGCTCTAGTATGCTTTCAGTCTTTGTTCCTGCCCGCAGCTCTAGGGCTGGATCCAAAGCAGCTCAGTGAACACTGACCACCTGACACCTTTAGAGTTCTCTAAGTTTATTACAGTCCATATCTTAATGTCTGCAGTGAGTAGATGACACAGAGCAGACAGAGCCTGCATCTCACCACTCTGGTGCCCAACAGTGCCAGCTCCCTACATTGCTTACAGTGTCTCAGCCATCTCTGTCTGAAGGGAAGAGAGAACTAGCTCACAACTGCTGGGGCTGGGAGCAGCAACCAGGCTCCTGTGGTAAGGTGCAGAGCAAAATTAGCTGAGGGAAGAGTACAAAAGGAGAAAGGAGCAGAGGTGGATGGTTTCATGATGTTGTATATAACATTTGTAGAGTTATTTTTGGCATAAGTTACTTGGACCAGTTATTACTGCTCTATAAACCTCTTCATGGGCAACAACAGCAACATGTTATTCTGAACCAGATGAATCATGCATGGTCTATGTGAGCACCAAGTCATGCACCCCTGCTGCCATGCCATGCCTGCAGCACTGATATCATGCTGACTTCCAAAATCAGACCTCACCACCTCTGCTTTCCTGCAGGGGTGAAGCTTACACCTGCTGCAGGGCTGATGCCCAAATCCTGGCTCTTTACACGTGAGGATACAAGCTGGGGGTGGGGGAAAGCATCATTCCTTCTTAGTTCTGAGGCTACAACACACCCCTTCAGACAGCCACTTAACAACAGGAGATGCAAAGGGAGACACTGAAAAGCAATCATTAAAGCAAAGTGTCCCAGGAAAAAATGCAGTCTTTGTCCTTTAATAGATCACTACTGCTGCTCTGTAGCCAGACAACTCATCCTAGAGGATCAAAATCCAAGGAACAGACAAGATTGTTTTAAAATAACAGCTTTAAAAAAAAAGTAGGTTTATTGTAGGTCTCCAGAGGGGCACAGTAAGATAAGTGGAATACCTACATGGTGTCTATACAGAGAAACCCATCACTTGAATTAAAAGAACCAGCTAAGCAGTCAGACTTCATTCATCATGATGTTTTCTTCTGTTTCTTCTTTTCATTTTCTTCCTTTTCTTTTTCAATTTCAGCAACATACTTCTCAATTTCTTCAGGGTTGAGGATCTAAGACAAAAAACAGGTGACCCTCAAAACACTACTCTGGGTTACAGCCTTTTATTGAAGCAATCTGAGTTCTGCTAGGGAAAGAAAGTGGCGTTTGCCCAGACTGCAGGAACCTTGAGCAGACACAACAACGTTCCTTGGCCAGTAACAGTAAACAGAAGCCGTGGCCGGAGCAGAATGGGAAATAGAGGGCTGGAAGATAGGGGTGATCAAGGACAGAAACAGAGCTACAAAGGGAGAAATGCAAAACAAAAGGCAGTACCTTCAGTGGCTGTTCTCGCCTCATAACTGCCAGCTCGATGTTCTTCCCACCAGACTGCACCACCTTAAGGAGAGTCAGATTTGGGTATTAGGAGTGTGTCCATCAACAACCCCTTCTGCAAGGTCTTCTTGGAAGGAGAAGGGTATGCATGGGGAGTATTTCACCCATGAGTCCTAAGCTCTCCACTCCAGTAGCAGTGTGACACTCAAAAAATAAAGCTCTTCCTGCTGCCATCAGTGTGCCTGGCAGCTGAAGTACAACTTCCACCACTTGAGTGTTAGTATCTTCTACATCTTAACCTTCAATATGAAATTGATTATATTGGTTTATGCTACATCTGGGTTACAGCACATATTTGGTGCATTTAATGCCCAGGAATGAAGTCTGTTTCCTGAGAGAGAGCTGCTAGGAAGCTCTGGATAACTAACAGACATTGTTACCTAAAGTTTTCTGAACCTCAAACTAACCCCACAGCCTGCAACAAGCAGTTTTCACAGATCCTTTCATAGCACTCTCCTTTGATGTGGACCAAGATTTTCATGTGCTCCCATTTGAGAAATTCACCCAGTGAGAGGTTACAGCAAGGAAGAGAAACCCTCACCTCTAGAAGAGCTTTGATGACCAGTTTAATGGTCAGGTCATCTGTCTCAATGGCTTCATCAGTATAGTTTTTCTCCAGGAATTCACGTACAGATTTGGCTCCTCTGCCAATGGCATTAGCCTGGGAACAGCGAGAGAAAAAAGATAATGACATTTAGGGAATACTTCATTTACAGAATGACCAAGAGTCCTGCAATTATATAATCCAGACCCATTTTGTGATCAGGAGACTGAGCATGTCACTGCCCAAATGTCACACAAAAAGACAGTCCTGAAGCACAGATGGTTTTTGGGGCACAGGACAAGATTTGCCAAGGAAAGTTGAACTGCAGGCTGCCACTCTCACTAAATTCTGTCATTAAAGATTTCTGCAGCTGAGAGCCAGCACCATCTGGCCAGGGAGATCTCCTTTCTTCACTTGTCCCTCTTCAAAGGAGACATCAATTCACACATTTCATCACTTCTCAAGAGACAGAATCAACTCACCTTCCAAGCATGGTACGTGCCAGAGGGATCAGTCTGGTACAGCCGTGGGGTTCCATCAAAGTCAAATCCCACAATAAGAGCAGAGATACCAAAGGGTCTGCGACCATTGCTTTGTGTGTACCTCTGACAGAAAGAAGAGACACTTCAGCAGCGGTTCTGAACACAACTGTAGGGCAGACATTGCAGAAGTTGCAAATAGAAAAGGTACCAGAAAGTTTTAGCAGGCTCTCTTCCCACTGATATGCTGAAGTTAGGATCTGGTGTTTTATGGAATCATAGAAATGCCTGACTGGAAAAGACTTCCAGGACTGAGTCCAACAATTCTCTAACTCTACCAAGCCTGTTGCTTAATTGTGGCCCCCAGCACCACATCTCTGTGGTTTTTAAATACCTCCAGGGATGGAAATTCAACCACCTCCATGGGGAGCCTGTTCCAGGGTTTGAGAACTCTTTCAGTGAAATTTCTAATAACCAGCCTAAACCTCACCCAGTGCAACCTGAGGCCACTTCCTCTCATCCTATCACTTGTGCAGGAAAAGAGACCATCACCCACCTCACTACAACCTCTTTCAGGTAGCTGAAGTAGCACAGAAGATCCTAAGCCAGGCAATAGGAGTTGTGGTTGTCCAACCTTGTTCCTAACACCCACTGAAATCTGCAGTGTCATTCCACTTCAGGAAGTCTCCTTCCACTACTGAGGGTTGCTGGAGGCACAGAGCCAGGTTTGCCAGGCCAGGTATACCACTGTACTTGGAATAGCATACTTAGGGAGTCAGAAGATGACAACACTGGACAAAGTTTTCACCAGTGCCTTGTACCAGTTCCATCGGAAAACACGGCCTCTGTGGCAGCAAGTGGCAGTGTGTGGCAACAGTGTTACAGTGAGTCAGCAAAGTCCCTGCCACAGCACACACCAGAAGTGCAGGGAAACAAGGCTCCACACCTGCAGCATCACCCCAACAGGAATAAGCTTTAAAATGGTTACAATCCATAAATCTTATAAAGCAATAGCGAACATGTCAGAATGACAGACACAAACCTGAGGTTACTGTAAAGGAATAAAGTGAAACTTTGAGGAGCAGCATTCTGCTCTGGCAAGCTCCTGAAACAACACTTTTGTCACCACTACCACACTAATATCAATCTGAGCATCAGCAGATGAGACTTGTTCTAATTCCACTAGTTGCTGAACACAACTTGAATGCACTGGGAAAGGAAGAGTTTTATTACAGAATGCAATCTGATGTACCCTGTATTTTATTTTAAATTCCTGAGTATCCAAAGAAAAACACATTAAGTACTGCGTTAATTTGCTCCCTCTTACCCTTCCCTGCAGTGGCCTAGTAACAGGGAAAAGAACAGGAGACCTGAAGCCATTCTGACAATAACACAGCACCTTGATTCTGGGAGTCATTAGATCTGTAGACGAGCAGAGTATTCCTGATGGTATCACAAACACAGTTACACAGTCCTTACAAGTACTAATTAACTTCTTCATCTTGGGGAGAAATAACCCCAACAGTAATCAATCCTTTTCTGTTACTGCATCCTCATTTCCAATGAACACCTGCAATGTGTATTGTTGTGTTGACTTTCACCAGCTAGGCAGAACAACGCCAGGACAGACAACACTCATCCGGAAGTGCTGTTGGTCAGGACATGTTTTGAAGCACCTCTGCGTGGTCCAACATACCTGTTTCAGACTAGCAATGTAGCGTGTGATGTACTCCACGGTGACAGGATCCTCCACAGTGAGCCTGTGGCTCTGACACTCCACACGAGCTCTATTTATAACTATCCTGGCATCAGCTGTCAGCCCTGAAACAAGAGCATGTTCTCAGGTTGATGCTCCTTACCATACACACAACAAAGCCAGGAGCCCTGCCCTGACGCTCACAGGGTCAGTGTCAACAGCAATGAAAACAGTGAATGGGAGATCACACCTTCTCAGGTTTGCTGAACAAAACCAGGCATTTTAAGGCAACAGAAGGAAGTTAACATATCAAAACACATAGAGGACTTAGCTTACAGCTTCCCTGTTTGTAAGCTGGATAACAAAGGGTAACCAGAGTATTGCACAGACTGGCAGCACTCCACCTAATAGCAAAGTAACTAAGCAATCTCAGTGCTTACATACATAGGGTTAACTTCTCATGCAATTCACATGACTATAAACCATCTCTATCTACACATCAAATCTTGTCTAGCTGATAAGGCTACAGCTGTATGATGTTAGGTAACAAAAATGACAATCAACCTTAAAAAAAAGACATCTCTTATTGTACTATTTTATTAATAATGCCATTTTCATTCACAGCCTTGTTTCTACTAGAGAACTTCTCCTCAAGCCTGTGAACCCACCTGCAGGCATGACAACCTTTTGCTAAGACAGCCAGACAGAAACTTCTGAGCTCATCACTCCTGCACACCAAATCCAAACCCCACTGTTTTTGCTGGATGTAAATCAGATCTCCCCTTCAGGCATTACTGACACAATGATTCTAAACTACTTGGAGAGAGGAGAAATCTGCAATCCATTTTCTTTACTTTTTTTTCCCCTTAAACTTTCATGTCTTCAATTTCAGCTTTGAACAATGGAAATCAAAGCATTTGGAAAAGGAAGGACATGGCTGTAGAGTATTCATGCTTCAAACCCAGAGCTGTCCATTCAAGAGGCAATGAACTGGAACAGAGGAGTTATCTCTGTTTTATGCAAAACTGCAAAAAATTAGCTTTTTCTGAATGTGGAAAAAGGTCTCCATAATTGACAAGTACCTCCTATAGCTCCTGTGACCTGTATGAATAATAGGTATTTTATCCACAAGATTTTAAATATTTTAAATACATAAAATATACTAAATAAATATATAAACTGTGTCATTAGCACATATATTCTTTTAAAATATATATCACATCAGTTCTGTCTGTCTTCAAATCAAACCTAGAGGACCTCAGTAACCTTAACATCCATTTCCTTTCACTAGACTACTGTCTCTCACTTATCCACATAGGCTACTCACATATAAGAAAGTACAAGCAGCCATGGAAATACTCCTTCCCCAGAATCCTCAACCAGTTGTGCCAAATATTTTATGGTCTCAGAATCCATAAGCATAGCCAAAGGTGCCAACCTCCCTTGAAGGGTTCATTTACCTGCAAATGCCATGCAGACGTTGTCATCAAGAGCACAGATCTTCCGTACAGTTCTTTCATCCTGAAGTTTTGCCACAGACTTCTTTTCCACCCCAAGAACAACAATGTCCTTCCCTCTTACTCCAACCTTCAAAGCATTAAAAGAAGAAAAAGTTAAGCTAGGCTCAAAACCAGTAGTTGCAAGCTTTGCTGAAGTAAGCAGAAAAAATAACCTCCCCACACACTCTGAATATTAATTCAACATGAGGTCAGTATTTTATTTTGTATTGCCACAACCCACAGAAAGGACTGATGTAACAAAAATTGTGTTAGATGCCGTTTCTCAATCAGCTTATATCAATTTAAATCCCTGTGGTTTCAAAGACATGCATTCTCACTCCTTTTACCAGCTGTGTTTTCCCCAACTCTCTCCAATACTGCAGCCACGGAAGCAGGATCAACATCAAAACTACCACTAGACTTCTCCATTGGTATTGCTCGTCAGATCGCAACACTTAAGATCGGACCAAGTACAACCTACAAGCAGCCTGTCAGTAACTCGCAGCCTTCATGTCCTAATTCATACTTTGAGTATGTTTCCTAGCATCAGGGAGGAAAAAACCCAAAAGGTGATATTTCACAGTCATTCCCACTGCTTCTTACAGCATGATGGCACTACATCTTGTTACATTTATTTCTGTTCTGAATGCAGTAAAATTTCTTCTAGGTATTTTGTTGTTTGGGTGTTAATAATTTTCTCTCATCCAACTTAAAAAAAACCAAACACTTAATTGAGCAAAAGTTTGGGATAACTGTAAGCCAGAAGCCAGAAAGGTGCTTCTACAAGTCCTTATTGCCACGTTCCCCCATCCACTGGCAACCTGCATCGTGCACAAGTACAGAATACCACCGTTTTCACCACACGCAGAATAATGGAATCAAGGATTGTTCATTCTCCTGTGGGATCGCTGCAGCTTTGCTCCCCACTGAGGCAGCTCTGCTAACTCTGCATGCCAGGGCTCGTGGGCTAAGAGCAGCCGGTGTGTGCAGTGGTTGTCAAGACCACGGGAGAAACACTTACCTATACGGAGCCTCCTAGTCAATGACTCAATGCCTAAAAACTCCCAACATTCCTCCATACAACCGCGCAGTAATGGCCTGAAACAGAGCCAGAGCTTCACAGACAACAGGGCAACCACTCTGAAGAAAACGGTGATTGCTAAGGCGGCTCCAAGCCCAGCACTGAACCCGATCGCTGCTGCGGCCTCAAGGCAGATCTCTAGAAGCAGGTCACATCGTGACGGACCACCCTTCCCCTCACGCTCGGTCCCACTCGTGCCATGGGCCCGCAGGCCAGGGAGAGCGGCGAGGGGCAGGCCCCAATGAGGGCCTTTCCTCCGCCAGCCGGCCCGGCGCCCCGCGCTCGCTCACTCACTCACCGCGGTGGAGCCTTTCTTCACTGCCTCCTGGGCGTACTCCACCTGGAAGAGGTGCCCGTCCGGGGAGAAGACGGTGATGGCCCGGTCGTAGCTCATGGCTGCCGCCCGTGCGTCCCCGCGGGGCCGGAACCAACCGCCTCCCTCAAAAGAGCACACTCATCCCCCGCCCGCCGCTTCCGCAGCTGCGCGCCATCCTACCTAACGCCGACGGCGCCCCCTACGCCAACTCCGTACTCTGCACCTCCAAAGTCCGGCGCGGAGACAGGGGCGGGTAGGCGGGGCTCCATTTGCGCTCTTGGCGTAGAGAGCCCGCTCTACGCATCCAGCGTAGGCAGCCTGGTGCTGGCGCGCTTGGCGTAGAGGGCGGCCGCCCTACGCAGTTGGCGCAGCTGGCGGCTGGCGGCGGAGGTAGGGAGCCGCCGCTCGCCTGCGACAGGAAGCCCGGCGGCAGGGACGCACCATGTGTGGCAGGCAGGGAGGAGGCGGTGGAGGGGCTGTGGCGGTCGCCTCCCGTTCCTTCCCCAAACAGCGGCCGCCGCCTCCCCGCCCCGAGGCGGCGACGGGGATGGCGACGCCAGGGCGGTGCGTGGCGGGCCGGGGGTGCGGTGGCGGGGGCTGATTGCGGGGCGCAGATCGTACCATCTGTGCCGGGCTCCCCTCGCCGTGCACTGCGGAGAATCCGTGCACGGCAATAGCAGCCAGATAATAACAATATTATTAGAGCCGGGAACCGATATATTATAGACACATTAAAAAGCCCCACCATGTCGGTTGCCTTTGCTTCTGCTCGCCCAAGAGGCAAAGGGGAGGTCACCCAGCAAACTATCCAGAAGGTAAAAGAGCATGCTTTTCTACAGACAATTCTAGACGTTTATTCCGTCCATGCTCCCGCAGCGGAGGCAGGAGGCTGATTTCTAGGGCGAGCAGGAAAACTAGTGAATTTGCGAGGGCTGCAGAGATGGACAGCTGGAGAGAGAGGTGGGGGAAAGAGGAGGAGGAGGTGGAACAAAGCAAAGGTGTTCAGATCACTGCAAAGACAGCGAGAGGAGGACTTGGGGAATAAAATTGGGATGGCAACGGGGTCTGTTGCTCGCAAAGGGGAGAAAATCTGCCTATAATACATCGGGGAATTGCAATAAAATCTGCCAATAAATGATTCGTTTCTGATGGTATGTCGGCTTCTGCCCCCTTCTCAAAAAAAAGCCAACCGCCACAATGAATTGCAATAAAATACTGAATTTGGAAGGGTTTTCTTTTGTACTTGGATGCAGAATTTTAATCTCTCAGAAGATAGAGGGAGCACCGATCACCGGTATTTTTCATACACTGTTGCCGTTATTTGTGATGCGTTTATTGATGTTTAGTGACAAACAAAGGTTTTGGAAGATTTTCTCTGGAGAGGAGACCTCCGTGTGAGTCTCTCGTGGAGGCCAGAGCAGAAGGCTCCCAGTTGGGAAGTTATTGTCTCCTATTCTGCAGGGCTGGTGCACACATGCCCGATACCCCTTCCTCCCGCAGCAGGTGACGGTCAGTGAGGAAGAGGCTGGAAATGTCAATAAAGAACATGCATGGTTTTACTTTGACCGCTATTTGTCATTTGTACTCCTACTCTGTCCCCACCGCGTAGGTGTTTTGTTGATGCTAAGTTGTGCGGTGCGGCGGCAGCCAGGTGCCTATGTTCTGTGTGGTCCTCTTGTAGTGACCAGGGACAAGTGTTGTTGCTCGTACAACAATTAACTACTCATTAGTGGGGGTTGCACCAAGCCATAACCTGGTGATAATTTATGACTGTGAGGGGGGAGGAAACCTCAGTGGAAGGCTGTGACAGAGCAGAGATAAAGGCAGAACAAACTGCCACACAGGAGACTGAAGAGGTGACTGGAATCTCAGGAGACTCTGTGGAAACTAAGCCCATTTTGTGTAGCTGTTGCAGCACGTGCAGTATTGTGGACTGGTTAATTTTAAGTACTAAAATATGTCAGGTTGAGTGGGTAAGTTTTTCTCCTAGCTGCAAGTTGGTTTGGGTTAGGGCAGAATTTCACAATTGAGACAGTTTGTACTTAAATCTGTGGCTGTACCCACAGACAAAGGGCAGCCAAAGTATCTTCAGTTTGATTTTTCAATCCCTTTCCTTTTTTTGCATATTCATAAACTTTATGGAAGCTTCTCAATATTATTTCATTAGAAATAACGTGTAAAAACATCTCCCATCTTGGGTACATTTGCTGGCATGTTACTTTAGGACCGTTCATCGCTGTTGGGCTGTTGGCAGTGATTTATGTTTTGACAAGTGGTGATGCTGAGGAGGAGACTTGCAGGCACAGGAACTGGGTGGGCTTTGCAGCCAAGAAATGGGGCAGTGAGAGAATGAGCAGGTGCTGGGCTAGGAACTCAAAAAATCTTCATAAAAATTGGCCCTTTAGTACACATACAAATTTTGCTGAAAAAGAAGATTGCTTTCATTTTCATTTGTAGCATATAAGCAGCTTATTTTTATTTATTAAATCAAGTTTTCTAGTCTTTTGAAACTGTTACTATTCCAGTATCAACTATTCCTAAAACAGCTTTCACATGGAGGAAGTTAAGAGCTTTGACAATACAGCAGTGATGGTGGTGCTTTAAAATACTTCATCAAACAGCATCTACAAGGCAAGAAACTTCACTTTCTTCTGTATAACGGAGATCAGAACCTGGTGTTTTTTTCCAGTTAATCTGGGAAATGAGCTCTTCCCAATTCCTTTTTCAGTAAGAAAAGCATTCTTCAGCTAACTGTAGAAGCAGCCCTTTTCTGGCAAAGAAATATGTCATGTTGCTTGGACTCTTACTGTCAAGTACAAACCTTACATGAATGTGAAAATGTTGCCAGTGGTATCTGTTGTGGAAAGTGAAAAGGACAGTTTTGTGTTCTTTGCTAATCCTCTGTGCAGAATTTCCACTGACACAGGTGAAAATTCTGTCCAACAGCAAGTACAGAGCAGGAAACAAAAGAGCTGCACTGTGAATCGGGCGGGAGTATTTCCCCCTAAAATGACACGCTGTGCCCGGGTTGCCATGCGAGCACAGGCACGCATGCAGGAGAAGATGGATTCTTGACTGACACCATCCTGACGTCCCCTATCAGCGCTGGAGAGCAGCCTCCGACCTGCCGCGCAGGCCACAGCAGCACCTCTGCTCCTCAGACCACGCTGGCCAGAGCCGCTGCAGGGAATCACTACCAGTGCCAGCAGTCACAGCCTGTGATGGACCAGGGTGTCCAGCAATGTGAAGATCAACTTGCGAATGACAAGCCAGAAGCAAGATGAGCTGAGTTCTCCAAGGGAGTGACCAGCCAGATTGTAATTGCATCAAAAAGATTATTCTGCTCGTTTTCCTATCATCTAGCCCTTTGCATCTCAACAGGTCAGGAATTCGTCCTGACCAGAGCACACATCTATACAGATGAATCCACATTTAACTCCTATGAAAACATGACTCTTCCCTCAAGAGATCTTACATCCTGATGACATAGTGGTTCAAAGGCCCAGCCTTGTATTTACTAGGAGTGGTACCTACAAACTGCTTGATGTAGAGGAGCTTTTGCCAGAGGCAAATCTAAATCTGTAAATGCTGCTGCTGTTATTTTTGCAGCAATTCACCTGCAGAAAACTTGCTGCATTCACAGGAAAGCTGGAGAAAGAGAAAGACGATTGTGTATGAAATTTTCAACCCCACCAAGTGATATTTGCAGCTTTTAATTGTATTAAAAGTTCATTAAATAAAAGTCAGTGGTCATTTTGTCCAGCAGCTCTGATCTTGGAAGAAGTCTGTCACTAAAATTTACTGAATGAAGCCAAGCTGGCAGCCACTGACACACAACAAGTAACTGATGACTATTACTCTTACTCTGTGCTTTCAAGTTCTTCATGTATTAGTTAGAACTGAACTATCCTAAAGGACATATTGAGATGTAATTCTCTTAAATGTGGTTTCAGTAGGTCCAGCAATGCCACTTTCCTACTCCATCAGGATCAGCAGTCTGCACACCCTATTCCTGTGCAAGAAAAGAGCAGGTTCAGATTGTCTGAATGTGTGTTTGTCATTTGGAAGGAGGTGTGTTAGTCAAATCTGGAGTTCTGGAAGGGGCTGGATGATATCTTAGGAGGAGACAGAGGTATTTCAGAGTGAAAGTGTTTTTCCTTCTTCAGCATAAAGATCTATCTGCTATTTAAGGAGCATAAAAGGTAAGTCCATTCATTCTGGGTGTTTGAACTGACTGCTTTAAAGATAGCTGTTCACAAATAAATTATCTGAAAAGCACCATCCTGTGGCTCAAGTTAAGTCACATGTAGGCACTTGGTAATATCCCAAGGCAACAGAACTGCACAAACACCTTCCCTGCCAAGAAGGGTGAGTGTGGAGCATCACACCACCACAGGACTTGAATGAGATTCTCACAGTAACCTGTTTTGATCATATTTCTTTTATGCAGATGCTAGATGAAAATCACCACCTAATACAATGTATTATGGATTATCAGAGCAAGGGGAAAACTGCAGAATGTACTCAGTGAGTATTGTGAATTTTGGGCTATGTTAGAAATTTTTGGTGTTCTTTTTTCCCTCAGTTCTGTTTGCTGATCACTGAGAAAATACTTGGACTGGGCTTTTTTTTTTTAAGATTCACTTGCAGTGAGAAATGTTGCTTGTTCCTGGAACATCTTACTGAAGTATTTGAGCATTTAGCATTTACAATATTTCTAACAGATCATTTATTAACATAACTAGGAACAGTTGTGGTGATTGGGTCACTTTCTGTGTGCAGATTGACTAAATGCAAGCAGAATCAGGTACAAAGTTAATAACAGATTTTCATCAGAGAGTAATTAAATGTTAAGGATCAGCCCTGTGGTTATCTAGGGCTAAACCAATATGGATGTAGATGTGCCAGTTTGTGTCACTCTTCACTATCCCTAATCTTGAAAGCAAAATGCTTGTATAAACTTTAGGGGTTAAATCTCTGTCAGGAAGACTAGACAGTTTATCTCATGAAAGGCCACGTTTGGGGGCAAACCTGGAAAGCTGCACTTTCCAAAAACCTGTCAGAAAAAGATGCCTTTGCCCACTTCTCAGCAGTTTTCCCCTTGCCAGCAGACAACTCGTGCCACAAAAAAAACATTTTCTCTTGCATTCTTGGAACCCTCCCTGTTTCCAAATGTTTGCCTCTTTACTTTTCTCAGTGGCACAGCTGTTGGATTGCTTTTGGAAGCTCTCCTGTTCTTTGTGATGAGCTTTTCCAGCTCAAGAACTGTGAAGAAGCCTAAATGGTTCCGGCAGTGCTTACTTCAGTAAACACTCCAGTTAGAGCACCCTTGAAAAAATTTGCTTCTCATCTTGCTGGCAGGGCAAACAGGTTTGATTTTTGGAGTTCTGAAGTGTCTTTACTACTAGGAACCTTGTTAAACAGAGGAAGAAAAAGTAGCTAATTGTTACAGCAACTGACGGGTGTCAGTTCTCAAAGACTGAGGTCCCAGCCTTGCAGCTCACTCAAAGTGCTTTCACAACAGAGTGCATTTTACTTCTCCCTTCCCCCAGGTTGACCGATTTGTAAAAGAGGTGTTGAACATGCTGATCCTTGGTGCATGACATGCACAGGTAGAGGTCATTACTGTGGCTATTTATTAGGACAGATGAAAAGTGGGATGATGTAACTTAATCATTTGGGTGGGGGGGGAAGGAAAAAGATAATGGTTTGGAATGTTCTGTACTGTTAACCCTTTCCAAATAAGCTTTGCTCCTTATTCTGTAGATACCAACAAATCTTGCACAGAAACCTGGTTTACTTGGCAACAATAGCAGATTCTAACCAGAATATGCAGTCCTTGCTTCCTGCTGTAAGTACCAGTGCTACTGTCAGATACGTTGACTATACCAGAGGGAAATGTTTTTTGATGCTGTTACTGATCACTGAAAACAGATTTTTTCCAGCTAAATGTTTTGAAGTGGCCAAGTTAGTCCACTAACCAAATCAAAAGTTAGTTTTACTGTATTTAAACTCATTCTTTGGGACATCTGTGTTAACCTCTGTCCCCATATCAAATGCTATATACTGTAAGTGGAGCAGTGGCACAGATCTAAACAGCCTCCTTCTGTTCCAGATCCATTATTCTTCACCTAGTCTTACTGTAATCTTTACTGCTATGAAAAAATCCAATTCAGCATTTGGGTATTGGCTTGTCTTTAAACACCCTGTTACTCTTGCTAAATGGATTGATTTTGGAGGTACTACACGAAACACAGCATAGCTTTGTGCTTGACAAAGGTCAGTTTGTCAACATGCTCCTGTGTTGCCCCTGCTAATGCACCTCCCCTCAGCAGTTATGTTCTGAGCAGCACAAAATGAAATTCATGTAAGTATGGAAGAATGGGCACAGAAGCCAGACTCTGTTAAAAGCACAATTTTAAGATCTCCACTGTGCTCCCTGCTGGCTTCTCCATACCAAGCTGGATGTCATTCACAGAACAGTCAGATGAAGAAGGTTTATGCAAGCAAGCCCTAAAAGCAGAAGCAGCACATATTTAGTTGAGGCAGTTTTTAGTCATAGTCAGGCTAATTTCGGGGTTATTGTTTTGCTAATTAAAAAAACTAACCAAAAATTTGCTTCTCCTCCTTGTTGTTCGCAGCCACCAACGCAAAACATAAACTTGGGCCCAGGAGGAATGACTCAGAGTGCATCCAACCAATCTCTCCATTCACAGAGCAATCTCAGCGATGCGATTGGGACTGGCCTGCCTCCTTCCTCCCTCATGCAGAGTCAGATTAGCAATGGTGAGCTTCAATCCCCTTTGTGCTGCTTTGCTGTTGCTTGGCAACTAAATCATTAATGCAGAATATACTTAGAGAGCTGTAAAAGACCTCTCCTAACTCACCTTTCAGGCATATGGGAATTTCAGGCACATGCTGAAATCATCACAAAATGGCTACAGTCAGTAATGATGTTGGCTTCTGCCAGTCTTCAGCCTGTTAGTATTTCTGTAGGGGAAATTAAAGACGTTTTGTTTAAAATGCATAATGAAAGATCACTGAGTAAAGCTGCATCCAAGTTTTTACTGCGAAATAATAGACATTGTGATATTTTTATCTTGAAAGTAGTGGGGCTAGGCAGGGTAAAATGGAATTGCTTGCATGACTAACCACACAACCTCAGCCTTTAGATTACAAAGACCTTGCAGGACACTTGCCTCCATAAAAACAATCTGACGTTGTGTCAGTCTTTGTCCTCTACAGAAGCTTGCAGAGGTTCTCATAGCCGAAGAGTTTGCACAGGCATCTCATATGAATAAGATAATAAACTTTGTCTATTTGGGTTTGTTCCTGTAACTAAAACAAACTAATTGAAAGCAAAAAATTATATATGTTTTGATTTTTTTTTTTTTACTCTGTGCATTTTAAGGCAGGAATAATCTGTTTATTTTGTAGTTCTTTCGTCACTTCTTGTTTCTGTGAGGCTTTCCCAGAGTGACAGAGAGGGAGAACAGCTTCTATAAACAGCAATATCTGATTGTAAAATCACAGGCCTTGGCAGCAGGGCTCGAGAGCAGATGCAAGCCATGAAATTACTCCTGACTTTTTAAAAAGCCATTTGTGGTCAAGCTGATAGTACCTTTGAATCTGGTAGGTGAGGGTCTTCCTTTAAACAGTTACAGCTTGTGAAGTGAATTTACTAAATTTATCCTGGCCTTCTTTATGAAAGAACTCTTACATAGTGTTAAGTATTCTGGTAAGTCAGAAAAAACATTGTATTGTGTTACCAGGAATCTCTGTTTTCTGGTTGTTCTTACTTGCTCCCCACCCTCCAGTTCTTTTTAGCACCTTAGTGTTGATTGAAAGAACCAGAGTGGCAGTCCTGAAGATTTGAGTTGTCTGCAGAACAAGAGCAACCAGGCCAGTTTGCTTCATATTGCAAGTTTACCTCTTGTTGCCCTAACCCAGTAGTAAAGCCCAGGCTGAGTTGTGAGGATCTCAGGGTAGTTCACTCTCTGCCCGCTCACCTGGGTAGTGCCAGGTATTGTAGGTTGGAAATATCAGTGCATTGGAAGCCAGACTGAGGACACAGCTACAGTTCAGCATGAGGGTATGACTGGGCATGCAGCACTTGCCTTGCCTGAATGGCTGAGTTACCAGCAGCAGCGATGGCACATACTCTGCTGGTAGTGCCCGCTCTGAGAACGGCACCTGTACACCCCTGGCCTGGGGACTCTCCCCTTGGCTGCCAGCCTCGGGCACTGCTGTCTCTCTGCCAGCTAGGAACAAGTTAGCACAGTCATGCTGCGTGACGCAGCAGTCCAGATGTCGAGAGACTTTGAGACTGAGAAACTGTTTCACATCAGTCAACTGTTGTTGGGCAGTGTCTTTCACAAATTAGGGGTAGATATGCACAGACAACTCCCACTTGTGAGAACCGAATGGATGCAAAAGTGTGCAAAGTGTTTCTCAGCCACTACGGTGCCTTCCCATTGTCACCTTCTGTGTGAAGGGGTAAGAGGAGTGCACAGCAGCACTGAGCAGGGAAAGGACCAATGTCAGAATGCTGGGATGTTTCCAGAGACCCTGTATTTTCTGGAGTGCCTGAAACTGCTGGAATGATTCCAGAGTCCCTGTATTTTCTGGAGTGTCTGAAACTGCTGGGATGTTTCCAGAGTCCCTGTATTTTCTGGAGTGTCTGAAACTGCTGGGATGTTTCCAGAGTCTGTGTGTTTTCTGGAGTGTCTGAAACTGCTGGGATGCTTCCAGAGTCTGTGTGTTTTCTGGAGTGTCTGAAAACTGCTGGGATATTTCCAGAGTCTCTGTTTTCTGGAGTGCCTGAAACTGCTGGGATGTTTCCAGAGTCTGTGTGTTTTCTGGAGTGCCTGAAACTGCTGGGATGTTTCCAGAGTCTGTGTGTTTTCTGGAGTGTCTGAAACTGCTGGGATCTTTCCAGAGTCTGTGTGTTTTCTGGAGTGTCTGAAACTGCTGGGATGCTTCCAGAGTCTGTGTGTTTTCTGGAGTGTCTGAAACTGCTGGGATGTTTCCAGAGTCTCTGTGTTTTCTGGAGTGCCTGAAACTGCTGGGATCTTTCCAGAGTCTCTGTGTTTTCTGGAGTGCCTGAAACTGCTGGGATGTTTCCAGAGTCTCTGTGTTTTCTGGAGTGCCTGAAACTGCTGGGATCTTTCCAGAGTCTGTGTGTTTTCTGGAGTGTCTGAAAACTGCTGGGATATTTCCAGAGTCTCTGTGTTTTCTAGAGTGCCTGAACTGCTGGGTTGTTTCTACTCTGTGTGTTTTCTGGAGTGTCTGAACTGCTGGGATGTTTCTACTCTATGTATTTCCTGAAGTGCCTGAAACTGCTGGGATGTTTCCAGAGTCTATGTATTTCCTGGAGTAACTGAAATTACTGGGATTTGTTCTGCTTGCCTGCAAGGAATTGGTTGTAGGACACTGCTGCCTGTTTTGTTCTTCCTGTCTGCAGCTCTGTACAGCCTGGATCTGGCAGACAGGGGTTAGGCTCACTCCCAGTGTGCAGTAGGCAGTTTTAATTTGCCTGTAGGTAACAGAATAATGAGGAAATTTTTGTTTTGTTTTGCCTTATGATAAGGTGTTTCTGGAAGGCTCTGAGAGCTTTAGTGCTCACTGTACATTGCCAATAACAGCACAGATTTTCTCGTTGCTCTCTTTGATTTTTCTAGGTCCTAATCATGTGTCTATGCAGCAGTCAGGCCAGAACACTATGCCCACGACTTCTCTGAGTATGACTGTCAGCAGTCATGGAACTGGGCCTGGTTATAGCCATACAGTGCCTGCATCTCAGAATGTGCCAATGCAAGGCCAGGGGTCAATAGGCAATTATGTCTCTCGAACAAACATCAACATGCAGTCTAATCCAGGTAAACTCCCTTTTCCTCCTTCTGGGCCAACTTGACTTTTCAGTGACCTCAGAGGTTCACCACAAATGAATTTGTTCTGTAAATATTTTCAGTAGACAGCCACAAACATACAAGAGGAAAATACAGCTTTAAGACATCTCTGAATTTCAAGGTGTCAGGCCCCAATGTAAGTCAGAACAGTTTCAGACTTGCTTTACCTCACACCACCTTGCTGTGGTTAGCTAGGAGTTGGGGAAAGGAAGGTGAGCTAAAAGTGCAGCAGCATTCTCTGATATCCCCTGGCAGCAGATCCCACAACCGTGGGAGGGATCTGAGCAGCACTTTTATCTTAGCTGAAAGGGCCTGTCAAGGAGTCTTACACATTTACTGTTTGTGTATTACTGCCCCGCTTCTGTTACTTTATTGATACTGCTCGTGGGGCATGGAGACACAAGCAGACAGCTCAGAATCAATCCCTTAATTTGTAAATATGTGTGCTACTGAATATTGAATGGCATGCCCAATGCTTAAGACTTAGTTCCAATAATATGAAATATAGGGATAAAATACATCTTAGAATGTCAGTTTATTTACACTGTATAATCATCAGATATTTGATAAGATGGAAGTACAAGAAAGAGTTGATTAGAAAAGAAATGCAGCAGTGAGTTAGTCAGGAGGTAGAGAGGAACCAGCATCAGTTCTTATTTCTTTCTTTGAGCCTACTGTACTGATGATTCCATTATTTCAAATAACCTAACAATAATCAAGGCTAGATGCATTTTTAAAAGTCTTCTGGAGCAAATGGCAAGAACTGACCATGCAATAACATTCTTTCTGCATCACGGTGCAGAAGAGGTACATGCATGTAATAGGAAAACATCTCCCCCTGTGGAAAATCCACAGAAGTATCAGGGTGCACCTTAGTTGAAGGTTTTAACTTATTTCCAAAGAGACTAGGGAGAGAAGTGTCACATCCTCTTAGAAAACAGTGTTTTCCGTGTGCATTGTAGTCTCCATGATGCACCAGCAAGCAGCGACGTCACATTACAACTCGGCGCAAGGCAGCAGCCAGCACTACCAGGGCCAGTCCTCCATTGCCATGATGAGTCAGAGCAACCAAGGCAACAGCATGATGGGACAGCGACCAATGGGTCCTTACAGAGCTTCACAGCAAGGTAAAATCTAGTATTAGATTACTATGATAGTTCTTAGGGGATTGATCATGTGCAGTCCATCCTGTGGGGTAGGTACGTCTACAGGATTTCCAAGTCATGTTTATGAACAGCAAATCCCATCCAGGAACAGAGGAAACTTCAAATGATAAAGAGATCATGGCCATCAGGCAAACTTTAATCTCTTTTCAAGATTTATCTATTTAATTATTTCAGGGATTTAAGAAAGTAATTCTGTCTAGAAGAGATCATCTATCACTCATGAAAAGATGATTTGATACACAGCTCACTCAAGCCACTGGAGCTCTTTTCAGCTGTGGTATTGGATCAGCCATAATGTGGCACAGTTAACAAGCAAAGAAGATGTAGTTTGCCAGCAATTAGTATGAAAAATTAGGCCAGGGGGAGGAAAACACCAGAGGATAACTACTATGCTCTAAGACCTCTCTGGAAAAAGTTCTAACAGGTAATGAAGCTGCTAGGCTGATTCTAACATAAACTGAATTTCGCTAGGAAACAAATTCATACATTAATTAAAATAGATTTCATTCTGTCTGGATTCTTGAGCATGGAATGCACTGCTGAGCTTTCTAAGAACTCAGATTTGTAGATGAAACGTAGCCATCGTATTTGGAATTGAAACAGAACGAGTGTAGGACATGTTACTGACCATTGCACCACTTCTGAGAATACAAATGTGTCTCCTTTTTCTGGTGAGCAGAACATCTTTGAAACAGCTCTGCACTTAGATAAATTGTCTGCTTATTCAGGTGTAAACACTGTTTTCTTAAAGAAAACATAGATAAGAACAAGCTATCTCTTAGGAGTGCCTGGGCTCAGCTTGCTCTCTGTTGTCTTTGCCTTGCAGGTTCCTCACAGCAGTACATGGGTCAGGAAGAATATTACAGTGAACAGTACAGTCATGGGCAAGGATCCTCAGAACCCATGAATCAGCAATACTACCCAGATGGTAATTCCTCTGAGCTGCAGTCACTGTGACACTGATAAAGTGGAGGCCAGCATGACTGCCACATCCAAGGGCATGGCAAACCCATTACAATTCATTTCCAATTTAAATGCTAGAAAATTCTAATCCCAGGGCATGGGAGGCTGGTGCACAAACACACGCATCAGTGCATCCTGCTATCCAGGCTGCTTCAAAGAGCACAAAGCCAAGTATGGATTAGTGATCACAGGAGATTTATCCCTGGGTGTCTTTCCTTGCCACCTATTTGGTCTTCTACCTAAGGGGCCTGTGTTTCCTCTTAGCCTCATCTTTATGCACAAGAAGCTTCATAATATATCACTCAGCAATATATTTCTAGTTATATTAACTATGCATCTGACCACTCTTTGCAGGACACGGTGATTATGCCTATCAGCAGTCATCCTATACTGAGCAGAGCTATGACAGGTCATTTGATGACTCTACACAACACTACTATGAAGGAGGTAGGAAAATACATTGGCAATCTTTGTAAAGCAGAGCTCTAACTCCTGAAATGCTAATTGAAATGCTTATGAAAATCTCAAATGCAACTTGCAGTTTCTGCATCACTAACTGCTACTTAGCCATTGCTTAAGGAATGGCCATGAAATAGAATTCAGCTAGAATGTGGCATGGTTTATAGTGAGGCTGTCTCAGACTCATGTCACTAACTGTACTGAGAGGCAGTGTGCTGTGCAGCACTGGGCGATCACTAACGACTTGTGCGTAGCTCCATATCCATTAAAAAAGTTGTCCTTGGTTGTACCTGAGCCAGCTGGAATTATAGCTATGGATAGTGAACTACTGTTGCAGTAAGAGAAAAGACTTCCAGGATATCAGTAGCCTCCACCCCTGCAAAATTGTTTAACAAACATTTTATAGAATGCAAGTAAAACTGTCTGCATTAACATAAAAGGTGATGCTGACAGAGGTAAACTAATGTTCTACAGATAGAAACAGGGTTCAGAGCTGGCAAAAAGTAGCAGCCATAATGGAAATTTCTCTGAAGAAAGCCTGCTGGTTAATGGCAGCAGCAATCTTAATTAACTCACAAGTTGCCAAAGACAATGGGTTAATTTAAACTGATCTTTGAAAAACACCAATACTATGAGCTCACAGTTCTGCCATTAAAAAACTCCCAACAGTAGGTCAGTAAATTCAGTGATAATATCAAGATACCTGAACTCTAAATTAACTGCAAGAATATGAACTTGATTATGATCTGGCAAGGTGGCAATTAGGAAAAGCGATGTCCTCTATGTAGTTCATTTTGTTGTTTCAAGACAGTGCAAATGGAACTTCCACCAGAGGTGTTTTCAAAAATACCAGTGACAGCTAGCTAAGTCTCTCTGGGACATATGAATAAACATAATTATCTAGAAGAAAATGAGTGTGAAAGCTTTTTGAGAAGTCAGGTATTTACCCTGCTGTCCTTATCTTTGTGACTGCGCTTTTTTCCTGAAACACTCCTGGGGTACCAAAAAAAATCCTTTTGGGAACTGCTGCTTTTTGATTGTTTACTGATGTGTATAAATAAACAACTCTCTCCTGTTCAAAAGAATTAAAATTCAATGAATAAACATCCTGACTGGCAAAATGCAGTTATCTATATCTGAAAAGAGTCCTTGTCTGCTAGTGTGAGACCAAGGCTCCTCACACTTTTCCTTATGATCCACAGTGAAATACGAGCCTCAGCTGTAACTAAACTCTTCATTTTTTCCCTCTTTAGGAAATTCTCAGTACAGCCAGCAACAGGCAGGATACCAACAAGGAGCTGCACAACAGCAAACATACTCCCAGCAGCAATACCCCAATCAACAAAGTTACCCAGGACAACAGCAAGGATACGGTAAGAAAACTGTCACTGACCAGTCAAATGTCTGCAGTATTTCATCCTGACATCTCCACCCCTAAACTAAAATGTGCTTTAAGCTATTTCCTTCATGAAATGGGATTCTGGGCAGTAACATCTCTTAGTGTAGCACTGCATTCCACACTGTTATGTTAGCATGCTGAATCCCTCTCTCTTTTGAAAGAAAGCTACCTCATGTTGACTTCCTGCTAAGTGTCTGCAGGAGATCACCGCCTGGCTTCTCAGAACTCCCACGCGTCCAGCAGTGACAGGAGAAACTAACATCAACAGCCCAGAGAATCACTACTCCCACACAGAGATTTCTTGCAACATCACAGAGGGTTTATTCTTTGGTGAAGGAATGTGGTAGTTTGATGGATCCTAGGTCCCTCTACCACGAGGACTGAGGTGAAAAGAAAGAAGTGGAGGTGCTGTGAACGTGCAGATAGCACTAGCAGAGACCTTTCAAAACCTTCAGGTTACCAGTGGTACATCTCCCTGCTGCCATCAAGAGTGTGATGGCTGTGTCTGAGTTTCCTGACCAGTTGGAGGCAGCTTGCACGTTTCCTCAGCCTTTAGGATAGGAGAAAGAAACCACTGCAGGTTATTTATTACAAAAATGTCTTCAAGAGAGATGGGAATAATCTAAATTCTAAATTCCTTGCCCAGAGAGGAGGTGGAGTCCCCATCCCTGGAAGCATTTAAAAAGAGACTAAATGTGGCACTCGATGCCATGATTTAGTTGATGGGTGGTAAGTTAGACTTGATAATCTTGAAGGTGTTTTCCAACCTGACTGATTCTTTGATTCAGTGCAAGGGACTTCTGGTTGATCTCCAGATATGACAGTACTTGACCTTGAACTGTCAGTTTTAACAAAACTGGATAAATCAAGGTCACTTCCAACCTAAATCTTTCTATGCATCTCTGAGTCTATGAATTGACATAAACAGCAAACCCACTTTAGCAATGCATGATCACATGAAATAGAGCCCACATGCCTAAGAAGTCAGTCACATAATGAGCAGCTGACTCTGCAGCACCAGTAGATTGGACAACTCAGACCAGACACATTTTGTGAAATTAAATAAAACATTCCGTTTGTGACCTTAAAACTTGACTTCCTCTTCTTGGTAGGTCTCTTTCATAGAAATCCACCAATAATGCTAAAAGTTAAGTGCATGCAGGCTGCTACGCACACAATACAAATGAAAGTAAACCAATATCCCTGTGAATCTGTGTGTCTGATTTCTCTATCTAAGGGACTTAGCAGGGTGTGCCTGGTCAGCAGCGCTTACAGAGCACAGCCAGATTAAAACAAGAAGTTAAACATGCTAAAATAAAGGCCATGTAGTTTGCATCCAGGTAGTATTGGGCTGTGTCAATCCAAATTTCAGAGAAGCGAATCACAGAATGTCAGGAGCTGGAAGGGACCTTGAAAGATCATCCAGTCCAGCCTTCTTGCCAGAGCAGGGCCACCTATACCAGATCACACAGGAAGGTATCCAGGTGTATACTTGAAAGTATATCATGTTTTCTGAGCAAAGCCAAAAACCTAAACTGAAGTTGACAGCACTGTGACCATGTCGTTATTAGTATTAACACTTCCCAGTCTAAAGGCAGAGAGGAGGTCTAGGCAAAATTTACTCACAGTTTACACTCGTGGAACTTTGCTGCTATCACATTTTACATGATGTTAACCACAAGAACCTCCCCCTAGCAAATCAAGCCATACTAATATATTTTATTCTTCTCAGGTCCTGCACAGGGAGCCTCTTCACAGTATTCCAGCTACCAACAGGGGCAGGGGCAGCAATATGGAAGTTACAGAGCTTCTCAGACGGGCCCATCCGCTCAGCAACAGAGGCCTTATGGCTATGAGCAGGTAAACTCTATATCTCTGCTCTGATAAAGCAGCTTTAGCTGTTAGCTCCACATAGAAATGTAGCTGATAGTTTGGTGCAGGCATATTGGTGATCCTTCAGTGGGTCTTTCAAAATTTGGGGACCAAAAGAAATAGTCTAGCTTGCTGTTTGTAAACCTCTGACACGTTATTCTCCAACATCTTTATTTCTCTTTTCTTATAGGGACAATATGGAAATTACCAGCAATAAAAGAATGCTATCCTGTGTCAGATACACTTCAATAGAATCTCCATCTTTTGAACTGGATGTACAGGCAGTTTTGATTAATTGTAATATGTTGGTTACCCCTTAGCACAAAGCAGCGTCTGTATGTGAACAGTGTTCATTTCATGCTGGATATGAAGCAGTGCACTACTGGTAACAAGACAATGCTTTAATGGTTTGATATTTGGTGCTGTGTATAGTACTGTATGTTGATACAACGCAGAGGTTTTTCATTTACCCCTCTTCCTTGCCCCATTCGTGATGTTTCTAAATAGCTTTAGGACCATTTGATTGCAGTTGTGCCCCGTCTAGAAAGCAGCCAGGTTGTTCTGCAGTCTGGCTCAACACGAAGCCATTCTGTCATATATCAAGTTCAGGGACACGTCCCAGGGTAGGTTATTGACCTTTCTGAAGATTATCTGCCAGCCTCTGAAATCCACAACTCTTAACTTTATTTCTTAAGAATAAGGGGATGGATGCATTTCTGACCTGGTGACACTTCTATGCTATATGTGAAAATTACCTGCAACGTTGGCAATACCTACCAGGGCTAACTACCCAAGTCTTACAATTCAATAATCTACATAAATCCATGCTTCTGTTGTAAAAAGTACAGAAAGATGATGAAAACCTGTATTCAAGGTTAATCACTAGAGGCACCTTTTATATGGCTGTGGAAAGGAAGGTATTTCTGTGGTGGAAAATAAAATAGAAGGGAGCTCTGATATCTGCAGTGTCAGCCTGCTAGACATCAATATTGCTTCATATTGTGCTTAGCTGAGAAAAACACATGGCAAAACTTCAGTCTTAAGTACACAACTACAAATCTTATAACAGGCATATATATTTTTATGCCAAATTTTACAGAGAGGTCGCTGGCATCCTTCTTTATTTCTGATTCTTCCAATGCCCTTGCTCAGCTTTTCCAGCAAGTATTACAATCACAAATACTGTCAGATCTGTTTGGTCTGTTGTTCATGCAGCTCATCGTTGGTTTTATTTTTTCTCTTGTTGCTTGACAGAAATAGTTCAGAAGTCAAAGAAGAAAAAATCTTTTTTTTTTTTTTTCATGGCAGATAAACAGCTACATTCAGCTTTAATTGTGAAATAACATGCACAGAGAGAGGAACTGTTACTGGGGTCAACCAGTGAGAGAATAATTATAGAGGGGGAATCTAGAAATAAAGCCTAGTGGTATGTAAAAGCCTGAATGAACAATATCAGTCACTTCTATTCAGTTTTATATAACCCTGTAATGTGTTGAAAAAAAGCACTTATAAAGTGTTTATCTAAGTGTTGAACAAAGTACCATGCCCAACCTTCTCAGAGGCAAAAGACTAGGATGACTATTCTCCATGAGCATTTTTTAGTATGAGGTTAACTGCAAATTTATACTGGAAAGTAAGGAAATCCTCTGTAGGATGTTCTCCTTTTCTTTGTTCAAACTGGTGTCTTTATGAGATTTCCAGTTCTAGTACTTTATAGGTGTTCAAGAAAAGACTGGATGAGGCACTTAGTGCCATGGTCTAGTTGACTGGATTAGGCTGGGTGCTAGGTTGGACTGGATGATCTTGGAGGTCCCTTCCAACCTGGTTGATTCTGTGATACCTGGAAGAGCCAAGACCACAAGGAAAACACAAGATCACTCAGTTCTTTACCTTTTTTTCCTCTAGAGGAAAGTCTTTAACTGGACAGCTGAAGAATTTGCTATTAAATGTTGTCCAAGCACTGCCCCTCCTACATTAATAATTCTAATTATTGATATGAAGACATTTTTCCAAATCAGTTCTCATTTATCTCATCTTTCCTGCTGGTATTTTCATGCAAATAAGTTCTCTCAAATAGCAAGGAAGGGAAAAGAAGTAAGATTGTTTCCTTTATAATATATTAATATTACAGGTAGCCAGAAGAATGCAATATTGCTCTCTGCCAGCTTGGAAATATGCCTTTTATGTGTTTTTTGAAAGTGCTGAAATACTTTTGAGAGAATATGAGCAACACTTAAAATGAAACAGCAACATTACATCAACCTGAAATGTCTTACATTAAGAACTTCTTGAATGTTGTGTATATAATGTATTTGAAAGAGCACTTTGGAAATAGTTTGTACATTTATTTCCTAATTTATACATGATTTTTGGTGTTAATATTTTTAATTGTTAAATAACAAAATGTTTATTTAATGTGTTGTCCATTTTTATGTATTAATGTGGAAACAAAGTGATCCCAGCATTTCGACTTCTTCCATTAATTGTATCACTTTCTGTTTTGTAATACAGAATTGCTTGAAAGTTGTTTAGGTTAAAAATTACCTGAAAATGCAGTTGGTGGTACCTTTCTTACAACACAGACCTTTGAGTGGAAGCAACAGATGAAGCGAGGCTCTTGAGAGCTGCACCTTGTGCCCTACTTCTCTGATACACTTCACAGATAATTGCATATGATAAAAGCTTGTCCCAGCTTTAAAATTATTTGATGTGCAAAGATCAAATGCTCTGAGTGTGCAGAGTAGGTAATAAACAGCTCATCTCAAAGACAGCATGGAGCAGGGAACATGTGGCACACTGACTGATGGTGCAGGAGGTCTGCGGGACTCTTTCAGGGGGGCAAGATGCCCTTCACAGGGCACCTGTAAGAGAGATGAGGACAATCTTTTTAGCAGCGTCTATTGTGACTGAACAAATGGTGGTGATTTTAAAGCGAGATTTAACCTAGATATAAGGAAGCGATTTTTTTAATGATGAGGACGGCGGGACGCTGGCCTGTTACCCAGAGAGCTGGTAGGTGTCTCATTCCAGGTCAGGTCGTTTGGGGCTCTGAGCAACCTGCTCTAGTTGCAGGTGTCCCTGTCCAGTGCCCGGGCGGGTGGACTAGATGACCTTGAAAGGTCCTTTCCAACCCAAACGATTCTGTGACTCTCCGCCCACGGTCAGCCTGCCAGCCGCACGGGAGGTATTTCAGCTGCCGCAGCCGCTCACTCCCGGCTCCCTGTGGGGACAGCGACTTCTAGCGCCGTTTTGACTGAGGCGCGCAGGATACTGAGCGCTTTCCTGAGGGGATGGAATCCTAAATCGGCTTCCTTCCGCTCTTTATCACCGCGCAGCCCCGGAATGCACAGCACCGCGTTTTCAGGGACTAACTCGCGGGAGCGAGCTGCGTGCGGGAGGTTCGAGTCTGGGACCCACGAAGAACCACGGGCCCTTGTGCTCTGCCCGGTGTCCGGTCTCAGTGCTCTCCCTGGAGCTGTAAGGCACGGCGGCACAGCTGGCCGTGTGAAGGGGTAACTGGGGATCGCAGACAGACAGGAGAGGAGCTGCCAGAGCTACCGGAACGCACCTTCCCGCGCTTTCTCCACAGGGCACAGCTGCGCCGGCGCGACGAGACGCGGACGGCAGCGGAAGGACGGGATGCGGCTGCGCCACGGTCGCGCCGTCCCGGCTGCTGCCGGCATAGTGCTGCAGCGGTACTGAGTTGGGCTGCGTTGTTCTGGCTGCTGCCGGCACGGTGCTCCCAAGGTACTTAGGTCATGCTGCCGCGTTGCTGGGCTGTGCTGGGCGGCCGGGCTGTCCCGGCGGCTGCCAGCGCCGTGTTGGGCAGCCGGTGCCAGTGGAGGCCGGCCCGCCTCCTACTGAACTCCGTAGAGCTGCAGGCGCGGGGCCGGCAGCCGACTTTCTCCACAACCTGCGCGAACTGCTCGAAAAACAGGCGGCTGAGGCAAAAAAGAGCCATTTCGGAAAAGAAACTGGTAAGTCCTGACGTAAATCTGCTGTGGGTATCTGTCGGTACCTCGCTGGGCGGGCACCACCCGGGAAGGCGTCAGAGAGCAGAGGTGCCCTCTTCCGTGCTGTTTTCTCCTCGCAGTACGCACCTGCTTTTGATGTGAGGAAATGTTTTCTGAAATCTGATGAGCTTGCTGAATAGCGAGGAAATAAATCTGCTGTGTGACATTACCTGTGTTCAGAGGGGGCGTGTAGTGGTAACGGCCTGCAGCCACAACACCTCCTGCGATGAAAGCGTGGATGGGTCGAGGAAGCAGAAACTCTTACATAGTTCTAAAATTAGAATACTGTCTTTTCCTTGTTATTTTTCTAGAATTTACATAATAGTTGGCTGCTAAATAGCTTCTTTTTTTTTTTATTTTTAATGAGAAAAACTGCAGATTATTTTCTTTACGTGGTTCTAGTTATATTTCTCTGCAAAATCTCGTTTTCTGATGAGCAGTAACTCACTTCCCGTGTAAAGTGATGCTTTTCTGTACCGCCATGTGGTGGTGCCAAATGCTTTTCTAAATGAGGCTTTTTAAGAAGTCGTTGGTCGTAGTATTGTGATGGTTTGGGTGTTAGCCGCCCCCCCAGCTTAAGAAAAATCACCCAGACTAAGCTCATCTGGAAATTGTAGGATGAAGCTGTATTTACAGCTTAGCACAATATACCAGCAGATCTTTACAATATATACAGCTATATACAGAAATATACAAGTTAAAAAGTAATACAGAAATACAACAGCCCTCCCAGAAACCAGAGTCCCCAGGAGGGGCTTCCGACCACCCTTCCACCTTCTTCCCACCCCTCTACCTTACCCCGGGCTTTAACTTATGTTCGAGGTGAGTTTGGAGGGTCAGCCAGGAGGGTTAGAAAGCAGACAGATTAGTTAGGCAGCAGGTTAGAGAGAAAAGTGTGTGCAGCCCAGAGCCCAAGAGCAATTCTGTTATCTATGTTTGTGTTCTTGTTTTTATCCATTTCAGCAAGCCTATGAATGAAGTAGCCATCACCATTGTTTCCTTCTCAACAGCCTATGATCTGATTCCTCTTACTAAAATATCCCAGCGAGGCTCAAAATAGCACATAACTCTAAGTATCAAGAGTTAGGGTCTTTTCTGGTTGCTTATCTTAGTACCATAATACCAATGAGACCTTTTTTCCACTCACATACTGTTTGGGCTGTTTAATTAAAATGACCCTTATTGTTCATTCTCATTATGAAGTCTGTTAGTAATTGACAGGATTGGACTGTTGCCACACTCAAGGTAGTGCTTTCTCTTTTCATTCCAATAAATATATAATCAACTCCACCTGCCTCTATGAATCTATTTCTCTAGTATTTCCCCCTGGGGATTTCAGGCAGCTTCCTGGAGATAGCTAAATACCATCAAACCTATTCTGCTGGCAGAAAAGCTGATACACAATGCATGTAATTCTTTTGCCAGAAGTCAAATACTATGTTAATATCAGAAATAGAGCCAAGATCTGGAATTCTCTTTACACTGCATTTTTTTGTTGAGCCCCTAAGCAACAGATTGTGGCATATATTAAGATTATGATGTTTGCAAATACTTTCTGTTTTTTTGTCTTTGATGCTTAATTAGTAGGAGATTGAAATTTGCCTTCATATCTGGGTATAGAAAGTGTAAATTAGCATGACATTATTTTGTTTTGCTATTGCTCTCTCTATTGAATGCTCTTCTGAAACTCCACCTGGAGTACTGTGTACAGTTCTGGAGCCCCCAACACAAGGAGGGCATCGGACTGTAGGAGCGAGTCCAGAGGAGGCCACGAAGATACTCAGAGGGCTGGAGCAGCTCTGCTACGAGGACAGGCTACATGAGTTGGGTCTCTTCAGCCTGGAGAAGAGAAGGCTTCGAGGAGACCTTGTAGTAGCCTTTCAGTATCTGAAGGGGTCCTACATGAAGGCTGGGAAGGGACTATTTACAAGGTTTTGTAATGACAGGATGAGGAAGAGTGGGTTTCAACTGGCGGAGGGGAGATTTAAACTAGATGTTAGGAAGAAGCTCTTTACAGTGAGGGTGGTGAAACACTGGAACAGGTTGCCCAGGGAGGTTGTGGATGCTTAGCCTGTTCTAGTGGAGGTGTCCCTGCCTGTGGTGGGTCTTAGAACTAGATGATCTTTGAGGTCCCTTCCAACCTAAACCATTCTGTGAACTCAACATGACATAAAACAGCAGGTCTGCCTAGTACTAAGTTTTGCAGAACGGTCAACTTCTTGGGAGATGACTCTGCTGTATTGTACTTAAGGGTGCAAACCCTATCCTTGTTACAGACACGCTATTTTGTGGATCACAGGAGGGTGCGTGTGATTGGAGGACATGGAGGAGGAGGGGGACATTCTTTTCATAGTGAACCTAGAAAAGTATTTGGAGGTCCCGATGGTGGAAATGGAGGTGACGGCGGTAATGTCATCTTGAAAGGTAAAACTCGCTAAATTGCTTTGTTTCATGTTGCCACTTAATGCTCCCTCCTGCCTCCTCAGCAAAACCAGCTCTACATGTGTGGTAGGAATGGTAAATGTAACTAAAAAATGTTTAAATGGTTAAGTCTATATAAGATGTCTTTGCTTTTTATGTTGTCCTCAGCTGTGGTAACATCATGTAAGTGACACTGGCAGTCGTAGAAAGCATTTTGAAAATCAAGATATGTCACAGATACATTTTAGTGGCTGGTGCCTGCTTGTGTAAGGCTGGAATCTGATCAAACTTTACTCTTAAGATGGATACAGGTTCTCCTGCTACCACCCTGCTGCTTCATCTGTTAATGCAGCAAATGAAATTTCTACAGTATACTGTAGTGGTTGATTTTAGAGTGGCCAGTTAATAAAGTGTGTGGTTAATAAGCAGATAACTGAAGGCATGTAAACTACTTCATAACTTGTATTAGTCTTCCTTGGTATGTTATTGTTGGGGTAGTAAATTCATGCAGTACTCAAAAAAGGAAAGAACAGCCAAGAAGCTGCTCTTCCTGACTCTTCATCTGTTTAAAATACATATGTTCTGCTTTACAGCTGACCGGCAGACAAAATCACTTTCTTCAGTCCTCTCCTTCTATCAGGGTTTTTGTGGAGAGAGAGGAGGAAGCAAAAACTGCTATGGAGCCAATGGTGCATGCGTGTATGTTAAAGTAAGCAGATTAAGTTTGCATGCTGATTTGTTAGCTTTGTGTTAACCTTGCTGATTTTCAGGCTGGATGACCTTACTGTGAGAAAACCTCATGTGTGTTTTTTCAGGGAGCCTTGTGCTGTCTCTGCTGAGACAGGGCTGGTTGGCACACAGGCAGATCAAGCTGCTTTTAAAGAGCTTGTAAAAATCAAACTTCTTTGGACATCTGGCCAAAATAAATACAGTTGTAGCTTGCTTTCCTTCCAGGGATTGTATGCCTAGAGCAATCACAACACAGAACTTTTAAACAGGAGCAGACTTCTTTTATACTTTTTTTTTTTCCCCTCAGTGTGCCTGTTTTGGTGTGCACGTAATACATTTCTTAGGTCACTGCTGTGCTTAGACTCCTTTGTGTAAAAGGAGTGGAGGAGGATTATAGTGCTGTTAATATTTTAATGAATTATAAATGTCTGACGCTGCCATTTGGATCCATAAGGAGAGTCTCATGAGGTACACTTCTCTTTTGGATTCCCCAGCATGAGAATATGGAACAATGATTTTCAACATATCTGAAATTGGCTGGTTAAGGAATAGCTGAAGACAGCTCTGCTGCAGGATTTGAGCATCAGTGTAATGCTTGTACCTCTCTTTAAGGTCCCTATAGGTACATTGGTTAAGGAGGATGGGGAAGTTGTGGCTGACCTCACACAGCATGGTGAAGAGTATGTTGCAGCTTATGGAGGAGCTGGAGGGAAAGGGAATCGCTTCTTTCTTTCCAATGAAAACCGAGCTCCAACATTATTTACTCCAGGAGAACCAGGTCAGGACAGGGTTCTCCACCTGGAACTGAAGACAACTGCTCATGCAGGATTGGTGAGTGTCACTGTGGTTCTTCAACGTGCCTGCCTTTATGGGATGATACTTGACTGACTGAAGAGATAATGTTTGATAACATTTATATTACCCTTTTGACTTACTTGCTTAGAGGTGCAACTAGATGCTTTCTTGCTGTTACTTGTTAGAAAGGTGTCCAGAGCGATTTGCAGGGCTGTCATTCTCTTGCTACCTGAGGTCATCCTACTTTAGATAATGTCAATGCTATATATAGGAAGGCCATGCATATCAGTATTTAACAGACTTATGATATTGGACAGCAGGTTTTGTCTGCAGATGAAGAGTACAGAATGGAGAGTTCTTATAAATCAGTTTTTCTTTCCTTGGTATTTAGGAAAAAAAAGTGCTAAAGTTCAACTTTGTATTTCATGTCTATATTTCTTTCTTTGCAAATAGTAAACCTTTGACTTTGTTAGTTCCAGGTTTAACAGCCTCTGAAATGAAAATACTATGTAGATGTGAATATGAAGTCAATTTAGGGCTTAAGCTCTCTTCATTTTCAATTATGGAAATGTTTTAACACCAGCTGGTAGAGCTGATACAACTACACTTTGCGTGAAAGAGTTCTTGCTGTAGTTCAACTGCAGAATGATTCTCTGGTGTAAGAGAATTTTGTGCATTTCTTTAGAAAACTAAGAAGAGAATTGGTGGATCAATACACTTAACTCTAACCAGCTGGACACTCTGGTCCATTTCTCACACTTTTGCCACTGATTTAGAAATGTGATATGGATCTGTTCTGTACTTCCTCTGATGACAGCTTGAAGTGTCTGACATTGGCAAATAGAATTTAGGATTTGATCTGCTTTCAGCTATCGTATGTCAACTGCAGGGTGTATCTCAGTAACTTAATTTCTGGGATATGTTGGTTTACATTCTCTGCCAAAGGGCAAGTTTTGATGTCAAGACTATGAAAATCCAAAACCCGTAGGCATTCTGGTTACTTACAGGCCAAAATCTGTTACTGAGTCAGAGCCAAAGCCAATTCTGATTTTTTTTCTTTTTCTTTTTTTTTTTTTTTTGAGAACAATAAGTCAGAGTCAGAAAACACAAATAAGGATGTGCAGGACAAAATGTTATAACACTGTTTCATGGTAAAAGAGATCTTACAGTGTATGTATACCCTTTTGGCTCTGAATAAACACTGAAGATGGTGCAAAACCAGCTCGGGGGACCTTTTCTTTGAGTAATTTAATGTTCAAGGGAGAGAAAAATGGGAAAGCAGGATGCTTTTCAGAACTATTTATAAAATTAATGTTATATTCAAGCTAGAAGAACTTGGGACACATTTGCAAAAGCTTCTGGCAGTTTGTTTGCTTATCAGGATTAACCCAGAGCTGTGGCTTTAATGATTCTATTCCAGGTGGGCTTTCCCAATGCTGGCAAATCATCCCTTCTGAGAGCCATCTCCCGTGCCAGGCCAGCTGTGGCTGCCTACCCTTTCACAACCCTGAATCCTCACGTTGGCATTGTTCACTACCAAGACTATGAACAAGTGACAGGTATGTTGTGTGTACCTGGATAGTAGTTTGTCATCTGGGATATTCTTTGAAATGCTGCAGAAGGAAGCTTAGCAGCTCTGTAGAATTCTTGCATGAAAAACAGCATGGGCAGTGGGTTGAGGGAGGTGACACTCTCCTGCTACTCAGCTATTGTGACACCCTGTCTAAACTAGTGTGTCCAGCTCCGGAGCTCCCAGCACAAGGACATGGAACTGTTAGAGTGGGTTCAGAGGAAGCTGCAAAGATGATCAGAGGACTGGAGCACCTCTCCTATGAGGACAGTCTAAGAGAGTTGTAGTTATTCAACCTGGGAAGGAGAAGGCTTTGAGGACACCTTAGAGCAGCCTTCCAATAATTGAAGGGGTCTTCAGGAGAGAGTTGGAGAGGGACTTTGACAAAGGCATGGAGTTACAGGACAAAGAATAATGGCTTCAAACTGGAAGAAGCTGGATTTAGATTAGACATTAAGAAGAATGCCACCTGTGTGGGTGGCAGGGGCACTGGAACAGGTTGCCCAGAGAAGTTATGAAGGTTGCAAGCCTGGAAGTGTTCAAAGTGTTGGGTGGGGCCTTGTGAAACTTGGTGTTTTAGATGTCCATGCCTATGGCAGAGGAATGGCAGCTAGATGATCTTGAAGGTCCAGTCTAACCCAGATTATTCTGCGATTCTATTGAATTTGAAGCAAAATAATAGTGAGAGCCCGTTTCAGATTCACTGATCTGTGCCCTTAATATCAGGCTGATGTGATGGTTTGGGAGGTACCTGCCCCTTTCCCCAAATTCACCAGACTAGACTCAGTTGTCTGGAAGTGAAGGAAGCTATGTTTGCAGCTTAGCACAATTTACAAGCGTATATATGTACAATACACAAATACTTACAGTTATATACAAGTTTAAAGTAGTGCAGAAACACAAAAATCTGTCCTGAAACAGACTGCCCAGGAGGCTCCCAAACCAATCCTCCGTCCCCCTCTTTCCCTTCCCTCAGAAATAACCAGATCAATCTCCATATAGCTCACATGATAAATCTGCAGAAATCCGAGGTGAGATGTCAAAAAGACAACAAAATGGTTAGAGGAAAAAGGGTTGGGTTACAAAGATGTCATACAAAGAAGCCGAGGCAAATGGAACCAGCCACAGACCAACAGAGAAACAGAACTGAGAAGTGAGTGCCATATCTTATATTTTGACTACTTGCTTCTCTCAGCAGAAGAATGAGTGGTATAGGTCACTGTTATTTTTCTCCTCACAGACAAGGATTTAATCTCTGAGTAAAATACTCCAATTAGCCTCAGATCAGCACAGCTAGCAATCTATATCTCACTGGAATAATTTAAATCCAGGGGGTTTATAAGCTAAGTGCAACTAAACTTAACGTGAGATGTGCTTTAATAGTGGCATGTTGAGATGTAATTCTGAAAGTACTTGGTACTGGCCAGTAAAAGACTGGCTTTGATTTTTGTTGGACTTGTTGGATTCAATGTGGCATTTCTCTCACTGCAGTTGCTGACATTCCTGGACTAATAAAAGGTGCTCATCAAAACAGAGGCCTCGGAGTGGCCTTCCTCAGGCATATTGAACGCTGCCACTTTCTCTTATTTGTGGTGGACCTGTCAGTGTCTCAGCCATGGACTCAGCTGCAGGACTTAAAATATGAACTGGAGCAATATAAGAAAGGATTGTCTGAGAGGCCTTGTGTTGTCATTGGGAATAAGATTGATCTCGCTGAGTCCAGGATCAATCTGCCACTTCTTAAAGAGCAGGTACAAGACCGAGTCATTGCCTTGTCTGCCTTGAGAGGGGACAACCTGGAGGAACTGTTCTTGCACTTGAGAGAACTGTATGATGCTTATGTGAAGGCAGAACAATCACAAGGGCAGAGCCCAGTCAAGTGGTAGAAACCACAACCACTCTGAACTGTACTGCAGGAAAAAATAAATCCTGATTTGATTGGATTGTATCTGTGTGATTTTGGGTGGTTTATGGGTTGGGTTTTTTTAAACGCAAGGGGCACAGCATGTGGATTTGTCCTAAACTGCTGCATTGGGAAGATTTGTTTGTTTGTTCACTTTTGGAATCTCAGGTATTTTACAAGAAAGTTGGAAAATTGTAATCATGATGGGTGTTGAACTGGAAACCTAGGTCTTGTTTGGCATTGAATAGTTAATTATTTAATGAAGAGAATGCTCTCTGGTGGAAATAACTGAAGTTCAGGATCTGCAGGAGAAGCAGATCAAGTACAAAATAAACTTGTTAGCACTGCCATAAAATTAGAAAGGTGAAATGTTTGTAAACTTGGGTTTCTCAGGAAGTACAATGCTTAAAGACAGTTTGGTGCACTGTGCAACATGCACCCATCAGTTGTCTTTGGTTGATCTTTGTTAGCTTACAAATAAGGATTTCATTATGTTTTAAATTGGCTGTTTTCTACTTTTCCCAGTATCGGGAATTACTTGATGGGTTTGAAAGATATCAGCTGTAGCCTCTACTCATTTCTGTAGTAATGGTGATAACTCTCTCTGCTGCTATCACTCTGCAAGTTTTGTGTAATTTCATCTCTAATGCTGAATGGAGCATCCTCAAAGGATGATTCCATGAATGATGGACTTCTTCCCTGACTACCTGTGGCTGGAAAGGGGCAGTCTTGTTCAATATCTAAATTAAAGCTCCATTCACACCCTCCTGCTGTGCCAGTGTTGAGATCAGTTCTGTGATAATGAACTAACTTTCCCTGTATAAAAAGAAAATTCAAACTTCCTTTAAAGAGCAGCAGGATTTTATTCTGGAAAAGGGCATGGGTGGCTCAGATGCCTGAATTATTACATAAAAATATGGATAGGCCAGGTAACTCTCCTTCCTAAATTCACATGCTGAGTATCTTGATTTGCGATCAGGTGAGGGAAGTAATCTGTGCATTATAAGCAGTGATACAGTTATGGTCATGAAAAAGTGAAAACTAATATTAAATTCCAAAGTCTCTCTCATGTTTTATTTCATCCTTGTTTCATACCTGGGCTTTACCCACCTGAATTGGATGGGAAGTTATCAGTTCTATCTTTCTGTTTGGTTTTGTGCAGCATTTTTAAGCTTCACTGTAATTTTTTCTTTTATCGCTAGATGTTTTTTCAGCCACATTTAATAAAACCAGGAGAGGATTCTCTGAACACAAAAGCTGGTGCAGCTTCTTTGCAGAGAGTTTGATACTTTAAAATACCCTGCATTTCTCCATTTCATTATCTGCAGTCTTTGAGAAAGAGGCTGTTTTTAAAACCTCTGTGCTCATAGGAGCTCTCGCCTTTCCTTTTTTGTGCTTGGGCAACCTCTGTTCTTTGAGCTTCCGAGTATTTTGTGTACTGATGTGCAAAAAGCACAGCGGGTTGCTAGGTGGCTTAACGGAATACCCTATTGATCATATAATTGCTTTCTTTGTTCTTAACATTTCAGCCACCTGTTCCAAGATGACACAGTCCCTAACCACGTGTTTAAGGGGTTCAGGAAGGCTTCACAGGAGCAGATACTCCTTCATCTGTCGATGGAGAGTGCCAGCTAGCTCCAGTTGGAACTGTTGAGCTTGAACTTACTGTAGTCAATTTACATCCTCACCAAATGAAGTAACCTCATGCTAGAGGTCCCTGTGCTAAAGCTGAACAGAAGGAGAGGCCATGTGCTGCTCAGCAGTGTACAGACACAGAAGCTTGGGTCCCATTTCTCTGTAGTGCTCCTGCAGCGGTAGCAGGAAGACCTCTCACATAGCACTTGAGCCATGAGGTACAGAACTGAGAGGTAACCTCCAGTTCTGCTGAAAATGAAGTATTTGCAAAGGAAACTTGTTTTATGTCTAGGAACACGGAGGGAGAAGTAATTGGGTAAAGAGAGTGAAGGATTAATTGTTTCAGAGAATGTTGTGCTGCAGGGCATCTTCCCATTTCTTTTTTGGCCAGGGTTGGGTGGGCTTGTTTTGGTTGAAGTTTTGAGGGGGACTTGGTGGCTTTTTTCTTCACGACTTTGCTTAACTAGCTTTTGCATTGCTGCAATTTTAGGTGTTGCCCTTGGTTTTCAAGTTAACATGAGGAAAGAGGTGGGGGATTTAATTTCTCATTCTGACGACAAGCCTTCTTTCAATGTGAATTGAAGTCCAGTCTGCGTCATATTTCCCAGAAAAGCTTGAGCTGTAATTTGCTGTAGCACCTCACAGTTCTAGCATTCATCTTTTAAATACATTTTTTCTTTTAGTAAACGATGACTATTGTAGTGTTAATTGTAGGGGGAGCTATCTTTATTTGCAGTCCTCCCTCTTTGTAAGTTGGAAAGTGGGTGGTAGCAACTGAACTGAAAAAGATGAAATGATGATGTAAAAGATCACCACTGAAAGAAACTACACTTCAAACATAGCTATTGAGGACTCCTGTAGTGTCTGAACTGAACATCGAGTAGGTGCTCAGGCATGGTGCTTATGGTTTCATAACACCTTTTTTTATTATGTAAATCAGAAAGTGTTTGCAGCTGATTGAACTGACAGCAATAAAAATGAGACCTGCTGAACCTGTGCTTGGTAGTTCTGCCACCGCCACCCTGCTTCCAGCGCTGGGGAGGCCACGCATATGGCACTGCCTGGGTCTTTGGTGCAGGACATGGCACAAGATACTGTGTAGTGCCTGCCTGCCTTAATTCTGATCATATCTATACTTAGAGTTGTGATACAAAATTGCTGGTAGGTCACAAGTTGCTTGAATGCAATTAAAAGGCTGCCATGAGTATCAGGTCTCACTTGATTTCTTTTGCAATTGCCAAGGAAGTTTCTTTTGCTGCTGTGTGTGTTTTATTAAGCCTCTTCACAGTGATTTTTTTTGTTTTTTTTTTTTTTTATTTCTAAGTACATTTGTGGTAAGTGATTAGGTGCTCTGACTTGAAGGTGCTTAAAAACTCATAACCTGCTGTTTTAAAATATCGACTCAAATTAGAGAATTGGGGAAATAGCTGAGAACCAGAGACTCTGGTGCCAGTAGAGTGGGACCTTGCCATTATTTGTACAAGTTACTGGATGCAGAACACCAGTCCAACTTCATTGCTGCTTTGTCTTCCACAGGCTGTTGCTAACTGGGCTCACTGGCCAACACCTGTTGATGTAAGAGATTTGTTGTGTTGCAGGTGGGTAGCTCAATGAGTTATTAACTGAACGGCAGGTGGAACATCAACAGGGAGCAGACAGGATTGCTGTTCTGTTGTTTGCTTTGTTAGCTCTGCAGTGGAAATTAAAAGACAAGAGATGTTTTGGTTTAATCTTTCTACCAGCATCATTGTTGTGCAGAAATGTTTTTTTATTTTGCTAGTAGCAGCATCACCTTTGCTTTGGGAGCTCTTGTGTTGGGAGGCACCATAGGCTGTAAATTATTGTCTTGCATACAAGTGAGGAGAAGTGAAACTTTTTGGGAGAGGTGATGCATTTTACAGTGTGTGCAGGGAGAAGTAAGTTTGGAGCGCAACATTCCCAATGGGTCTACGGCACTGTCATTTCTGTGGAAGTTATGTTTTGGCTTTGGACCACTTCCATTAATAATGAAGTTTATTACCGTTGTGAAATTGAGTTTGCTATAAATTAAAACTTCATCCTGCAATTGCTAAATTCATGCCAATATTGACTCATGCTTGGCCTTTAATGAACAGGTTTGTTTTATGCTGTTTGTCTCCCATAATGCAGTTTCTAGTACTGCTCCCCATTAATAAGTTTCCCCATCGTGTTAAACGTGGATTAATTGTGGCTGCACCAGAGGTCTAAAATGACTGAAGTTATTAGTATTTGGAGAGGAGGTTATGTATGTGTGCCAATAAGGCAACTCTTGATAAGAGAACAAAGCTGCCTGCAGGCTGTTCTTTGGATTTTTCTCTGTGCAGTTCTGAAATTTATGATGTGGTATGTGTCTATTTTTCTGAGACATAAAACATAGCTGGTAGGACAAAGGCAGAGAGATTTTTATCAGCCTTGTTTTAATATTGAGGTTGTGTTTGTCCTTTTTCCCACTGAGAGTAATTTTTCATCTCCTCTTTCCTGATTGGAACAAAATTGTGTAAGGAGGCCTTAATGGGCACTGATTTCTTAGCCACAAGCTTATGGCTGGTGCTTTTTGGTTTTGTTTTTTTTCTCTGCCCTTGTTTATCTTTGGCTCCTTCTTGATCAGGTTTTTCTGCTTTGCTTGTTGCTGTACTGTTATGTCACCATGGTGTGTTAGATGTGTGTTTCCTGAAGGATGAGTGAGAGGAAAAGCCTAGCCATACTGCTAAACCACGTAATTATGATTTAATAAGTAATGTCTTGCACACTCAATTTCAGCAAAAGGTAATGAGTATGGCTGGCTACTTTGTTAGAATCCATTTTATTCTCTTAACATTCCATTAATCTTAATTGATGTCACTCTAGCATAATGCAGGGGTGACCTCAACTCAGGCTGCTTGTTTTTGTGTAGCATTGCAGGATGCTCAAATGCTGCTATTTTATGTCATGGTTATTGGATAAAATAATGCACAAAGCATGAAGAGCCTTGTGCTTACTCACCTCTGCTGAAAATGGTTTCTACAGACTAAAACACCTTTTAAAATGCGTGATGTAGAAATGCACCTAGATCAGACTTGTTAGCACTGACCGAAAAGCAGAACTAAAAGCCAACTGCAGACCAAATTACGTGTTGTTATTCAGATCCTCAGTGGTACGGTTTTGTCTCTGTAACTGGAGAAATCAATAAATGTGTAGGTAAGAGTCAATCTTTTAGAAAACATTGGTGGTTTGGGATCAGTTTCGGCTTAAGGAAAAGCTTGGTCATATTTTTAAAGATTTCTCGTTTGAGTCTTGACATTCTGTTCCTCAGTGCTTGATTAGCATTGAGATTGGAGCATTACTGTCTTCCAAAGACATGTGGATCCCCACCCAGTACTTCCTTTGTGCACACACCACTGAGCCATTGATAGAAGTTAGCTATTCACTGGCTAAATCTAGATAAATTAGTCTTCCACTAAAAGTGGAAAATGCTTGTGAAGAAAAACATTTGCATGAGGCAATGTAATTGCTAGAACACTGCTTATCCAAAGGACATATTTGTGGATGAAGTATCCATATTTTGATTATCTTATTCATGAAATCACACTGGTTTGTGGCTATTCATTTCCTGTTGTTTTCCCCTGTTACAAATCAGTTAGATGAGTTTGGGCAGATAGGTTGCTTTGTGCGGACAGGGCACACATTAATCATGTTTAGAAAATAACCTGGTAAAAAGGTCATCCTATTAAAGCAACTTTCTTTGAGTGCTCTATTTGAGGTAACATCTATTCTCTTCACTCATCCAGCCTCTCACCAGACATGTAGCAAGTGTTCCTGGGATGCTCAGCTCTGTTTAGAAGAACAAAAACTGGTAGCAGTAACTTCAGTACCAAAAGCTGTGGGTTTGAAGCTTGCTCATCAATGTGATGGGTTAAGTCCAGTGCTACCTGTGCAAAGTCCTTATGCTCCCTGTAGCAATAGCTTTAAAAAAATGTACTTTATTTTGCTAAGCTCATTTATCTCTGTTTTTGTATCAACCAGATTTTTCTGGCTTCAGTAATTAACTTATCACCATTAAGAAAATGGCTTTGAGGGATGAACTTTTCATGTGTTTTACACGATTTTAAAAATAAATTATAATACCTTCTGTCTGAGAGGGATTGCTTTGCCTTTCCCTGGCAGAAGCTGATTCACAAGAGACTGAGGTAGACATCTAGTCAGGCTGTGAAAAGCTTACAGCCTGCTGAATTTTAGAATTTCAATATCAGTCTGGACCGATCCCCAGTGACTTGCGCAATGTAAGAGGGAAGAGTTGGTTTGTGTTTGATCAGGAGTTACAACAAGCTGATAATCACTAGGTTACTAAAGATAAGATCCGGGGAAAGCAGGGCTTGCAGGTACGTGCATGAGCAGTAGGGAAAGATGGTATGTAAGAGATTCCAAAATAAAGGAGGAGTTTGGTTCTCCTTGGTTCAGAATTCTGGGATGCACTGGACACAGGTCACAGTATTCTGAACACATCTAAACCGAGAGCGTGGGTAGGCAAGTTGGAGCGGCACCAGTCTGACCACCATGATCATAGAATCAACCAGGTTGGAATGATGAAGCTGGTGAGATGCCTGGAACACAAGTGTGAAGGATTATGCAAAATTAATAAACTGTATTAGCTTTGATATCCAAGCAATGATTGTCAATAACCATGAAAACTGTTTATTAACATTAAAACTTGCCAGAAACTTATTCACAGGTTCAAAAAATGCATGGGTTGGAAATTTATACAGGCAGGGCACAGGCAAAACCAGAGCACTTATTTCTTACAGTAGCAAATGCAAATGTTACACTGGAAGAGGCTTTTAAGTGTTTACTCACAAAATTATAAATCAGGCAGTACCCAAAGCAGGCGGAACTCTGTCCGATTGGCCGTGGAGACTTGATGTCTCTCAGGCTTCTGGTAAGGAGGCTGACAATATCTGACCTTGTCTCCTGGCCCCTCTGGATGATCTGTCTATCTCCAGGACTTGTAGTCTTAGCAGGAAGACTTTCAGGGGCAGGCAGGAGGATGTCTCGAGGTGTGCACTGTCTCAGCACAGTGTCACGTTGGGGGCTATGCAAGGCGACTGTGTGCAGGCACTTGGAGCCTGTTCCTGGTAAGCTCTCCAGGCAAATTCAGGATGCAAAATGAGGCAGCAGCAGCCTCGTGCTACCTGCTCATCCCTTTTATCAACATCCAGACTGCAACTAGTGGGGCATTGGACATCAATTAGCCAATCAGAATGGCACTTTGCCAGGCCTCGCATATTAGGCAAAGCCAGGGCTTGCGCCCTCCCCTCCCAAGGTTGCTTCCCCAGCACAGGAGGGGAGAGCAGGCAAACATGCCTGGGCATGGATAAGCCCATGTTTGCCCCATCAGGCCTGCCACCACAACAAGCCCTATGAGGAGAGGCTGAGTGAGCTGGGATTCTTTAGTTTGGAGAAGAGGAGGCTCAGGGGTGATGGCATTGCTGTCTACAACTACCTGAAGGGAGGTTGTTGCCAGGTGGGGTTGGTCTCTTCTCCCAGGCAACCAGCCTGTGTCCCAGAACAAGGGGACATAGTCTCAAGTCGTGCTGGGCCGGGAGAGGTATAGGCTGGATGTTAGGAGGAAGTTCTTGACAGAGGGTGATTTGCCATTGGAATGGGCTGCCCAGAGAGGTGCTAGAGTCACCGTCCCTGGAGGTGTTCAAGAAGAGCTTGAATGAGGCACTTAGTGCTGTGGTCTAGTTGATTGGATAGGGCTGGGTGATAGTGATAGTGTGGTTCCCGGGAGGGATGCCTACTTTCTGAGAGCAGCCGACCAGCTCTGCTAGCTATGCATCTCAGAAGCTCTGTTGGCCAGTGGGAAAGGTGAATATAGGCTGCCCTGTGATCAGTAGAGCTACTTGGGATTGTTTCTCATATCTTATTCAGCACTGTCATTTCTCCCTATTGGCTTAGCAAGTGAGCCATAGGTATTGTGTATATGTCTTTCTCTTGATGGCTTTAGTGTTTAAGCTGTAATAAAGTATTGAAATTGTACCCAGAGGAGGGTACCCATGTGTGAGATCATTCCCTGGTCCCAGAGAACTCACTGGAACACATAATCACAGTAATGCTGTGGCAAGGCAGAGAACTTGGTATTTGGAAAAATAACATCATAGTGCCAGTCCTGTAACGCTGCCGTTTTTTTGTGCCTTGTACTAGCACAACTTCCAGACAACCATCTCTGGTTTATTTCCATTTTTTTAGCTTCAAAGTGCATCATCCAGATGTGCAGAGAAACACAGAAGCACACAACTCACTCACTGAGGAGATGCTGAGTTCATTGTGTTGCTTCACATCTGCCCTCGTCAGAATCCCCCAGTATCCATCTTACTCACTTTGTAGTGCTGCAGCCTGGCTTAGCACCCAGGAGCCAACTTACTGCTCTCCTATTTTTCTGAAGGCACTTAGGATTTTTTTTCACAGTGAATCAGACTTGATTTGTAGATGGATAACAAATCACCATGTGAATCATGTACAGTTTATTAACTGGTACTGCTAATTAATATAAATTACCACTAATTACATGTTCTAAAGATAGTGGCTTTGTTGGTTTTTTTTTTTTTTTTAATGCTTACTGAAGTTGCTTATGAAACTGATCAGCACAGAACAGTCCTAGAATTGTATATTAAGACTAAGTTAGTGCTGCAGAAGTTAATGTCCTAATATATTTAGTCTGGAACAAACCCAATAATGCATTTAACTGACCAGGTCTCTGTATGAATGAGTGTACAGGTGGAAAGTTGCTTTAATTTAATATTCAAGCTGAAAAATAGCTGTGGTCCCACTTGCAGGCTAGGGAAGCCTGAGTACTTTTATATTGAGGGAGGAGTTAGTTGTAAATGGTCACAAATGTAACTGACTAAAGAAGGGTACTTGTTCAAATGTACTCAGATAATCTTTCATGGTTATTCCTGTCTTTGATAGTTAATGCAGCTTCTTCTGAGGCACTTTGGCAGATTCTGTTGGCATGCAAATACCTCTTCAGAGATCACGGTGCAAGTGGTGTTCAGGCTAAAGCCTGCAGTACGTTTTGCTTTGCTTTGTGGAGGCGGCAGTTCTGCTGCTGTGTTACCTGTTGATTTGATAACTTGTCATGCTGCACTTGTGAGGGGCTGATATTGATTAGAAATTGTTCTTTCCAGACAGTGATTGAAGGGCACTCTGCTGAAGTGGTGCATAGTGTTGGGACTCAGTGAATTAATTACTGAGGTGAAAATGTAGTTGAGATGAGTTTCTCAGGAATTTCAGCTCTTTATCTTTCTGAGATAGATGAACTGTTCTCCATCTTGAGTACTGCCTTCGGTTTTGGGCTCCCCCGTTTAAGAGGGACAGGGATCTGCTCAAGAGAGTCCAGTGGAAGGCTACGAGGATGATTAGGGGACTGGAGCACTGCCTGATGAGGAGAGGCTGAGGGACCTGGAGCTGTTTAGTCTGGAGAAGACTGAGGGGATTTAATGTTTATAAATATCTGAGGGCTGGGAGTCAGGAGGGAGGGGACAGGCTCTGCTCACTTGCCGTCTGGGATAGGACAAGGAGCAATGGATGTAGCTGCAACACAAGAGGTTTCAGCTCAACACAAGAGGGAGCTTCTTTACTGTAAAGGTCCCAGAGCACTGAAACAAGCTCCCCAGAGAAGTTGTGGAGTCTCCTCTGGAGACTTTCAAGGCCTGCCTGGATGTGTTCCTCTGTGACCCGAGCTAGATTGTATGGTCCTGCTCTGGCAGTGGCGTTTGACTCGATCTCTTTGGGTCTGTGCTGGAGTCCTGTGTAGCCCAAAATTCTTCCCTCTGTGGTTTGAATGGGAGAGGAAAAGGCGCGAACAGATCTGTTCCCCCCACCCGCCCTGCAGGCGTGAAGGGGGGGAGGAATGGACCCGTCCGGCACGAGGGGTGCCCTGTGCAGGGCCCGCGCTGGACTCGACTGGGGATTGGCTGTGTGCTCTTGGCGCCTAGGAAGTGGTAACTCAGCTCTGTGTCTAGGAAGGGTATCAATACTGGGGGGGGGCCACCTTGGGGTGTTCCTGCCTTGGAGTTCGTTCCTGCCTTGGAGTTCTCCCCCCTGCCTGGATAGCTTCTACACATGGAGCCCCTGAGTTCTGAAGACAAGCTCCGAAGGACTGCTTCACCTTAAGCACCTGCTTTGTGCAGCTTTATAGCTCTCAATGACCCTCGGAGGCTTCTAAAAGACCCGCAGGGACAAGCCTTTGGATCACCCTTCCATTCAAGCCAGCCTGATTCTGCTGTGAGTAGCTTTGGCTCAGCCTTATCTTGATAGTGGGGGGACGCTATATTTAATAGCTCGGGCCTTTTCCAGCTTCTGACTTCTAAAATAGTCAAGTCTGCCTGTGGCATCCGTGTAGATATTCTCAACCAACTAAGAACCTGCTAATTAAAAACTAAATGAATTTCTGTATTTAGTTTTGGGGGTGGGTTTTTGGGAAGATAAAATAACTCTATATAATTCCTGACTCGGCCACATTAATTCCCTGCCTCCATGCAGGGTCCCTTCCAACTTCTAACATCCTTTGATCCATACTTCAGTCTGCACAAGTTCTTCCCAGTGAGAAATTCAGAAAATACATTTTGGGGCATTTTGGTCCTCTGCTGAGGTTCTAATTGACCTCATAGGCGTGTACTTGCAATAACTGCCACCCATGCATCTTTTCTTACTTCAGAATTAACCACGTGCTAGCAGTCTAGTAGACAGAGTTCTGTAAAGCATTTTGTGACCTTCAGTTCCACTAAAAGTATTAAATCAGCAACCACACAAGCTCTTACTCGCTGCTTTCATGAAAGCTCTTGGATCAAGTAACAGCTTAATTCCTAGTTCTCAATGCTTAACACAGTCTTGATGTAAGTTTTATACTGTTTTACCCCTTTATTTTGCATACAAGCTGTACCAGAGATATTAAACGGTGCTTTAGCTGTAACTGTTACATTCATACTTCTTAGAATGTAATCTATCTTGCTAATGGAGGGTTAATTGCTTTGCTTTGTCAATACATCATCTGTTCATGAGCACTGCAGGGTGTGCATGCGACCTCATGCTCAAGGAATAATACATGCAACTCCTATTATTGTTTGTTGTTCAATAAACAGCTTCTAATGAATAAAGCTGCGTGTCAGCTGTTATTTAACAGCTAAAAACTTTGCCAGAACTGTCATTGCCCTTCTAGCAGTGAGCTGCTTGTTTGTGAATGCTCAGAGAGACCTTGAATGAGATTATTAACTACTCCACAATCAGCTTTCCTTCAGTGTTAATTGTGTTAAAAACCATTCAGACGCCAGTGTCGCATCACAGAGGCGGTTTTGTGCTTGTAAGAAGAGTTGCCTGATTTGTGGGCACAGTCTGCCTATAAATAAACATTTCACAGCAAAAAGTCTTTATGTGCCCAGGAGGGATATTTGTGATGTTTGTACACAGACCCACCTCATCTACCTACCTTTGTGCCCTTTCGTTGCCATCTCTAATGTGTAATGATTGTATGCCGTGGCAGGGGGTTCAAGGGATTATTAATAGTGATTTGATGTAAAAGAAAAGCCTTTACAACACAACAAAAAGTCCTGCTTGGTGCATCTGAGTCATTTCAAAAGTGTTTCATGTTACAGAATATTGCAAATGGAAAAATGATAGTCTCATTCTTGTCCCACAAATGTGCATGCTGAGCTCTACCTGTAGTGTCTGGAAAGGGGATCAAATATTACTTCTCTTTTGTTCCTGGACTGTGCAAGCAGCTTGTAAATTATGGAGTGAAAACTTGGGGTTTGTAAATACCTAGCAGTAAGTAATGTTTATGTATCCAGGACTATAGCTGTAAACCCAGTGCTGATACAATGAGTCATCAGCATTCCTGAGCTCTACAAGAGGAGCTTTAGGGACAGAGATGGATTTTCTTACCTTAAGGTGTGTACAAGGCTTTCTCTCCCAGGTAGTGATGGGTTTAAGTGAATGCTAATGATAGTTTTATACCTCAATAAAATGATGGTAAAGGTTAGAGATAACACCTTTGTCCTGCAGAATCCCTAACTGCTGTTGTAAACCCCACAATTCCTTATCTCTGCAAATACAATAATCGTAGCAGAAGAGCATCTCGTGCAATGATAAGGAAGGAGGAAAGGAGATTTCAGTCAAGCTTAAGGGAATACAGAAATGCTGTGAGTTTCTTGCTGCCCATAAACACATCTCTGAAGTCTTGCCTGGAAGGCTGGCTTTGTGGTGTTGGAACTCAAGGAAGCTTTTCCCTTTTGTGGCACTCATCCAGGGCAGCTAGCAAAGTGTTTTTATTCTTGTCTGCAATTTCCACATCAGAAGTAAAGATACTGGTTATCGTCTCCCATCTGCTTGCAGAAGCAGCTTTGCGGAGTGGAGAATATCTCTCTGAAGACCAGCTCTGTACTGCAAAGTTGTGCTGGTGTCACTGCTTGGGAACTGGGGTTATGAAAAATTAATCCTCCCTCAGAGAAATTGTTCAACTCCTTTCATGGAAGGACCCCAATGTTCTGTTTGTCCATCCCTGTTCTGTGAGAGCGAATGGTCACTTACAAAGATGGGAGAAAAATCAGGAGCACTCTTTCAGATCAAAATAGAATCACATCTTCCTGGTTTCAAAGCCAGTCCCTCTCAGCAAATCTCATTAATTATCCCAGACAGGTGTTTTTCAACAAAAGCTCCTTGATTCTCTCTCCTCTAGCCTCCTACTCGAGCTAATGAAGCTTCAGTGGTGTCTCTGGAACAATGGAGCAATTTGTATAAGTGCAGGTTGGAGAGAACAAATAAGGAATCATAATCGAGGAAGGGTGCGAAAGAGAGGCTGTGGGAGCAAAGTTTCCCTCTCTGTGTAAAGAGGTCTCTTGTTACTGCTGATTAGAGAGGAAGCGTTACAGAGCCAAAAAGAAAGTGGCTGTGCTGAAAAATGTTCATTGACAGTTTATTAATGTGCAGAAGCTGCACTGTGGAAGGACCATGGACTTGGTTATGGTGGCCTTCACCTTCTTGAGTTAGTGGAGTGTTGGCTCGTTACTAAGAGAAGGGAACTGGCATTCCCTCCTCACAGGTCTTGTGGGAAGTCTCTTGCTCTGCTTCTTTACAAAGCTCCTGGCTACAGTATACAGCTGTGTGAACCTTTTTACCTACACTGTGCATAAACTGGATATTTCCCTCTGGGTATAGCTGGGTTTCTTTTCGTGTGGAAGCCTTCCACAGATAGCTGATGCATATTCAGAATTCCAGCGAGTCTTCTCTCATAGGTTTTGAAACAGGTCTTGCCTGCTTGTCTTATGCCTAAACAATAGGAATGAGGCTTTTCTTTTCTCTATATGGTAACAAAATATAAGTGTTTTGCTAGTCTGCCTGCCTTGTCTAATGGTAAGGCATTTCCTCCGTTCATGTTTGGTATCTAGAAGCTCCCTACTCTCTGCTTCTTCCAGATGCATCAAGTCCTTTGTATTCCAAACACCAAAAATCATCAGAATTCAGATATTCTTTTAACCATATTTGAACTGGTCATCAGCTAGTCTGAAACTTCAGCTCATAACATTTTCAGTATGAAAACCAGACTCAGGTGTGACCTCACATCCAGATATGGGTAGTTGTTTTCCTTTTTATTTGGCAAGGCAAGAGCTCTTACTTCAAGAAAGAATGTAAATATCTTCCCAGCAAAATCCACCAATGAATAAAACTGCTTTCAGCCAAGTGTAAGTAATTCTGCTCATATGGAGGTCAGAGACCATAGAAATACTGTGTAAAAGGCTCATAGTGAAATGTATCCTTTTCTTCTCTCTCTGGGAAAGGATTTTAGAGTTAAAGCACATTCTGGAAGCTCAGAAAAGAGCCACCAGGACTTTAAATTGCACAGAAATATGTTGCTGTTGTTACTTGGACTCTAGGAAAGTGTGCTGCTTGTACAGATGGCGTGTGCTCTTCAGTGTAGGTACATCATCACCCAAGTTCAAAGTGACAGGACAAGAGGAAATGGCCTCAAGTTATATCAGGAGAGACTCAGATTGGACATTAGGAAAGAATTGTTCACCAAAAGGCATGTCAAGCCTTGGAACATGCTGCCAAGGGAAGTGGAGCAGTCCCCATCCCTGATGGGATTTGAAAGACATGTAGATGTGGTGCTGAGGGACTTTGGGTTAACAGTGGACATGTAGTGTTGGGTTAATGGTTGGGCCCGATGATCTTAAAGGTCTTTTCCTCCTAAATGGTTCTAGGATCATGGTCTTATGGCTCCCTGAAAACAAACCCAGCCTCCATCTCCCTTTAAGTATTATGGATTTTATGAGTCTCTTAAAACTGAGTATTTTACTTATAGCTTTTGCTGTTTAACTCTGTGAATGGGTGGAAGGAAGGAATTCCCAGCCCATATGCTTGCAAAATCACCTTGAAATTTAAAGCTGGCCTCATCACTTCTGAACAAAGCTATTGCCTGTGGATGTTGGGGAAAAGAAGCTGTTTGCCTTTGGTGTGTAAGTGTTTACTCATAAGCTAGGAATATGAGATCAGAGGCTCGGATTATCTGGGAAAAAAAGTCATGTTACGAATTTAAACAGCTGGAAATCCCTTTTTAAATGGCTGCTTGTTGAGGTTATGTGTAGGAAAAGCAGATTCTGGAGCTAGCAGTGTCAATGTGTTGGGTTTGGGGGTCTGTTTTGACTTACTTTTGTGTCTGATTGTTTGCTTTACAATTTGATTCAGTAAATTCACGCTCTGAGAAGGGAAAATTTGTAGAAATGGGGAAAAAGAGCACCCTAGAATTACTCAATGTATGCTGCCTGTTGCTCTGCTCTGGTCTTACTGCCTAATCAAGTTTTGATGTTCTTACTGTGTGTTGGAATGCAGAGGAAATAAAACCAAACCCACCCCCATTTGTCATCTTCTGATGTTATTGTGCTAGAAAGCTCAATTATCAGTCCCTGCTCAGACAAATGTCTTGTATAGGAAAAACTGATAACTTCTTTGCTCATTCATTTGTTTAGTCAGAAATAACAACCTGCAGTATGTAAGCTATTTGAATATGTCATTTGTCAGAGATTCAGCTGTTAGCCACAGAAAGCTGTCAGTTTACTTGGATGAACTTCTGTCTCTTCTGTTAAATGTCTCCTCTCTTAAAATGGGAAGAAAAGTGTCTGTGCTAGTTAGATTCCTGGGTTTCAGTTATGTTTCAGGCTATTTCTGTGAACAAACAACCCTCTTGAAAAGGGCTAAGGGAAGGACTCCGACAAGGTGTCTTAAGGACCCCAGCAAGGTGCATTATGCTGTAATCTTACTCAGTTTTGTTACGTAGCTGCTATGTGGTTTGGCTTTTTACCTGTGGCATCGGACTCCTTTTGGTGGCAGCAGACAGCAATCAACGTTTATTTGCAAGTGTGCTGAGGAGTGGTGAGTAGAAATCAGGATATCAGCAGGATGTGTGCTCTGCAGATACAAGAACCAGACTTTTGTGTCGTGGAGGGGAAAGAGAAGTGGTATGGGAGCTGGTGTTGGGAGCACCACTTTCCTGGAGAAAGCTGGCCCTGTGAATGGTGGAAGAGCACATGAAATGGGGCCTATTTCCCTCTTCCTAGCAATTTAGTGTCATTTTAGCAGTTGCCTAGCCTCTGCTGTTTTTCAGAGACCTCCCACAGATCCAGAGAGGATGATGTAGGATGGTATTTTAAAGAAGAATACAAACCCATTTTTCTCCCTGGAGGGTAAGAAAGTAACCACTGTTTGAAAACAAACTAACCAACAAAAAAACCCAAAACAAACCAAGCACATAAAGCCCCCAAACAGACACAATTTCTCCACTCTTTTTCCTAAGGTCTAACATAGCTGGCAGCTTTTCTCTTTGTCACACTGAATGATCTACTAGCTCCACTTCTCTCTATGAAAACCAAAGAGAGCCACAGCTGGAAACAGGAACCTTGTTCACATCATGACTGTCATTTTCAGGCAGGCCAGTGGATTTCATCAATCACAGGAAGAGTTAGTGTTAACTCAGCCTTTTCAGATCTAAGTTGCATGTAACGTGCTCTGGAACAGAAAGAAGCTAGGAAGGCATTAAGTGGTGTGTGCTGTCAGGAGCCTGCTGATCAGAGGTGGGAGAAACTCAGCTGTTTCAGGAGCTAATTTGTTGGGCTCTTTTTTGGGTGAAATGTAGAGTCTTTAGCAGTCTCCTCAGGAAAATCTGCAGATGTTTGACTTTTAGATGGATTGTATAATTTCCAGCAACACCCTGTTCATCATAAAATGCTTGGCAGGCTTCCTATAAAAATACTTTATTGAGGTTTCCCAAAGGTAACAGACACAAGGAAAGGTACAGTCGGGCTCGACAGTGCAGGTGTCAATTCTTACTACATCTACTTCAAAGGATATATTTTATATATCAGATTTTATGTATCTAATGGTCTGACTGAACTTGTCACAAGTCTGATGTATCACAGACACAAACCAAGACTTCATTTAAAACCTGACTTTGGATGACAACACTAATTTACTCAACAAATATCACTGGAACAAAGTTGGAGAACATTTTCATTTACTGCTAGCAGCAGCAGCAGCCAAAGAGCAGTTTGCTTACAACAATGAAGTGTAATTGGCAATCACAACATCATAAGCTTTTGGGTGCTGCTTTACAGCCTTTGAGTTTCTGCTTTAAATGTAGTTTTCAGGCTTATGATCTTGAGCTTCCTTGCACAATACTGTTAAATATGAGCATTTGCCATGGCAACTAATTACATATTCCTATTACTATATCACTGTGCCAGCAGCGATGGGCAGTTGAAACCTTCTCTTCTGTGGTCATACTGCCTCTGTTCCCAAAGAGGTTGCAGGATGGATCTTCAATGATGACGAGCACAAAAGGGGAAGCATTTGGTGCCCATCTGTTAAATTGTCTGGTTTAAGAAAAAAAAAATAATTAAAACATTTTGATGCTTATGTTGCTTGGATCATCTCAAGCCAGGTCTCCACTCAAATCTGTATTTTAAAAGGAAGCATACAAGAGTTGTGGAACTTGCTCAAATTAAGAGGTCTTAGACTAAGGTGGTTGAGTCTTCATCCAGGGACTTCTTTAAAAGAGGCAGATATGTGGGGCTGAGGGACATGGTTTAGTCCCAAACTTGGCTGAGTTAGATACTGGTTGGACTTGATGATCTTACACGTTTTCCAACCAAAACAATTCTGTGATTCTATCAGTTTAAGGGAAAACAAAAAAGCAAACACAGGAATCACTTCTCTCAGTGTTTATCGTTTTCTAACACATTGCCAAGAGAGAATTTTTAGGACCCTGCAGAAGGGTTTTTAGAATATCTTTGAGTTAGCATGAGGAAGACCATGGAGAAGCTGATACCATGCTGGAACCTTTCACCTAGGCACAGCAGCCTCTTCTTCACGTCAGCCAGAGCCAGGGCCTGGCATGCTCCAGCTGCACAGCTCCGGGCAGGAGGGGATTGCTCCCGTGTGCTGTGGGAGCACTGGTTGGTGTGGGGCTGGGCATAAAGGAAATTGGATCAGGTTTGAAGCAGGGAATTCCAACAGCACTGGGCCTCCCAGTCTGGCTGTAAACTCCTTAGGGTAGAGATGTGCCCATTCCTGGGGTGTGGAAAGGACATCCATTGCACCACGTGCAACAGGGATTTAAATTATTACTGCAGCTACTGCAGCAGTGATAATAAATGAGATATTTTCCTTCTGAGGCTTGTTTTGTCCTTTCTGTGTCATCACATACATGGCTTAAGCGTAAGGAAAAATATGTTCCCATTTACAGGAAAAATCAGGCCTGCAAACAGGTGAACTGTAGTTTAGTCCAGTAGTTTGAAGTGAGATCTATATTTTTGTTAGCTGTTATGTTTGGGGTTTTACTTTTATTTCAGCAAAACGCTGATGCTGCTCTGGCTGACTAGGTGGCAGCAGAGCTCTTCTGTGGCACTTGCAAGTGGGAGGACTCAGATTTCATTGCCTGTGGTTAATGTCAAAATCCCTTCACTCTCCTCTTCCGTGGGGTTTTGTAGTTGATGGATTAAAACCAATAAACAGTGGTCTCATTGCTGCCTTCCCCACATGCCCCAGATCATTGCTCCAAGGAAGCAAGATACAGTACTTTTCCATAACTTTTTCCTTGTCGTCAGTATTTTATGTTGTGTTAAAACAAAGCTCTTCTCATCCACACACTTCACTTCTGGCACTTCTGAAGGGGACCGTGGGGTTGAATCTTTAGCTTCTTGGGACAGAGGAGTTTAATAAAAGCTCTTCTGAAGCTGCTGTGGCAGAGAGGATACAGGATGGGATTGACAGCTGAGTTGATCCACAGCAGCCAAAAGGAGGTCTCATACCAGAAATCAGAGATGCAGTGGCCGTGGCAACCAGCACGGATGATCATCAGGAGAGTGTATGGTGCCCAGCAAATCCCAAAAATACCTACAATGACTGCTAGGGATTTAGCCACTTTCTTGTCTCTAGAGAGCCTGAAGCGTTGGGTCATGCTCTGGGATACTATCTTTGCCCCTTTCTCTAAGGACAGAGTGGAGGTTGAATTCTTACAGCTCTTTTTGTTGCAACATTTGGGCTTCCCGGAGCTCTCAGAGCTTGTTGACGTCAGGTCTTTGCCATCCAGGCTGGCAGTGGAGGCTGCTGCTTGAGCTTTGCTCTTAGAGAGGTCGAGGGTTTCAGCTGGCTGCTTCTGCTCCCACGTACAGCATTTCAAAGAGAGCTTTGCTTCTGGGCTCATTTCCATCTCTTCAGTGAAGGACTGGTTGTGCACTTCGTGGAAGATATCCAGGCGTATTTTGGTGCGCTTCTGTATGTTCAGGTAAATGCTCAGGTTGAAAAACATCACACTGATGAAAGGGGTGAAAAACTCCAGTGTGGAGGCTGTCATGAGGAAATACCAGTTGTAGAAAAACTCAACATAGCATTCCCCAGCGGGTATGATGCTCTGGCCTGATATGTACTCCCAGCTGATAATGGCAGGTCCGTAAAGCAGGAATGCCAGGACCCACACCATCACCATCTTCAGCACGGCTTGCCTGGTGTTGCCTTGCTGGGCTCTGTAGGCGACCTGCAATGGGTAAATCGTCGGTAAGTGTGGTCGTGCACCCCAGCTGGCGCAGGCTTTTCAGAAATGAACTGTTAGTGTTCCTGGTAAAGTTGCTAGGCAATATCCCAGCAGTCTGAGAAATTCATGTGCTATAGGCAACAGGAGCAATCACTAGATAGATCACACTCCTGCAGGGAAGACTTAGAATCCCCAGACATGGCTTCTGCTTAGTGGAAATGCACTGATTTGGTTGGAGCCTAGCACTTGCCTGAGGTGTCCCAAGCTGCTCTCTGTAATTGCCAGGGAGAAGCACACATCAAACTCCTGGGCTAGGTGGACATCTGCCTTTGTCTCTCTCTGAGCTTTGTGGCTCATGGTGTAGTTGAGGTTGGGGAACAAGCAGACAACAATAGATGTGATCTGCCTGGGAATTGTTTGTTACCTCCTGCAAGAGGCTGAGCATTTTCACCTCATCACCTATCCAGAGACCTCAGGACTGAGTCTGTCTGAAGCTGCCACTGCAGTCTCCTGCCTCGGTAGCCAGGGAGAAGTTTGGAGTCCAAATGCAATCTGTTTGTTTGGTCTGGAGATAATAAGCTTCTGCAAGTTAGTTATAGGTCTGCTTACCTCACTGACTCACTTGTGCACTACTGTCCTCTGTCATCTGGGAAGGGAACACCTGCATAACAGAGTCTGAGCCTTCAATCATTTAATTATGCCAGAAAAACTAATCTGAAGCCACAGCTGAACTACATATTTATGGATAATTATTGCTTTCCATCACCAGTCTGAAAGATTCTTAATTTCTGGAGGATTTAAAGAGCTTTTAATTACTGCAGAGAGTTTGGAGAATAAAGCACGAGGAGTGTTGTTCCCCTCTCAGCTGTCATGACAGGACTCACCGCTCTTGTCACCGAGAGGAATCTGTCATAGCTAATCAAGACAATGTTGAAGACTGAAGAGGTGCAGAGCAGGTAATCAACTACCAGCCAGAGTTTGCAGAGGCTTCTCCCGAAGATCCATCTCCCCGTCAGCACATAGGGCACGTACAAGGGAATGCAGAAGGCACCTGCAACCAGAGGGGTCCGTTTCCATCGACGGACGGGGAGGCTGCACGGTGGCCGCCCCGGGGGGAGAGCCTCGGGCGCTGGACTGGGTCCTTTCCCCGCTCCCCGCCTAAAGGGAGCAGACGGGAGGTGTCGGGAGGGAACCTCGGGGCTGCGGGAGGGTATCGGTTGGCAGGAGCGGAGCACCGCCGATCCTGGGGGTGCGGAAAAGCGCGAGGGGCAGGAGCGGAACATCGGCGCAGCGGACCCCAGGGTACCCGTGTGGGAACCACAGGGCAGCGAGGCAGGAGGCAGCGCGGCAGGAGGCAGCGCAGGTGCCTCTGCCCGCCGAGAAGTTGCTGCTGGGCCGGGCAGCGGCGAGGCGGGTGCTGAGCCTAGCGGGGACGGCACTTTACCTACTAGGAAATCCGAGATGGCCAGGTTGAGGAGGAAGAAATTGTTCTGGGTGCGCAGGCTGGAGTCCGCCACGAAGGCCAGCATCACCAGCGCATTACCGGCCACGGTGACGGCGATCAGCAGGGCCATCAGCGCGGCCAGCGCTACCGTGCCGCCGGCGGCGAAGCTCCCGGTGGTGGAGGCGGCGGCGGAGCCGTTCAGCGCCCCGCCGCTCTCCATGGCCCCGCCGCTCCGCGCCGCAGCCGCAGCTGCCGGGCTGTCGCCACTCCCCGGCCCAGCCCGGCCCCCCTCCCCGCCCCGCCGGGGGCCGCAGCTCCGCGCTGCCCTGAGACGGTGGGACTGGCACTCCAGCCCTCCGCATCCCTGCGTTCTCCCGCAGCACCCCTGCATCTCTCCAGAGCGAGCCCAAATCCCCCAGAGCATCCCCGAATCCCCTCTAGAGCATCCCTGCGCCTCCCCAAAGCAACCTTGAATCTCCCCCAAGCATCCCTGCATCCTTCCAGAGCAACTCTGAATCTTTCCTGACCACCCCTACATTACTCACTCCCCTCTCAACCCAAGAAGTATCCCCGCACCGCTCCAGAATAGCCTTACACTTCTCCTCCCCCTTCATCCCAGGAGCGTCATTGAACTCTTCCAGAGTATCCTTTCATTCCCTGCAGGAACATTCCTGTCTTGGGGTGTGCTTCTGGTTCCTGAGTTGGGGTCTCTGCCTCAATGGAGAGCAGCAGAGGTCAAGACTTAACTTGTCTTTTAATCAGAGGTCATCTAGCAGTGTTCTACAGGCAAATGGAGTGAGGAGGGTGATGCTCTAGCTCATGCTTCTCATTAGCAGCAGGAGGAAGGGGTAAAGCTGCCTGGGAGCACTTCATTCTTGACCAAGTGGACATGTCCCATGGTCTTCAAACCAGAGAGTCCCTGCCCACAGCTGCAGCTCCTGGAAGGTGATTTATGCTCCCTCTTCCCTCCACCTGTTTAGTTTTTCACAGCTAAAGGGAATAATGATTTTCTTCAGTTGATGATGCTCCAGGATGAAGTTACCACTACAGTAAAACCACTGTGCACAGCACTTGCTCCAGACTGCAGGACTAGGGACTTTATCAGTGTCATGCCATAGGCAGGGTGGGCTCAGTATAGTCCCCCCTTTTGAAAATCCCATGGGGCTGTGCAGGGCAGCAGCATTGGAAACCAGAGAACGATACTGACTAGAGATCCTGGCTGAGCACCTTTCTTTCTGGGGAAGTCTGATAAATTGTGTATGTCTTTGAAGAAAGATCAAATAAGCAAAACAAGAAAGTTGTGCAAGTCCAGAAGCACGTGTGAAACTGATGTCCAGGGGATTTGCCACCTTCTGATGACTCCAAAAGCTATTTTCACATCAGGAACTGTTACAGCCTCACAGAAGTTCTCTTCAAACTCACCACCACCACCACCAGGAGGCTGAAAATGTTCTTTCAAATCATGGTAACTCATTTGCAACCAGCGCAGCTGAGAGGTTAAAGCATCTCTCAGTGTAGTGCAGCCTGCAAAGAGTTCCTACAAGAGTGACCTTTAATGGCCTCCAGCAAAAAACAATCTCATCCTGTCCCTTAACTTGCCCAGCAAGACACAACTTTCTGGCTCTGCATTCAGACCCAGGCTTTCTTCTTTCGGGAGCCGTGCAAAAGCAGTGCAGGCAGGCCTATAGCTGCTGGACATGCTGTGTCCTCTTCCTCAGGTAGCCAAGTGTCCCCAGGCCACTCCATGAAGCAGAGGACTCAGTCCCTGCTGCTGCCATGTCCTGACGGAGGATGTCACTGTGGGCTCGTGGGAGAGCAGAGAGTGCTGCGTGTGCGAGCAAACGCTGGTCAGTGGGATAAGAGCTGGAGCTACTCCTGATCGGTGGGGGAATGGCTGGATGGCGCAGTGTCCCCTTGGGAGGCTTTGAGGAAGTTCATGCATGGTTTCGGTGCTGCTTTGAGGGAGATCAGCTTTAGCAACACAACCGACTGAATTGCCAGCAGGGTGGTGAGCAGCCTGGCTGTGCAGCTGCAGCATGGCCGCAGCGAAGAGCACCTGAATTGTGTGTGTCTCATCTCGGAGCAAAGGTTGCTTGGTTTCTTTTTCCTTCATGATGTTTAATGAACTCGCAGACCGCTTTCATCCTGTGACTGTGATCTGGTGTCATTTGCAACCTCTAGCTATCCAATTATTAGTATTCACTGAGATGCTTTTCAATCCCAAATTATTTTGTGCATGCTGCAGTACTATCCCTAGGAGCTGTTTGCTGTTTCTTAGCTGTCGCTCATTGTTCAGAGTTTTCAGCATCCAGATAGAAAGTGGAAACTCTGCTTCCTCTCTCAAGTAACTGATAGAGTGGTTTGCAAAATGTGAGGCGGACATATCTCACTTGTTGTTCATCCAGAGTAGTTTGCCAGGAGTGTTAGATGGATAAGAGATGACAGAGCCTAGCAGAATACATTTTTTCTGGCTGTGATGTTTCTCTCTTGCTTTGGCGAAAGGGCAAATATATTTCTAATAAATTGCAGGAAATGTAATAATGCAAAGGACATCACTCAGCCTGGGAGGGGTCACATGCATGCAAGCAGATGGTGTGATAGCTAACGTTTTGACCTGGCTTAAGTAGTATATATGACACACAGATCAGGTAGGGACAGGGCTTCAGGTAGCGACAGGACTGGGGGGAATGGAGCAAAGCTGGAGATGGGGAGATTCAGACTGGACGTGAGGAGAAAGTTCACCATGAGAGTGGTGAGAGCCTGGAATGGGTTGCCCAGGGAGGTGGTTGAGGCCCCATCCCTGGAGGTGTTTAAGGCCAGGCTGGATGAGGCTATGGCCAACCTGGTCTAGGGTAGAGTGTCCCTGGCCATGGCAGGGGGATGGGAACTAGATGATTCTTGTGGTCCCTTCCAGCCCTGACTGATTCTGTGGCACATGTCGATATCCCATAACTGCTTATATATATTCATATAGAGTGCATTGATCACCCCACAGCCATGGGGGCCTCCTCTGTGCTAGGACACCTGCAGAACCTTGGAGTCTGAATACTGCTAATCCTTTTCAGATAGAGGGGCCAAAACAGGACCTTTTTTGAGCACCAAAGCTGTAACTCAGCTACAAGCTCTCCTGAGCCTGGGTTCTATTCGTTCTTAGGTTGTGACTGAGATCCCAAAACAGAGCTCCCTCCTGAACTTGCTCTCAGGGGTTTCTGACCTGCTGCCAAGACATCCTAACTGGTTGCAGTGAGGCAGTGGAAGAGCCACGGCTCTCAGTCTGGGTGCTGAGGTCATTTAGCGTTCCCTGAATGCACACTTATGGCTCAGCTACACTAGCAGACAAGTCCTAGAAGCCCCCAGGAAGGGTGAAGAGCTCTAGGCAGCCCTGCTGCTGCAAAGCAATTCCTTTCCTGGGGAGCTCTTCTCCCCTCTCTGCTTTCTTCCCTACATTATATTTGAGAAGCAGTTAGCTTGAACTCAGGTTCTGCAAAATTTCTGTAACTCCCAGCAGAGGCAAGGATAAAACATGGATTTTTAAAGGCTGCACTGTAGTGGAAGAGAAGCCTGCACTTGAAGGCTATTTCACGTTCAAGCAGACCATATGTAAGAAGTGAATAACCCTCTTGGTAAGATGTCTGTTCTCTGCAGCTTCTCTGTGATGTGAAGCCTTCAGGGTGAAACAAAAAGCTTCAGCAGCCTCCTGGTACTTAGGCAACTTGAGCTTTGGATATAATTTAGCAGTTGGCCCTATCCTGGATTTTGGGCAGTGAAAAATCTGTGTGTTGCCAAATTGCAGAGCAGTGCCTGAGGACCATGCACTGCTGTTGGTTTTGCCAAGCCTTCCTGGCCACCACTGCCTTTCTGGTTGGTACTGATGTCTGTGGGGAACCAGGCCACCAGCCTGACTCGTGGGGTGTTTTGCATATGCTTTGTGTGCATCTGGCTTAGTGCCACTGGTTCTGTGTTTGCTGTTTATTGTTTTTGGAGGTCCTCCGGGGACTAGTTTGGAGTTCCTTTTGCACAAATGTGTTTTCTCTGTTCAACATCTCAGTTATGTTTTCTCCTGTGACTTGCAAAACTGCACATAGATTCACAAGCTGGACAGAGGAGTCCAACGGACAAGTTCTGCCTCCTCCAAGAACTTGTGTCCCAATAAATGAAGTTTCAGTGCCATTTGATTATGCTGGCCACCAAAGGCACAGGGCTGGGATCTGCTCTTCACAGTGGGACACCTTCTTCAACAGGCCAGGCTTAATCTTCTCCTTCTTTCTAGAATCTAGCATCCTCATTTTTATTAAATCCCTGTAATCCCCAGACTATAAAAACACTACAGATTTATTAAACACCCAGCTCAAGATGCTTTCACTGTGACACTCAAGGGATTCTTTGAGCTCCAAGGCATGTGCTACAGTCCATGTCAAATCAGAGCCTATTATATGTGCAGTTCTTTCATCTTGGACCACTGTAACCCTCATGCATTTATCTGCAGTTCATGAAAATCTCAAGATGACATATGCCAAAACACTGGGTGTGGAGAACCATGCTCCCAATGCTGTTTTCAGCTCCTGAGGAGTGCTGTAGAGATGGCAAGAATTTGTTAGAAGCTTGTTCAAGTTCTTAGCATTTGTTAGACCTTCCTTATCTTTCTAATGAACCAAGACATCCACCTGTAAGGAGCTGGATTGCTCTCTACTTTAGGAGACATGTCCTGCAATAAGTTTCACACCCTGCCCAATCCCAACCAGCTGAGATGGTGGCATTCAGATTCTATGTGCAAGTGGCCCTGACTCCATGAGGTAGCAGATGGCTGAGAGGGCTTAAAAATCTACTCCAGCTCCTCTGCTCCAGGCACATCTGTAATTCAGTGCTTGCACTGATGTGCTTGACTCCAGCTCAGGAATTTTATGGTGCTTCAACATCAGCAGTGTCTCTGCTGTGGGGCACAGATGAATGGGCAAAGCATCCCACCCATGGGTGAGCTCAGCTGTGCTGGGGCACATGTGTGTGCCCATCCAGGTGCTGCTCTCTCCTATTACTTCATGAGGAGGAGAGATGGAAGCTGCTGTTTCTCCTGGAATAAATCACATAAAGCCAGTAAATGAGGTGCTAATGAAGAGAGGTTATTCATAATCAGTATAGACAGAAGTAATGGGCCCTGGATGTAGATCAACCTCCTCCCACCTGCTGATGGAGGAATTTGCACTTTGGTACAGATTTTAATACACATCACTGCAATCACACAGTGACGACAGCTGTGTCCCAAATCCAGAGCTGTGGACCTCAGAAGACACATTAGCATCAGTAACACTGAAAAGGGAAACGAGAGCTTTCTTGACACCACTTCTTTGATCTACATCTGTCTTTGCTTTTCCATGGAGGCAGTTTCCACACCAAGGGGCTCTCTCATCCAGGGTGTGCAAGGCTGGAGGCCATGTGAACTCCAAACCTCCAGGAGAGATCATGTTGCTGCCGTGCATGAATTGTAGTTTTCCCTTTTATTTCTGTCCCAGGAAACAACTTTCTTTGTGAAACAAACTTGAAAGAGACAATTAAAAACTTCTTTGTGTTCATGTCTTTACTGATGAGGGTTGGAAGTGCTCTGGCATTCACACAAGTATATGTCACTATGAAACCCAGCCCTTTGGTTTATTTCCATTTCTTCTGCCTTTCATCATGGGAAATGTTTATTCAGTTTGGAAAATTCCCTTTTATGAGATCCCCTTGCAAGTTGCCAGCACACATAGGTGAGGCTAAGGGCAGTGTGACAAGAGAAAAGAGATCCCGTAGAAGCTGAGGATGAAATCTCTGGAGGAGCCCTTGAGCTCCTGCTTTGTCAGCCCACCAAGCTATTGCACAAACAGGGAAGCCAACCCCTGATAGCAATTTTTTACATGTAGAATAAGAGGATAGGACACAGAATATGCCAAGGGAGCATTTAATATTCTACAGATGCCTTTTCAGTGAAATTCTACTCTTTGATGTATATTTCTCTTTTAAAAACAAACCCAACAACAACTTGTCTGTCAGACTCGAAGAGCTGTTGGGACAGAAAAGCACCATGGCAATCCAAACCTGGATGGGACATCACAAAATCAGTTGCCAGTTGCACTTCCATCCTGCTGCTCAACCAGATGCCAAAACAACTTCTGCTGGTGACAGACACCAGGTCTTTTCCTACCATACTGCAAGGGACTTAAGCAAGTTTGATGTTGGAAAAAAGATGATAATGAGAGGAATAGTCTTCAGAAATGCTAATACCCTGTGAAGCAGCTTTCAGAACGTTAGGAAGAGCACAGACATCTCTATTCTCACAGCAGCACGTGCTGAGAGCTGTACTGCACAGCAGCAACAAGAGCAAAGCCACCATGCTTCTGAGAAGGACCACAGATGCTGGAAGGAAGCTGCCCTCAGCCTGGGCAGGAGATGTATCCACCTCTGTTCAGAGTAAGTTCAGCATCTTTTCAGTCCTTTCTTTTCCTCTGATCTTTCCTCTCTTTCCTTCCCCTTCTCTTTCTCTCCCCCTGTTCCCAGCTGTAATTGTAACATGCAAATCTATGCTCCTGAACTGTCCAAAACATGTCCTTTTGTGCAGGGAAACTGTTTGTAGCTGAACGTATCCCAGACTGCTGTGTCTGGGTTTGGCTTCTTGGGTACTACCTCCTTGCAGTTACAAATCACCTTGTCATCAGAGAAAATCACATTTCTGGCCTTCTGCAGACCCACCACACTTTGGTGAGTCTGAAAATGGTGAGTTTAGCTACTCTGGGGGAGGAAACCCAGCAGAGCAGGCTGAGTAATACCATTAGTAATGAAGTCATTGTCTGATCAGAATTAACACCTGGTTCTTGTCAAGGCCAATTCAATATTGCTTTTTGAAATGAAAATTTCAGAGCGCAAGGGGAACGCAAACAGAAGTCATCCTGCATCTGTCAGCTTGGACCAAGTTGGTGGCAGCTGTTAAGACCAATAGATGTTTTCAGAGAGAGACAGCAGGGTCTGAGTAGCACAACATCATATCGATGTACAGCTGCTACCAGTGATGCTGGAAGCATTCTGTCACATGGAGGAGTAAATGTTAAAGCCCTGCTGAAAATCTATCCATGAAATTTGGTACTCCATCAGGAGATGGTTTAAGAAGCAGGGCTGGGGTTCATTCCTGATACTCTTGATGGCACTAAGTGGTGTGGGTTAGGAGTGACGTGAGGACATTTGAGAAGGAGTCAATAATTTCTGATTGAAGCCGGAGCTGTTCCCAGGCAGATGGAAAAATGAAGCAGCTGCAGAGAAATGAGCTGGGTTTCTCTGGGCTTTGGCTCAGGCTGCAGCACTGTGTGCTCCTGAATGTTCATCAAACTTCATACAACTTTGTGACACTAAGCAATTAGAGAGGTAGAGTTTAAGCCCACTTAAGGAGTCCATGGTTTTCTTCAAAGCTACTATGAGGTTCTCGTGGGAGAAGACCTACAAATGTCAGCTCCCTTGCTTCCTGCTGGCCCACAGGGATCTGGAGGCAAGGAGCCCATTGGTAACCTCATGCAATATTTAACAGACTTCCTGGGCTAATTAAGAATATTGCTTTATATAGTAACTAACATATCTCTAATGTCTATCAAAATTTAATTCAGTTTAATTCATTACTGCTGCTCAATGTGGGCCCAACCTCTTCTCCCTTACAAAGATGCAGCTGCATTAATTTGTGGTGTCCATCAGGGAGGACAATGCAGTCCTCTTTCTGCCAAGTTATAGAATCATAGAATCAACCAGGTTGGAAGAGACCTCCAAGCTCATCCAGTCCAACCTATCTCCCAGCCCTAGCCAATCAACCAGACCATGGCACTAAGTGCCTCATCCAGGCTTTTTTTTGAATGCCTCCAGGGACAGGGACTCCACCACCTTCCTGCACAGCCCATTCCAATGCCAATCACTCTCTTTGGCAAGAACTTCCTCCTGACATCCAGCCTAAACCTCCCCTGGCACAGCTTAAGACTGTGTCTCCTTGTTCTGTTGCTGGTTGCCTGGGAGAAGAGACCAACCCCACCTGGCTACAGCCTCCCTGCAGGTAGTTGTAGGCAGCAATGAGGTTTGCCCTGATTCTCCAGACTAAACAATGCCAGCTCCCTCAGCCTCTCCTCATAGGGCTGTGCTCCAGGCCTCTCACCAGCTTCATGGTCATCTCCAAGCAGAAGTAAAGAGTACTTTGCTCTTATCTCTGCACAACTTGACTGAGTCAAGAGAGTTCCTTCAGTCTCATGCTAGTGTAGCTGACAGAGAAGCTGTTCCCAAGTGTTCCTATCAAGTTCTCGTTATCTTACAAGCCAGAGAGTCCTTCTGGCACAATACTGAGGGATTTTTCTATGAGTCAGAAAATTCTGACTGAAAAAAACTCTGGATTCACTGTCTGGTACGTTTCCCAGGCATATGAGGTTGTAAAGGCAGTTCAGCAGAGAGGGAGAGGTATTTCTCTGAAGAACGGAAGGGAAGCAAGTTCTTCATTGCTGAGGTTAGGAAGATCAGCAGGGTAACTATCTTTAACTTGTTTATTTGGCTGTTTGGCTGCTGGAAAGCCCCTGACAATGAAGCCTGATATCTGCAGGCTGCTGGACTGCAGATTGTTGGTATTTTCTTCCTTCCAGTGGTGCAGCAGTGCTTCTCCAGATGCTATGGACAGAACTCCCATTCATCAAGGCACCCACTTCAGAAGCTTCTCTACCATGCAGGCAGGGCAAACTCTGCTGTTTCAGGCTGGACTGCATCTCTTTAGCGTATGAGACTCTTCACCTGAGCCAGCCATAAGAAACAGTAGAGGCTCCTGTTTGCATGCAGCTTTTGAGAATGACTTGACCCTGCACTCCTGGAGTCATGGGATGAGTACCTGGCTTCTCAACAGTGACCTCTGTGCTGGCTGGAGAACTCCTCTGAGGTGTGTGGGTTGTCTCTGAGAAGTGAGGACAGGGCAGGTCTGCTTCGCTGCACAGGAGGGCAGGGGGAACATGCTGGGGAGGTACAAGTAAAGAAAAGAGCAGAGCAGGCTTGGATGAAGCAAAGCTGCCTGTTCAAACAATCTCTCAAACAATACAGTTTATGGGCTGTGACCAGCACCTTCATCAGATGGGCACTGTCAGCTCACCCTCCTCCTGAGGGATCTCATAGGTGCAGGTCAGGCAAATGTTACTGGAGATGCTGCTATTGCCACTCTCAGCAGACATTTCAAGTGGCTGTGTCTCTAAAAGCACTTTCAAGGACACTCTGTGAGAGGCTGCAAGGTTCAACAGCTTCACAGTCAGATATCAGCTTATTTTCTCTGAAGGAAGGTACCCTGGGGAGAGGGGATGGATTCCTCCTGTCCTTCTAGCCCTCAGCAGCTCTGCCAAGATCGTTGTCCCACTCCCTGTGATCCACCATGACCCTTCTTTTCTGTATTTGAGGAGGTCTGAAGATTCTGCTCCACTCCCCAGTTACAAATTACTGTGCTCCTCCCACATCTGCCCACTGCTTTCCAAAGCCTCATCCAGCTGCAGTGTCCAGATCAGATAATTTAGAAAGACTTTCGCCTGGACAAGAATTTTCCCTGACTCCTGGATTTTCATATAAAAAGTCCAGTCTCAGGCCTCTGCCTGCTATGACAGTGCTGAGCCTACCCTTGCAGCTACCAAAGGCAGACACAAAATGTACTTTATATTGAGCCTCAGCATGCCTGATGTCTTCTCTTTGGCTATCTATTGCTCTAGGTCCTGATCTCTAATTCCTCATCTCTTCAAGCTTTCTCTTGATGTTTGTTGTAAGGCAGCAGAGACTAATAGAGAGCTTGTCAGGCATCTGACTACAAAAGCATGGGGAAAGGGGATTAAAAGGGCCACGGTGACAGCAGGAAAACAAAGCATTTAGGAAACATCAGCTCGCTGCAGGAAAAACGATGCTCGGGATGATTTTTACCTGTGCTGCTGTCTGCTGCCCTCTCCTTCCCAAATCTGCTTTCTGGGAGCTGCTTTGGCCTCCAGACAAGCCAGTCTGAGGTCAGATTTGTTGAGTGGTAAATAGTACAGGGCAAAGGAACCAGAACCCTCTGGGGGTCTGGAGAGCAGCTGAACCGCAGCAGGTTTGTTTATTGGGCTGGCTTGAAGCAAACAATGTTGTAGCAACAAAATCCACCTGACCGCCCAGCCCCGTGTTTGCTGAGGTTCCTGAGCTGCTCCTCTGTGAAGAGAGGCTTTGCTACTTCTCTAAGTATCAGGATTCTCACCTTCCCGACTGTGATTATGATCCTTCTTTTGAAAGCCTTCAGCTAAGCCAAATGCTTCCACCAAATCTAGCAGTCACTGTGATCTTAGCGGAGTTCAGAACATCTTGGAACAAATAATGGGAACAAAAGAGAAAGGGAAAAGTCCTCTCCTCTGCAGTAAGTACTGTGTCCTGCCAGCCTCACTTCTGCTTAACCAGGGTGCAGCTGTACCTGGTGGGAGAAGCTGAGGGCAGGAAACAGCATTTGATGTCTCTGCTGTGAATTGAGGCACTGAATCACACCAGAGCTGTGGGAGAACAAGATGTGCAGGAGCTGGATCTTCCCTCTGAAGGATGCTTTCTGTCGTCCCCCTGGTTGATGGCTGGTAATGCACAGCGTCACTGATTGGATCCTGCTCCTCCAGGAGAAGACAATCAGGCAGTGATTTTCCCTTGGTTCTGTAGTGCAGGAGTGCACAAGAGCAACAACTAGGGGCTATCAGGAGCCAGGTCCCCTTTTAGCCAGCACGACAAACCTTGCCTGTTAATCCCATAAGCGGTGGCCACAGAAACTCCTCTTAACCTGTCACTTCCCACACCCGTGTGCTGCTTGGAGGCTGTAAAACGTCGCCTGTTAGCAGGGCAGTGAAGTGAGGCAGAATTCCCCACCTGTCTCTTTTGTTCTTCTCTATTTTCTTTCACACTGCCTACAGGACCCAGGGAGGCTTGAAAATGAATGTCAGCCAGACACAAAACTCTATTGTGCAGTTTTGTGGGTGGCATTAGCAAATGAAGGCTGAGTGAGTACTGGGTGGGTGAAGGATTCCTCAGTAATCTGCTTGGAAAACAGAGTAGGGTGGCAAAACCAAGAATGAGGTGGAGACCTGCACCTCAGGTGAGGCTGGTGAGGTTTTCTGTGGTTACACAGCTCCCACAGCTCTCAGGGAATATCTCTCTGGTCACTGCACAGAGATGATTTTCTTATTTCCCAATCAGACACTGGAGGACAGAAAAAGCAATGATCCCCTGTAGGCAGAAAGATGCTCCCTGGAGCTGGGTCCAGATGGAGAAACACAGTCAGGGCAACTGGGAATAGAGGAGAGGGAGAGACCAAACTGGAATCAGTTGTCTTTAGCATTTTTCTGGTGGCTAAAAGCTTTGGCAGAAAGTGTGGAGCTGGGATATTCACTCTCCCCAGGGCCCAAGTCTCACTGTTCTGCCACTGCCTCCCACTTGTACCTCAGTACAATTTCTCTTTTAATTTCCACTTGTCTTGCTCCACTTTAACTCTGTGAGTTGGGTGGCTTGTGAGAAAGGCTCTGCCTGTCACTTCAGATGCTGTTTCCCCTTCTCTTTTATTTCCTGCTGTCTGTCAGCACTGTCTGATGGTAGGGCATGGTGTCATAAAAAAGGGAGGGATGGCAAAACAGAGTGATAAATGAATTGCATCTGCTCAGGGACAAGATGAATTGTCCAAATCAAACCACAGTTTCTCATTTTGCTAGCAATTGTGTGCAGGGGCAACAGGATCAGTTCTGAGCAGTTTTCTGAAAGGGAGTTGATAAGTACAGTTGTTAATGATGCCTCACACGTGGGTGCTGCTGCTCCCACTGCCCACAGCCTTTGTGAATCCCACTGGTTTGCAGGCAGGTTGGGAAGGAGAGGGAAGTGATGCTCAATGACATCTGCTATGACACAGTGTTTAAGAATATCTTGGCATTGTCCTAAGGCACTTCAGCAGTTTCAGAGCAATTCTGAGCTTATTTGTTGTTCACACATGTCAATGTGTACCCTTCCCAGCCTGCCACAGCTTTCTTTGGGGCATTGGTACATGCTGGCAGACTTTCACATCTGAATTAAACATGCAAAGGGCACAGTATTCTGAAAACCAGTTCCTAAATAGATACCAAATACTGAGCAAGGAAAGAAGTTGTCTGGGAAAGTGCCTGGGATGCTATTCAAGGCAGCTCAATTTCAGAAGGTTTTAATAGGTTCATGAGGTTCAGTAAGGAGAAGTGCAGAGACCTGCACTCGGTTCAGGGCAGTCCTCATTATCACTACAGGACAGGGAATGATGAGATTGAGAGCAGCCCTGCAGAAAAGGGCTTGGAAGTGCTGGTGGATGAGAAGCTGGATGTGATTGAGCAATGAGCACTTGAGCCCAGAAAGCAAATCACATCCAGGGCTGCATCAAAAGAAGTGTGGCAAACAGGTTGAGAGAGACGTTTCAGCCACTGTGCTCTGCTCTAGTGAGACCTCACCTGGAGTCCAGCCTCGGAGTTCTCAACACAGGAAGGTCATGCACCTGCTGGAGTGGGTCCAGAGGGAAGTGCCACGGAGATGATCAGAGAGCTGGAGCACCTCTCCTGTGAAGACAGGCTCAGACCAGCTGATGTCCACCTCCTCTCCCTTCCCTACCCTGGCCTTGCAGCCCTGCAGAAGTATGCCTTAGAGACATGATCAGGGCTGACAGAGCTTCAGGGGATGTGCTTCAAAGAGGTTTTCTGTTGCTCTGCTCATCATCACAGCTCCAGTTGCTGTATCAGGCTCATGGCAAGTGTGGAGCAGTGGAAAGAGCAGTGTGAGGATAAGGAGGAGGGAGGGCTGCGTCTGTAATTCCTTGCCTGTAATTACCTCCATTATGCATTCTGTTAGCTCTTCCTGCTTCTCTTGAGTGGAGTGAGGAAAATATTTAATTGCCACACAGCTCTCTCTCAGGCATTATCTGCGAGCAGAGCAGATCAAATCAGCCTGCCTTGTGGGGACAAGGGAGACATTAACTTCTCCGGGGCAACAGGGTACAGCTGATGAAGATCAAGAGGCAGAATACAAATCACAGGGTGTTGCACACCAGTTTGCAGTTACACAAGTGCTGCTTCCAACAGCCTTTTCTCTCCTTTTTCTCTGCTGATCACTTGGTGGAGGCAGAGTCCCACATCCCAGCCAGGATCCCAAAACATTTAGCAGCATGAGGGTGATATTCCAAAGCATCCACATCAGCTCTGTTAGTCTCTGCAGGACACATCTGACAGTGGGGATCAGGATTTGCAGTGTGGTGGCTGCTACAAAGCTGGGTTTGAGGTGGCACACACTTTGCACTGTGTCCTGTGCACAATCGTTCTACACTGGCATAAAAAAATGCAGTCCTAGGGGTGCACTACCACAGCAGCCAAGTGGACAGGAGAGGAACAGAGCTCTTCTTCTGGGAGGCTGTGTGAGTAGAAGTGAGGCTGAAGAATGCATTAGAAGAAAATCGTGTTTGCAGCAGAGGCTCCGTAACGGTGAGCTGCAGCTGGGCAGACTCAGGTTTCATCGGTGTGCTTGTGAAGCACTGTGACTCTGAGCTGCTGCATGTGGAACAACTGGGACTGGGGGCAAAACTACCCAGACTTGACCTGACCTGTGGTCTGACTTCCAGTGCAGTGAGAGATACCAAACCTTTGCTGTCTTGAGTCCTGGCTTGTTTCAGCTGGGTTGGAAGTCCAGCTCTGGAGCCCAGTTCAGATTCCGTTCAGCTGGGCACGGAGCAGTGGCAGCCCCTGATGTGTGGGCTGCCCATGTGCACAGAGCATGCAAGACTGCTGAGCTGCCTTCAAACTGTGAGCACAGACTTGGGTATCTGGGTGTCCCAGTTTGGGGCCACGAGCCTAGCTGGGACTGGAGGACAGAAATGACTCTTACCCCTTTCCAGGAGACTTAGGATCTCTCAAACTACCACACTGGGGACTTCAGAGAGGGTTCTGCAGCACATTTTGCCACCACTTGTGCCATGAAGTGAAGAGTTGGGTTTCAAACCAATACTCTCTGCTCCCAGCCACCCTCTTCTTTGCAAGCAAAGGAGTTTTTGCATGCCCTGGCTGGATCTGTGCTCACCAGCTGATCTGGTCTGTGGGGGTGATCATATTGCCACTATTACTCTGGCATATGAGCCCAAGTGTCTAAGCCGTCACACAGCTCCTCAGCACCTGATCTCCCACACTGATTCCCACAGCCTGGGTGCTGCCCTGAAGTGCTGCCACCAGCATTAGACATAACAACAGACATAATTAAAGAGTGGCTGCATGCCAGCATTCAAGAGGCAGAACTGAGCTGGCTGTGATGCCTTCAAAGAGGTAGTTTAAAAAAACCCACTAGGAAATAGCAGGGCAAACTCTCCCCTGCCAGTGTTAGTGTGGGTCAAGCATCTCTTTTGCCTCGGGTCCATCCCCTGGGAAGAAGCATTGCGTGGGGCCTCAGCCAGTCTCTGATCCTGTGGCTGACCCTGCTCCAGGGATGCTCATAGAGACTCTTTCTGGAGTGTATGGTGTGGTGCTGAGCCTCATCTCCATCCTGCCTGGCTGAAGAGAGTGATGTAAACGTGGAGTGTCTCTGTTTCTTTGGGCTGGGATGGAAATCAGGAGAGCTCTGTGTTGCTCCACGTGTAACAGGCAGTTGCAGGCACTGGGCCACACACAGCCTCCATGGCTACATGGGTGTTGGTGAAGAGCTGAACACACAGACCTGCTTCCCAGCCCAGCTCTCCAGCATCGGCCCCAAGGCAGCCTTGCTAATTCCTCACTTTTTGAAGCCTGAAGTTTACTCAGTTCTGTGATAAAAGGAGAGGAAGTGACATATTTCCATAGATATCAGGGATCTGAAGATCTCCTCCACAGAGACCTCAGCAGGAGCAAAGGATGGTGACCACATGACTTAAGGATCCAACCCTGCGATGGAGTTGTCATGGCATCTGCCCCTGTGGGCCCTGCCATGTTATCAGGCTGCCTGTAGGCTGTCTGATAGCATCAGTGCAATCCTGATGCTGGAAGATCCCTGTGGATGGAGACCTGCTGCCTCTCCTTGGAGGACAAAGTGGTTTTGCATCTAGATGATGCAGGAGCAGCCACACAAAAGCAGGATAGAGATGAGCCAATTGCAGGAGGAGAAAGGTAAAATTCTGGGGTACCACTTTGAAGCCAGCAAATCCCCATGGCACATGTGCTTGGCAGCTCTAGGCAGATAACAGACAATACCCTGATTAGGGAATTAATTTAGCATTGTGCATCAAATTGTGTCATCAGCCTGGCTACAGACTAGCTATTCTAACAGAGAAAATAAGACCAGAGAAAAGAATTCAGCCTCTGCTTTCTGAGTCATTGCTTCATTTCTCGCTCAGGATTTGGTCCACTGTGTGTCCAGAATAATTATTAAGCAAGTTCTGATAGAAGAATTTTATTTACTCAGCCTCAGAAAAGAAGAAAAGAACCCTTAATAGTAGATTAGATCAAAAAAACATACTTTATTTGTCAGTGAGTGCTTTAGATGTAAGATCAATGGCCTGAGGTTGATTGATAAGAGCTGTTTGCAAAGACCTCAGATCTAACAGTGCTCAGGCAAGCACAAAGACTTTCTCTGGACACCATCCCCCTTCTGCAGATGGGGAAGGTACCAGGGGACAGCAATACTTTGCATTGGAGAGTTGCTCAGCAACTGCCCCATATTATTTTTGAGTCGTCCCTGAGAACAGCCTCTTTCCTCTTTGATCTTCACATAATTTTTGTTGCGGCTACTTCTCCAAAGAGACAGCATTTGAAAAGAATCACATCTCCATTTGCCACAATATTTTGCTTCTTTTTCTTCTTCTTTTTTTTTTCCTTAATTTATTTTTTAACCCAAACACAGCCAAAGCCTGATGACATAGAATAGAATCTTAGAATCATAGAATGGCTTAGGTTGGAAGGGACCTCAAAGCTCATCCAGTTCCAGCCCCCTGCCATAGGCAGGGACACCTCCCACTAGAACAGGTTGCTCAAGGGCTCATCTAACCTGACCTTGAATGCCTCCAGGGAGGGAGCAGCCACAACCTCCCTGTGCTAGTGCCTCACCACCCTCACTGGAAAGAACCCTTTCCTGACATCTAGTTTGAATCTCCCTTCTGCCAGTTTAAACCCATTACCTCTTGTCCTGTCATTACATGACCTTGTAAATAGTCCCTCCCCAGCCCTCCTGTAGGCCCCCTTCAGATACTGAAAGGCTACCATAAGGTGTCCTTAAAGCCTTCTTTACCAGGCAAAGCAGTGCATTTCCTTGCACAGGGGAGGAAATTCAAGTCCCTTCATGGGCTATCGGGGAACTTGGGCTCCTACAGAGATTTATGATTCTGTACATGGTCCCTATGATATTCAGAGACTGGGCAGCCACACAGCTGGGTCTGGGGAGGTGAGCTGGTACTAGCACTTCCATTTTGGCAGCGTTTGATTAAGTGATGGAGTGATTTGTCTGGAGAAGAGTGTGCCAGGGCTGTGTTTTCTCACCCTGCTGTAATCCTAGATGAAGCTTGTTGTGGAAGGCATTACTTTACAATCCTGGTTTGGAAGGAACATCAGATCTCACCAAGTGGTTATTATCAGCCTTGCTGATGTCTTTATCTGATGCAAAAATTGATCCATTCCTGAGCTGCTCATCCTGACTCAGTGCTCCCTCCTCTGTGTTCTAGATGACACAGACCTCTCATGAGGCCCAGCAGAAAGCACCTTCTGGTTATTGTGGTATATCTGATCTTTCTCTCTCTCTCATATATTTTCTGCTACTGGATGACAAGAGATTTGCACTGTGTTTTGGTCTCTCCTGAGTATTGTACACAGAAGAAGAGCAACAAGCAAAACACCGAGTCCCTGTGACATGACAAACAAAGCAAACCAAAAAAACAGAGAAGAAAATAAGCAACACATTTAAATGGCATTTGCAAACATGACTCAAAAGCATCTTCTCTGAAATCTCTAGGCAGCAGCCTTACACAACTGCTGCCAGCTACAGAGACTGAAACTGGAATGATTCAGCAAGGGCTAGCACAGCTCTTGTTTGAGAAGGACACATACAACTCCTGAGCCAGGTTACATCCCAGCTGGAGGATGTCCTCAAAATATCAACTTCTCTGTGGTCCCAGAGTAACTGCATTAACAAACTGTGCTAGTTTGAGCCTAGCTGAGATATTTTGGTGAGAGGAATTAGATGATAGGCTGTGAAAAGGAAACAATGCTGATGGCTACTGCACTCATAGGGTTGCTGAGATGGATAAAAACATAAATAGAGATAACAGAGTCTCTCTTTGGGCTTTGGGCTGAACTTCTCTCTCTAACCTAACGTGCTGTCTGTGTGACTAATCCATCTGCCTCCTAACTGCCCTGGCCAACCCTCCAAACTTATCTTGAACTTAAGGCAAGATCTGGGGTAAGGTAGAGGGGTGGGGAGAAGGTGAAAGGGTGGTTGGGAGCTCATCCTGGGGACTCTGTTTTCTGGGAGGGCTGTTGTGTGTCTGAATTACTTTTTAACTTGTCTATTTCTGTCTGTAGCTGTATAGATGGTAAATGTCTGCTCATATATTGTGCTAAGCTGTAAATATAAAGCTTCATGCAATTTTCCAGGGCTGCTGAGTCTAGTCTGGGTGACTTTCTTAAGAGGGTGGGGGCAGATAACACCCAAACCATCATACCAACCAACCAGTCAATCAATCAATCAATCAATCACCCTGCTGAGCTGCAGAGCCATGCAGAGGTTCCTTCCAGCACCCTTTCCCCAGAGATGGGTGGCAGAAAGGAGCTGCTTTGTTTTGGTAGTGTTCAACCAGGTTCCACCCAAAAGCCTGAAACCCGAAAACCCCTGAAACTTTCAATACAAATTAGCACCCAAGGCAGCAGAAGGGAGCAAATTTCTACCTCTAGTAAAAATTTCAGCTTGAAAGGTCTAAAGATAGCCTTTTCCTGCCTCAGGAATTCTAGCCTTGCCTCGCAGCTCGTGGTGCTGCAGATTACTGCATTCATAATTTAAATGTTGGCTGGGTATAAAATTACTGGCGTGGGAGTTATTCAATTTCTGGTAAGTGCATTTACATTAAACAGCGTCTGCACACACAAAGGAGAGGAAAACCTCTTCCACTTCTGGTCGCCTGAAGCAGTGAGGACATGTGCAGCCTCACAAGGCTGCGCTTGTGAGCAGATTGCCCTTTTCTTTCCTACTGAAAACCTGATAAAGTTCCCCACAGCTGAAAGGGCACTTCTGTCTGCTCTCCGACACTTGGCACAGGGCAGCTCTGGGCTAGAGAAACAGCCAGCGCTGACCTGAGCCCTGACAGGGGTGGCTGTTTGGCTGGTTTTCAACCACTGCTTTTGGTCACCTCGAGTGTCTGCAGAGCTGGAAAACCCAATTTCACAGAGTGCCTCTCCTGAGAGTGTTATCTGCTCCCCTCTGCAAATGGATAGAGGGTTGAGCTTGCTGGGCATCATCAGATGGACCACATATAGAATCATAGGACCATTATGACTGGAAAAGACCTTTAAGATCATCAAGTCCAAGCATTATGTAGCTCTGCCAAGTCTAGTGCTAAACCTCAGCACCATATCTCTGTGTTTAATGCCAAACCCAAGTGATGGATAGGTGCTCATATTTGGTGGGGTGAAATTTCTTCCCTGGCTGTCCTCATCCACTTGCTTGGTCTCTTCTGCCAGGTAACCAGCAACAGAACAAGGGGATACAGCCTCAATTTGTGCCAGGGGAGATATAGGCTGGATGTTAGGAGGAAGTTCTTCCCAGAGAGAGTGACTGGCATTGGAATGGGCTGCCCAGGGAGGTGGCCGAGTCACTGCGCCTGGAGGTGTTCAAGGAAAGATTGGATGAGGCACTTAGTGCCATGGTCTGGTTGACTGGCTAGGGCTGGGTGCTAGGTTGGACTGGATGATCTTGGAGGTCTCTTCCAACCTGGTTGATTCTGTTCTATTCTATTCTATTGCAGTTGCCTCTGCATGTTTAGTTTTGTCTGTGCTCATACAGATGTGTGCTGCCTGGAGAAGCAGTTGGATATCCATGGAGCCACTGTTTGGGGCCATGCACCTAAATTAATGAGCTTGTTTTGAACAGATAGAAGAGGAATGGGCTGGGACAGTAATGCACCTCACAACAGGCCATGGATGAACAGGAGGTTTTGCTGAAACATAGATGATGTCACAAGAAGCATCACTTTAATTTGGAGACAGAAGCTGGTGTTCCCTTTGAGGGTCTCATCCTTCCTGCTCCCTGAAATCCTTCCAGATCTCTGCTCTGTGCTTCTGGAATGGGTGTTCTGTGTTTCTGGCAATTGAGAGTTAGGATTGTTCAGCCTGCAGAAGAGAAGGCTCTGGAAAGATCTTATGGTGGCCTTTCAGTACTTGAAGGGGCCAACAAGAAATACGGGGGTAATCTTTTAGCAGGGCCTGTTGTGACAGGACAAGGGGTGAAGGTTTCAAACTAAAAGAAGGGATATTTAGACTAGATACAAGGAAGACATTTTTTACACCAAAGGTGGTGAATCACTGGCCCAGGTTGCCCAGAAAAGTAGTAGATGCTCTATTTCTGGAACCATTCCAGGCCAGGTTGGACAGGCCTCTGAGCAACCCTTATCTAGTTGTAGATGTCCCCATTTTATGTTAACGGAGTTGGACTCGATGACCTTTAAAGGTCCCTTCCAACCTAAACCACTCCTCGATTAATTAGAGGGAATTGGAGGCTCATTGATGAGTGTTTCTTCTCCATTCCCCTCTTTCCTGTCCCAGCCTTCATTTCCTTTGCTTCTGTGCTCTCAGGGAAAGGCTCTTTCTGGTCTGTGTAAACCCCCTGCCAAATCACAAGTGGCAGCACCTGGAGAACCATTGCAGGAGAACAGTTCAGCTGGCCCTAGCTTGAGCTCTTTCAGCAGCAGACCCCAGCTCTGTGCCCAGGGGGTCTGCAGCAGCAACAGCTCTACCATAGCCTGCAAGAAGTTCTGACCACCTCCTGCCTATGTGTCAGGGTTACCAGGGCACTTGCTTGCCAGACAGCCTGGGGCTTTCAGTGATTTTTTGGGTAATGCTGTTTTGTTCAGAGTGCAAACCTCCTAAGGAATCACATCTCGGTCAATTAGAAGTTTCCTGTGAGTAGTTCTTTTCTTGGACATTATTCACACCAGGGTAAATGCCTCATTTGGAACGAAAACTGAGCTCCATCAGCCAGGGAGAAAGCCTCCCTATGTGTAAGTGAGGAGGAAATCTGCTTCCCAATGACAGGGCTTGAAAGACAGAAGTGTGCTTCATGTGCAGAGCTGCTGAGCGCAGGTAGAGCAGCTTCTCCTCCTCCCCTCCCAGCCAGATTCTCAACCCTGGTGATGAGGAATCAATCAAAATGTGACAGGAGCCCTGGGCAGCAATGCAGGCAGAGTGATTTCTCACTGCTGGAAACCCTTAGCAGGCAGCCAGCTGGCACTGCTCCTTCCTGCCTGCCCGGCCGTGGGGCCGGATGGATGTGATGCGGGTGTTTGTGCTCAGGGCTTGGGAAATGCCAATGCCAGCCCAGCCAGGCAGACACCCAGGGATGGTTTCTCTCTTTACAAAGCTCAGGGGCTGTATTTTTTTACCCATGGTGAGCTCTTTTCTCCCAGCACAGCTCCCTGGGCTGGAGCAGATTATGCTTTGGGTTCAACACATCATTTCTTTTGCATGGGAATGGGGACAAGGAGGAATTTTACCCTCCTTTCACCATTAGTGTGAGGGAACTGTTTCTTCCCAGTTATAGTTCCAACCAGCCTACCTTCATCATTAGAGATGTCTCACTTGGCACTTTACTTAGGTAAGGTAGAAACCTGTTTGGTTTTGCCTTTTTTTTCCCCCCTCAGTACCCAAACTGAGTCCACCTTCCTTTTCTGTTAGCAAATATACACGCAGCAACCAAAATGATTCATGGCACTTTAATAGACAGAGAAATGCAGCCCCTTCCTTCACAGCAGGGTCCTTTCTTCACTCCTGGTGGCCATTCTTCCACCTAATCACTTGTTTTTTCCCATCTTCTGAAAGAGCTCCCTTGGACAAAAACAATGCTGGCCATGTAAGACATCATTGTGAATATCAATGAAGGTGGTTTTTTCTTTTCCTTCTGCTCCCAGTTCCTCCTCTGGGCAAAAAGTAAATAGAGTCAGCTGTAGCTGACACAGAAGCTGATGAGGGAGGCACATTAGTTTGTCTGCCTGTTGGGGACTGCTTGTATAGCAGACCTCAGATCCAGAGCCAACCTTCTCAGCTCTGTCTGAGACAGGATCTGGGGCAGGATTTGATTTATTTGTTTTTCTTCTAGTGTTCACACTCAAACATCTTACCTATTTTATTACTTTTTGGTTGGGCTTTTTTTTTTTTTGGATGGAATTTCATGATGAGACTTTCTTACACTTCTTTTTAAACCCGATCTTTAAATTAGCATCATTTGTGTCAGGAAAGCTGAAATGCAGCTTTTCAAACATAGAATTTACTGAAGGAATGTGAAATTAATCTGGATCTTATTTTGATGGATATGTGTGAATTTGAATTGGTAGCTGCTAATTAGTTTGTTCTACTGGTTGCTTAGGGACCAGTGAACAGGATTTTGTTGCATTCAGTAGAGGAGCCTGTCCCAGCAAGTAATATGCTCATAGAAATATTTGCGGCTGGATCAAAGGTGCTAATTTTACAAAGCTAAAGAAAATTACACACTGAATTGGTTGGGAACAGTCTGCAGTGTGTCAGTACAAAAAAGCTTACAGCCTGCTATGCCCAGTGCTTTGGGGGATTCTGATTGTTTTCTCCTTTCTTTCTGCACATCTTTCTGGCAACCATCAGTGGTAGGGTTGAAATCAAGGGATTTTCCACAAACTTAGAATCATAGAATCATAGAATGGTTTAGGTTGGAAGGGACCTCAAGGATCATCCAGCTCCAACCCCCTGCCATAGGCAGGGACACCTCCCACTAGAGCAGGCTGCTCAAGGCCTCATCCAGCCTGGCCTTAAACACCTCCAGGGAGGAAGCATCCACAACCTCCCTGGGCAACCCGTTCCAGTGCCTTACCACCCTCACTGTAAAGACTTTCAGGGTCGAATTGGCCTGAGCCCATTCCTGGGGTCAGTAGATGCCTGGGCTCCATGCTGCAGCATGAGGAGGTTGTACCTCCAGCGTGAGGACAGATGTCCTTGTATTGTGACCTCTGCCAGAGCCAGCAGCTTCTCCCCATGCTGTGGTGCACAGTGTTAATGCGTGCTCAGGAACAACTTGCACAAGAAGCATTCCTCTGCTGTCTGTTCATCTGCAAAGCCAGCAAAATAAGGAAAAACTTCTTTGCTGTGAGGGTGCTGGAGCCCTGGAGCAGGCTGCTCTGATAGGTTGTGGAGTCTGCTTCTCGGGAGAGGCTCCAAATCCACTTGGACATTGTGATCTTGGGCAGCCTGCTGTGCGTGGCCCTGCTTTAGCAGAAGGGTTGGACTAAATGATCCTTAGAGGTCTCTTCCAACCCCCACCACTCTGGGATTCTGTGATAATGCAGAGGGAACTGGTGTTGACCTGGTGCACCACCATGCTCCTGAATTAATAGCATCTAATTAGGTAAATGATGTCATGAAATTAATTTCCCTGACATCAGCAACATTGCCATGTTACCTGGACAGTGTGAATCTAACTTTCTGACTTGGCATGGGGAGTATCCAAAATAAAATGTCTCTTATGCTGTTTTCTGTGAGGGCCCTGCATTGTGCCCACCCACCCTGCTCAGCTGCTTGTGACAGGTGATAAGTTACCAAGAAAGCACTCAGGTGAGCTGAATTTTACTCACACATCTACTCTGATCTTGCATCAATAAGGTTAATTAACTCCTAGTCGTTTAGATTTCCAGGAAGAAAGCATCACACAAGCTGAATGACTCTCTGAGGGAAGTACTGCCATCCCTAGACAGCAGTTTGGTTCAAAGGGTACAAGGTTAACTTGCCATGCTGCTGTACCATGTAGCTAAACCCTGACAGTGGAATTAATTTTAAACAAGACACTCCTGTGGCTGAGTTTGACAAATAACTCTCTCCTGGGATATGAAGCATCATTGATTGCAGGCAGATCAATTGGAGGCAGCATGACAGCACACAGGCACTGGGAAAATAGAGTGTCTTCAGATTTGCTCCTGAAACAGACACAGGCAAAGCTCGTGAGTACCCAGTGGGTATCTGAAAGTCAGGGCCCATGGGGGCTCTGGTATCCTCTGATGGTGCCCCTCAAACCCTTGATAAACGTGTAGGGGTTGGAGCTGTGAGTCAGAGTTGATCCATCCCCATGCACCCTGCTACGGAGATGCAAGAAGACCATGGACTTTCATCCCGGGAAAGATGAGATGGGATGAGGAAACGACCTAGTTTTGTCTGACTATTTTTATCCTGAGTACAACCTCCTGCTCATCTCTACTTGACTCCAGCAGCGGGAGTTTCCAGTGCCAGAAGTCATATCTGGAATTAGAAGAACGCAGGATGCAGCAGAGGGTAACATCTAGACTCTGCGAGAAAACTTGGCTTTTATGCAGCTTTCTGCCTCACTGTGGAAAGCCCCTCACACACTCCTCAGCTTTTAAACTTGCACGACTCTGACCACAGAGATTTCCAAAACTTTATTTCATAGTGGAGAGAAGTGGCTCAGTCCCTGGGCTGCCCTCAGCTGAATGACTGCAGCTCCCAGGGCAATTATCACTGGAGCGGAGGATACAGGCTGTTGTCTTTTCCTTTCCATGCCCTTACAAAGAACATGCTTATTCAGCCTTTTAACAGGCTTCCTATTTCTACTTATTCAGCTTTGCCATGTTCCTCTTTATTTATGGATCCTTCCCCCCCCCTTGAATTGCTTTTTTTTGAGATTCTGGTTAAAATTCATGTGGTTTCAGCATTGCCATGTTTTTCACTAAAGCCTTATCTGTTACCAATGTCTGCCTTTTTAATGCCTTTTTCTTTTTCTCTTTTAATATTAAATAGATTTATGTGACACTAGGTCTTTCACAGTATCTTCCCTTTTTTAGTGTCAGCAGCTCAGAAAAGTGATTATCAAGAGAATTCTGAGGTGAGGCAGGCTGTAGCAGGAAATCTTTGTTATTCAGACTGTGGAAGATTTGGATGTTCCTCACTTCGGAAGTGGTGTCTGAATGCAGCCTGCTCGCACTTGAGAAGAAGGAGACTCTGCCACTGCAAGCTCTTCAGGGCCAGAAGTTTCTCTCCGTTCCATGTTTGTGCAGCTTCCGGCATGGTGTGCCATGGGTGTGACACTTTGTAATGGTCACAATTAATATTTAACAAGAAAGCTGCAGAGGATGTGAAAACCACCTTCTCCAAGTGGGCACAGAGTGGCTGTCCAGGCTGCTACCTGTCCTAGGCTGGTGAGCTTCTGTCCCAACAGGCAGTACCACATAGAACCATAGAATTAATCAGGTTGGAAGAGACCTCCAAGATCATCCAGTCCAACCTATCACCCAGCCCTGTCCAATCAGCTAGACCATGGCACTAAGTGCCTCAGCCAGGCTTTTCTTGAACACGTCAAGGGACAGTGACTCCACCACCTCCCTGGGCAGCCCATTCCAATGCCAATCACTCTCTCTGGGAAGAACTTCCTCCTAACATCCAGCCTAGACCTCCCCTGGCACAACTTGAGACTGTGTCCCCCTGTTCTGCTGCTGGGCTGCTGGTTGCCTGGGAGAAGAGACCAACCCCACCTGGCTACAGCCTCCCTTCAGGTAGTTGTAGACAGCAATGAGGTCTGCCCTGAGCCTCCTATTCTCCAGGCTAAACACACTGGGCAGTAACCAGGCTTGGGCTGTGCTGGTGGCTGCAGTCCTGGTTATGCTCTCAGAAGGATTGCTCCTTCCTCATGTCCTGCTTTCATGTTCACGTCTCGCTATGGCTGAGGTAAAATCAAACCTATCCCTGGTGGTGCCAGGACACTTGACCATCTTGAGCACTCCCATCTCTTCTCCACTGATTCTGCAATTAATGATGACATGTTTAATCAGTCGTTTTGATACTTTGGGGATAATGTGACCAGAGATATTTTGAGACTGCTCCTGTGTTTTTAATTCACACCCTTCCTTCTAAAGCAGCTGACAACGGTGCAGGTTGTTGACAGTTGCAGTTGACAACGGTGCAGATCAGATGAATGCACCCAGACTAACTCAGTCAGATGGAAGTTAAGGAATGAAGATGTATTGACAGCTTGGCCCAATTTACAAGCACATATATATACAATATATACAGATGTTTACAACTATAGACAATAATATACAAGTTAAAGGTAATACTGAGATATGAACCCACTCCTGACCAGCAGAGCCACCCAGGAGGGCTTTCAAAGCAACCTCCCACCTTCTTTCCACTCTCTCCCTTATCTCAGAACCCCCCTTATGTGCAGGGTGAGCTGGGAAAGGTCAGTAAAATGTGTTAGAAGAAGAATGATTAGTTTGAGTTACATAGATACAGGCAGAGGAGTTTATAGGGCAAGCAAGCAGCCTCAGACTGGCCTTATCTTTGTTTGTGTTCATGTTTTTATATGTCTCAGCAGAACACATAAAATGGTAAAATAGACATGACTATTATTTTCTTTTCACAGCCAATGATCTAATTTCTCTCATTAAAATACTCCAGTTAGCCTCAAATCAGCACAATGGGGCACAAGACTCATGCTCTTCCCAGGTGAAGCTGTTTGTAAATAGGAACAAGGCAGAAGGACAACAGATTTCAAACACATGTGGTACACAGGGGCAGCACTGCCTTTGAAACTCCCTCTGACAGCACTTGGGAGGCTGCAGAGGCATAGTGTGCCCCTGACAACCACAGCCTCATGTGCCAGATGAGCAGGGTACAAAGAAGGGACCTATGCAACATCAGGCAGAAGATGCTGGAGTGCTAACCCAATGAATGGGTTTGGTTTTGAAGCTCCCTGGCAAGGAGAGAGACATTGCTGAACAGAGCTTCCCCTAGCAGAGGCAGGCACTTGCCCACACATGTTGGGACTGAAGTGGCTGCCTCTGGCATCCAGCTTATCTGGGGCAGGAGAGAAGAGGCATTTATCTCTGCCTACATAAGACTGTAGACAATCAGCATTTTGGCTGTAATGTGCCACGTTTCTTTCAGTTATCTCTGGATCATTGTGTTTTGTTGTTCCATTTTGCCCATATTCTGTCGCAATGTTGCTGTTGTAAACCTGCTGCAGTGGGTCAGTTCTCCAAGCGGGCTGCATTGCTCCATAGCAGAACACTTGGGTTTATTAGAGGTGGAGCTGATGGTTACACCTATGCCTGAGACAGTTGCTCAACACTTTCCACTGTAAAACCCCATTTTAATTACTTTTAATGCTGCAAAACTTTTCCCAGCAAGGCAAAACTTTCCGCGCTATCTCCTTTAAAAAGTAACTGTTCTTTCCCTTCATTGCCAACACAGGAGGGAGACAAATATAGAACTAGTTTCTTCTCCCTGTCCAATTTTGGGGTGTATGTGTGATTTTAGATTGCTACAGAGAAGCCCCTGATTTTGTAATTAAAAATTCAAACAACAAAACCCCACAAAACACAGACAAACAAACAAATAGAAAAAAGAACCCAAACAATAAGTTGTCAATTAACCTGGGTTTTGCTAGCATGGGCTTTTAGTTCAATTTCCCACCAAATGCCTGGGCAAAGGAATTATGTGTCAGGCTCAACAGGCACATACAAAAGCCATATAGATTCAATATTCCCTGGTCATCTCATCAATGGATTTCTCATCTCATTATCCTCCCAGATAACTCTTCCAGGTCAAGCATTTACTTATGACAATAACCTGTTTGAATAATTTAAACTGATGTTCACTTTCCATATGTGTCCAGTTCTGAGCCCCTCAATTCAAGAGAGATATTGAAGTGCTGAAAAGTGTCCAGAGAAGGGTAACAAAGCTGGTGAAAGGCCTGGAACACAAACCCTGTGAAGAGACGCTGAGGAAGCTGGGGTTATCTAGCCTGGAGAAGAGGAGGCTCAGGGGCGACCTCATTGCTGTCTACAACTACCTGAAGGGAGGCTGTAGCCAGGTGGGGGTTGGTCTCTTCTGTCAGGCAACCAGCAACAGAACAAGGGGGCACAGTCTCAAGTTGTGCCGGGGGGAGGTCTAAGCTGGATGTTGGGAGGAAGTTCTTCCCAGAGAGAGTGATTGGCATTGGAATAGGCTGCCCAGGGAGGTGATGGAGTCCCCGTCCCTGGAGGTGTTCAAGAAGAGACTGGATGGGGCACTTAGTGTCATGGTCTAGTTGACTGAATAGGGCTGGGTGCTAGGTTGGACTGGATGATCTTGGTGTCTCTTCCAGCTTCGTTGATTCTATGATTCTATGATTCTTTGCTCTAAGAGCTGCAGGAATATTTCTGTGCTTAATATTGAGCCTGTAACATTGAGCAATCAATGGGCTGCTGAAACAGGGCTTACTGGTAAAAAAAGAACCACTTTCCTCGAGAAAATCAGAAAAGGTATAACAGGACTGTGTCCACAGTGACTGACAGACATCCGTGATGATCTTGGAGCCATAGTGATTCTGTGTGTGTGATCCTCAGACTCAGCTGCCCCCACCCCAAGCCACTCCCCAGTCCCAATGTGTGTGAGAAATTCTCGGTGAAGATTTGAGTAAAACCCTCACATTCATGCCAAGAGCAAGGAGCACTATCACTGTTAACTTGTGTCTTGTGTATTGTCAGCATATGGCTGGTGTCCAGGAGCTGTCAGTCAGCTCGTTTAGGGGTGAGTAATACTCCAGAATCAACAGCGTGTGCCAGGTGATATGCTCGGGAAAGGCAGAAGGGAACCATGCAGCAAAGGAGTGGTTTGTATTTTCACAGCTGCACCTCTGAGAACAGGTTACACAAGGTCAGGTGGAGGACTGACTCCCAGCATGGTGTGGGGCTCTGTTGTCATTCCTGCCTCTAACTACCACCCCGCCTTGCAAGGTGTCTACAGGTGATTATGTTCATGGTGCCATGTCTGTGGCTTGCCTTTGCTCTGCAGCGGGAGCCCTTGAATGGTCACCTGCAGTCAGCAGGGACAACCATTAGGATGCGCAGACCCCTGTGGAGCCAGACCTTCAATATCTGCAGGGATGGGCAATCTGTTGCAGTGTTCTCCTTAGCCAACCTGTTGCAGCGTTCCACCACTCTTATGGTACAGAATTTGTTCCTAACATCCAGTATAAATCTTCTCTAGTTTCACCCACTGTCTCTCATTCTATCACTTTCTAAACAGTCCCTCTGCAGCCTTCTTACAGAAGGTAGTCTCCTCAGAGCCTTCGCTTCTGCAGGCTGAACAGCCTCACCTCCCTCAACCTTTTCCCCAGCGCCTTGATCATTTTTATAGCCCTCCTCTGGACCTGCTCCATCAGGTCCATGTCTTTCCTGCGTTGAGGGCACCAAAGCTGGACTCAAGTACTCTAGATGAGGTCTTGTCTCAGGTGTGGGGGTTGCTTCCCACCCTTAAGTCAGGAGCGCGCTTTGTTTTACGGAGCTTATAGTGAGCCGAGCTCAAGCTCCGCAGTGGGCTGCCGGTACACGCATCCTACGAAGCCAAGCCGGTCTGGTGCAGCAGGACCGTACCCAGGGACACCGCTTGGGCCGGGCCCCGACCCGTCCCCTCCCGGCCGCGCCAGGTGAGACCGCCCGGCAGCGAGCCCCCGCGGGCCCGCGCTCATCTGCATAGCCCCGCCCCCCGCGCAGCTCCATTGGCCACCCGTCTCCCCAGCAGTGGTGCGGCTCGGGCTGCTGAGGCTCGCCGTCTGATTAACATTCGCCCCGCCTCTGGGAGTGTGGTTGGGGAAGCTGATTCGTCTCTTCGACGACAGCGGGGCGAGTCTTTGCTCTACGATTGGTGAACCGGCGCGTCATTCCGTCGCTGCGAGGGCCGCACTTCCGCCTCGGTGTCAGCCGTGCCGGGTTGGGGGGGGTGTTGCGGTGGGGCCGTCGTGGGAGCGTGGTGTCAGGTAATGCCGCCGGACTGGCTCTGGGGTGCGCCGCTCCGCGCTGCCCTCCCTCTACTCCTTTCCGCGCTGGACCGCTCTCCTCGGGGGGCTCGGCTCGGTTCCCTCCCACCTGCCGCCGCGGCGCCCACACTGAGGGAAGGGTGCCAGCGCCTCCCCCAGCCCCTCCCGGGCCTGGTGCGGCCCAGCTTGGTGCGAGGGTCCCCTCCGTGGCGGGCCGCTGCCGGCTTTTCTCAGCGCCGCGGAGCGTCCTGTCACCTTGGCTGAGGAAGGCGACGGGGGCGCCTCGGCCGAGCGCTGTCGATCACCGGCCTGGGGGAGCGCGGTTACCCTGTGCTGCGCTCCCTTCCCCGTCGGACGCGGGATCCTTGACTCGCTCGCTTGTTTTCTTAGGGCGCCGCGGGCCTGTGCGGCTGAGTCAGTGGCGTGTTGGGTTGAAATGGTGTTTCCCTGCCATGTACCAGCGGACCTCGGGGGCTCCGAGCTTCGGGCGGGGTGGCAGAGTCACGTTCTCAACCGTGGGACTCCGCTCCGCAGGCAGGGAGGTAGCGGGGGCTGAAGGACATTGCTGTGCAGAGCGCGGGTTGCAGGTCGGTGGAGCTCTTGTCAGTCCTAGCGCAGGGATGTTTCTAGTTTTGTTTCCTGACAGCTCTTGGAGCTGGGTAGTTTAGCAAAGGAGTCTACAACACCCAGTTGCCAAGATGAATGCATTGAGCTCGGCTTCAGCACGGTACAGGAGTTCCAAGGGGCCTTTCAGGCCACAGCTGAAGCACAATGAGCAGTTTGAGTTTGGCTTTTTTGTTTGTTTGTTTTCAGTTACCTACTCGATGTTTCTCTTACAGAGCTCCTGAAAGGGAGACAAGAAAGATGGGAAAAATAGTAGGAAAAAAGGCTCTTTTAAAAAAATAACATACCACCAGAAGTTCTGCATGGTAACAAAGGTATAAGTTCTGTTGTAGTTTATTTAATTTGGATATTAACCATGTTTGTCCTATCTGTGTATTTGGATTCAGGGCTCCAGTTTGTTCGCCTGCAACACTTCCAGGCTAGAATTTCAGATGTAGGTTTGAAATAATCTTGGTTTCTATGGCTGCCTTAACCTTGTGTTTCCTCTAAGAAGTACCTGCCAAAGCATGTCGAATGCAAGCAGATACTGCTTCAATTCACTGTGAATTTTCTCAATTAAAATACATGAACTTCACTTAAGGTTTGAAAAAGGGAAAGTATAGAGAAGAGATGGATCTGCAATGTGGATTAGTGTTTCTGTCACACTCCTCTCGTATTGTTTCCTTTTTTAGAGCTTATGCATGCAAGAAAATTTTGTTTCATGCCGACATAACCTACCAAAGTTCAGTAACTCCACGTTCTATTGGAGGCAACCACACACATGTCACCTTAAGAAACTTTTTACCAGTGTGCTCTGGGACTTCTAAAACCTCAGGGCAATTGCTGGAAGCTGTGACTTGGGTAACTTCCAAACATAAAGCACTGTGCTGTGGGATGGAAGTAGGAGAACTGGCTAAACTAGCATAGAAGGAAGAAATTCCAAGCAGTGGTTTTCCCCTGGGCTTTCAGTTGCTGTAAACATGGCTTTTCTTGGAATAGTTGTCAAGTTGTACAGATGTTTGACCACATGACAGCAAGTCATGATCTAGGATAAGATCAGGAATGATTTTTAATGTTGCTTTCCTGATCCAGCAGCACCTCATAATGAACTTGTAACTTTAGGGAGTGGTGCTTGAAAGAAGACACTGGTGATCAGGAATAAATATGCCATTTTCCTCCAAAGCTAGCTCTTCAGCCAGACCAACATAATATTAGAAACAAGAAAGGGGTTCAAGATAGAAAATACCAATTAGTTAACAAACTTGATCCTCGAAGACAAGATAGGTTAAAGGTTTTGGCTGATGCAGAACTGAAAAGCAGTGCTTTGCTATTACTTCTTTGCTAACACCCACACGAATTGGTTTGGTAACACATGGAGGGTGATTTTCACTCCTAGATGGTTTCCTTAAATCAGTTTTTAAGCAGTCCCTGCTTTCTGTGATACCTACTTGCTTAAGCTGACAAGCCTTATGATTGAAACTGGTATTTCTCTCAGTCTTTCTCGTTGTGAGTGGTGCTGCGTGAACTTCACACATGCTGACCTAGAACAAAGGTGGAAAGCTCGGCTTTCTGTTAGTGTTGGCTGGAAAATGTCGGGCTTTTGTGGTTTGATAAGGTTATATTTTTAAATCGCTGTTTGTAGTGCCAGTCAGAGGAGTTTTGCTGTTGTATTAAAGCAAGACTCTCATGCAAGTACACTGAATATTTAAGCAGGTAATTCATTAGCTTTGGTGTTTGAAGTAACTTGTCCTTGAAAAAGGCGATGTTGCATCATGCTACTTGATAACCTGAACTCCCCTTTGCAAGCTGGTGTTTTTAATTAGTCTTTCATTCAGCACCAGTTTTGTCACTTGAGTCACACAGATATGAGAAGTGTCTGCATTTGACGCTAATACGGTATTTAAAAAATGTCTCTTCTCTGTGAAATAGCTGAAATGTTTGGCTCCCTTATTCCTTTGCTCACCTTTCTTCCAAAAAAACATATGCTTTAAATATGGAGAGCTCAAGATATGGAATGTTCTTGCTGAGTTTGAGTATGTGACTGGTCACAGGAGCATCTTCACCTTGCTGAATGATTTGGGAAGTGAGCGCAGTGAACGTGTTGGTCACTTTGTATCTACCACTTCGAAAGATGTGGGACTTTGATATGTTTCCTGTTGCAAAAAGATACAGTTATGTGCTGCACCAATTCTTTTATCAACAGACTGAAGAATACAGGATCTCAGTACTTGAAATCTTAATAATTACCATGCAGCAGAATGCATGATGATGTCATAATTTACTTTGTCTTCTTGAAGGCTTGTAATAGCAAGCTGCATGAGAGCAGTAAGCAATTAGAATGTGTCAAATGTGGCTTACTACTGCTTTCAGTTGTACTCTTCAAAAGTTTATTGTTGATCCAATGCACAAAGATAATGTCTTCATTTTCAGGATCAATAAGTTACGAGAATAGACTAAGCTTACTTAAACTTGTTTTGATTTTTGTTTTTTTTAATAGAGTTACAGTTGGTAATTAATTTCCTGGTCTAGACAGATCCTTCCGATTATTTCAGTATATTTTGTTAAGCACATAATTTAATGAGACAGATGTTTAGTAAATAATAGCAGCCCTCCATTCAGAAAATGTAGGAGGCTGGTCAGCCTTGTCCTCCTGTGGTTATTCATAAATCTGGTGGGAGCCTGCACAAAAGGTGAATTGTGCCTGCAGCTGCAGCAATAACATCTGGACCTTTTAACCTTGGCCCTCATGGTTTTATAGGCCAAAACTTCAGCTGTGTGTTGCTCTGTTGGACACGCAGCATCTGTGTTTGGCACTGGGTTGAGTGGAAGCCTTAATCTGTGGCATTTCTGTTTGAGTTCAGTTCCTTTGCTCTGCTGTTTAGGACTTTAGATAAGAGTTGTGGCTGTTGGGATGCTGTGAATCTCAGAAGTTTGCACGCTTAGAGCCTTTGTCAGGTGCTGTGTTTTTATGAATGGATCATTTAATTAGATTTTTACTAGCTCTATTTTAGTCTTCTGAGTCAAGTCAGTTTAGGGCTTCCAAAAATATCTGTTAATGTGTCTCAGTGGGTTTTGATTCCAGTGGCAGTCCAAGAGTAACGAGGATATGGAAGGCTTGAATATGTGTTTAGATTCTGAGGTGTCCATCCCTGAAGGTGTTCAAGACAAGACTGGATGAGGCACTTAGTGCCATGGTCTAGTTGATTGGATAGGGCTGAGTGATAGGTTGGACTGGATGAGCTTGGAGGTCTTTTCCAACCTGGTTGATTTTATGATTCTATGTCAGTCACTTCAGACGTAACCAGCTCTGGCCACTGGGATGGCAGAGGCCAATGTAGACTATTTCCTACAATGCATTTGTGATCAAATGAGAACAAGAATCCTTTTAATAACACTCAACTATAAAACTTGTATGTTTCGAGGCTATGAAGAACTCAGCTCACCAGGCTGTTTGTAATGGTCCATCTAGCAGCAGTTTCGTTTACTGTGTGGAGTGAGAACTTCATTAGAAGAACAGAGCTTCTCTCCCTGTGTGTTCTTGCTGGGTTTTGCTCAGTGTCAGTGAAACCATCAAGTGACTGTCTAATAACGAAACAAAAATGCTGCCTATCTTTGGAGATGCAAACGACTTTATTTACATGGAGTTACTGTGTCTTAGACACAGTTCTAAGTGCTGTGCAATTGTTCTAGTCTCCATGTTATCACACAGGTGGATTCTTTATTAAAACTTAACTCTAAGCAGAGGTAACTTTGACTCTAAATCAAAGTTTATCTTCTTTCTTTTAATCTTTTGACAACACAAATATAGAACTGCCTCATATTGGATTCCATTAGAGTTCTACTGTAAATGTAGCTTTAAAGGAAATTCAACCAGAGCAGAAACTCTGACTTTTTAAAGCTTTTATAAATTTATGGTAGCAGCTTAAAACTGTTTAACCAGTAGTCTACTAGCTATGCACGTGAGCTCCTGCTGCAGAGTGTGATTGTGTGAGGGATTGTTGGCATAAAAATGTGGGATTTTTGTGCTGTAGGGCTTTGCATACAGTTAGCTGTTATCCTTCTTTGTTTACAATATGATTGCTGTCAGGATTAAGAGTCTCCATGAAAATGAGGATGATTAGGAGACTGGAGCACTGCCTCATGAGGAGAGGCTGAGGGACCTGGGGATTTTCAGTCTGGAGAAGAGAAGACCAAGAGGGGTTTTAATAAATGTTTATAAATATCTGAGGTCTGGGGGTCAGGAGGTGGGGGGCAGACTCTGTTCACTTGCTGCCTGGGATAGGACAAGGAACAATGGATGGAAGCTGCAGCACAGGAGGTTCCACTTCAACACAAGGGGGAACTCCTTTACTGTAAGGGTCACAGAGCACTGGAAAAGGCTCCCCGGAGAGGTTGTGGAGTCATCTCTGGAGACTTTCAAGGCCTGTCTGGATGTGTTCCTCTGTGGCCTGAGCTAGATTATGGTTCTGCTTTGGCAGGGAGGTTGGACTCGATAATCTTTTTGGGGTCCCTTGCAACCCCTGACATCCTGTGATCATGTGAAGATACCTTGTACAGAATAACTGTATAATTACTTTACAGTGAGGGTGGTAAGGCACTGGAACGGGTTGCCCAGGGAGGCTGTGGATGCTTCCTCCCTGGAGGTGTTTAAGGCCAGGCTGGATGAGGCCTTGAGCAAGCTGCTCTAGTGGGAGGTGTCCCTGCCTATGGCAGGGGGTTGGAGCTGGATGATCCTTGAGGTCCCTTCCAACCTAAACCATTCTATGATTCTATGATACACCTGCCTGGAGAGAATGGGTGTGCAGAGAGACAGCTTAAGAACTGCCTTTGAGCAGGTAGATTTGTAAACTTAAACCTGCTGTTATTTGTACTGTTCTAGGGGGTTTCTTCATGGTGTTATGTGCTGTAATTGTTTTCACATTCATAAAGTTCAGTGGTCTGTTTGCAAGTGTGGTTACACGATGATGAGGAATACTCAAACTTAATTTTCTCTTCAAAGTAAGTTTCGGTTCAAAGAGAAATGTTCATAAGTGATTAATTACATCTCTGCTGTTGCTTGTGTCCAAAGCCACTGTGCTTGGAGTTATTGATTGCTTCCCACCTTGTCTCTTACACATAAGATAAAACAAATCCTCAGGAAGCTACTAAGAAATAACCAGTTTTACAATACAGTATTGAATTACTGAGGTATTTTTTTAACAGCATGGCTAGAACCAAGCTGGTTTATCAGTCAAAATCATAGAATCAGTCAGGGTTGGAAGGGACCACAAAGATCAGCCAGTTCCAACCCTCCTGCCATGGGCAGGGACACCCTGCCCTAAATCAGCCTGGCCAGAGCCTCATCCAGCCTGGCCTTAAACACGCCCAGGGATGGGGCCTCAACCACCTCCCTGGGCAACCCATTCCAAGGTCTCACCACTCTCATACAGAGCAACTTCCTCCTCACGTCCAGTCTGAACCTACCCATCTCCAGCTTTGCTCCATTCCCCCTAGTCCTGTCACTCCTTGAGAGCCTAAAAAGTGCCTTCCCAGCTTTTTTGTAGCCCTTCTTCAGATCCTGTAAGGCCCCAAGAAGGTCTGGTCTTCTCCAGCCTGCACAGCCCCAACTCTTTCAGTCTGTCCTCACAGCAGAGCTGCTGCAGCCCTCTGAGCATCCTCGTGGGCCTTCTCTGGACACGCTCCAGCATCTCCACATCCCTCTTGTAATGGGGGCTCCAGAACTGGATGCAGTTGAAAAAAAAAATGAAACTTAGCATTATGCATCTCAGGTAGAGAAGGCATTGCAACAGAATTTTGTGATCTTTTACAATTGTGGGCAACAAAATAGTTCCCAAGGAAAGGCTTCAAAGTCCAAGGAATGCTGTACCAGATGCTCTCAGGTGGAAAAATGTCTCAGATATTGATGTAGAGTTAAAAAAGGAGAACGTTTACATAATTGTGTGAGAATTTCAGTGAAGTTTTATGTATCAGGAAATAGTAATCAGCTGGAATTGAATTTCCTTGCTAATTTTGTTTGTTAGTTTTGATAGTTCTGAGAGCCCAATATCCTCGACTGTAGACTGGAGTTTTTGGCTGACATGAAACTGGGGGTAGCCATTGGTTCTGTAGATAATGGAGCATTACACTGCGAGGGTATTTTCTGTCCAGTTTGATCTTTACCATTATGATATTCAATAAGTAACACCTCTGGTAGTGTTGTGCTGGGGCAATGCATAGTATATGGGACAATTATTGTGGTTTGTTCTGGTGTACAAATTTTGTAGCCTGAACTGAGTTGTGAACCAGATTTGTAGCATTTAATTTGGCTCAAATTCTTATGAACTGTCACTAAAAATCTATATTCCTGAGAGAACAGAATGGGATTCTCTCTGCCATAAATCTGTTTGGCTCATGTTCAGCGCTAAATGTTCAGGTGTTCAATTTGCTGCCACTGTTGTCTTAAATGCTTTAAAAGTCAGTTCTGCTGCTTTGTTGCTTTGGTTCTGTCCTGGCTCAGCCTAGCAGGCAGCTGAACCTCACAAAGCTCCTCTCTTCCTGGGATGTAGGGGAGAACTGGAAAACCAAAAGTGACTAAACTTGGGGACAGAGGCAGAGACATTTTAGTAAGCGAAGGAAGGGGAAAAGGCAAATAGAAATAAAGACAAACAAGATACAAAAGCAGTTGCTTACCATGAGCTAACCATCATCCAGTCCTTGGGCAATAGCAGCCCCTCCTTAAACTGCCCTCCGGTGTTATTGCCAACAGTGATGGTATGGGGCAGGGAATGTCCCTTTGTTCAGCTGGGGTCAGCTGTTCCAGCTGTTCTCTTCAAGCACCTTGTGCACCCCTAGCCTACTCGCCATGGGCAAGAGTGAGAAAGAAAGAAAGAACCATACAGGGTGCTAGAAAGGAAATTAACTCCATCCCAGTAGGACATAGTAGATGTACTCAGCTGTCCCATGGGCATTTAATAGCTCCCAGCTACATTAAGGTCTGTAACAGGGATTGCTGCTATCTTCAGAGAAATGGAAAAGTGACAGTGGGCCAGGCAGTCAGCTGAGACTTTTCTCTCAACCTCTGTGTACCTTAACAGAGGTACACAGAGCATCCTGTGGATGCAGAGTGAATTTCATCTTGCCAAAACATCTTGGTGGAAGATGCTATTACGTTGAGTCTTTGGAGTAGGAAACAAATCTAACTTGGTAAATAAAATCTTCTTCTGGAATCTGTCACTTGTGTAGCTGTTCTCTGGTTGGAGGGATTGTAAGTGCATGATAATTATAGCAGGTAGCTAAATTGCCTCCTTGGATAATTTTTATAGATGTTTTCGATGCAGTGCTGTTGGTAACCTAATTTCATGAGTCAATTAAGATTCATCCTTGCTGAAGCTTTCATTCAGAGATGAAACACTGTGGTTTGATGCATTCAGGAGATACGTATGAAGCAAAAATACATGAATATTTATCTGCTAGTTCAAGCTATTTATTTCTATCCCTTGAATACAGCTATGTTTTATTTTGGCTGGCAGCTCGAGAGAAGGTGGGGTTGGCTGCTGTTCCACCAGTCATGCTGCAGATGGTTGGGATTTCTTCTTCTTCTCTTTTTTTCATTTATTATTTTTAGTGTTAATGTGAAGGGTGTGTATTTGATCTCTGCTGGTTGTTTTGGAGTCTCTTTCTGGGCAGAAGGTGCATCTTGAACCCAGGATATCAAATTAATGAAAAGGAAATACTGCTCTTTATTAATATATGCTGTTAAATGGATTAAACAGGCCATGGAATGAATCTTTTGTTGATACTATTTATGTTAAATTGAGCTCTTCTGACTTATTGAAGAAAAGCAAAGCCCTAAAAAAGCTTCCATTTGTGGCATTTCCTCCTTCTTTTCCTCCCCCTGCAATACTTGTACAGTATTTTTATCATGTGAGAATTGACAGAAAGTTTTCTGGTTTTGTTTTTTTTTTTTTTTTTTCCTGAGGATGCCCTCAAGTGACTTTAATTTTTTTTCTTGCAAGTATTCCCCTTTCAAATTAATAATCTTAATTTGTTTTAAAATGTGCTGTGGCAGTGCACATCTGACAAACCCTTGCCAGGCATGTGAAAAAGCTGATGAATGTGCTAGGTCAGTAATTCTTTGGTGCCACTGTAATTCCGGTGTGTGGAATTCCTGATGCCCTACCTGCTCACACTGTTTATTTGCTTAGAGGCATAGAAGCATTTCTGTTGGAAAAGAATAACATCATCCAGTCCAACCATTCTCTAACTCTACCAAGTCAGGTGCTAAGCCATGTCCCTCACCATCACATCACTTTATCTTTTAAACACCTCCAGGGATAGGGATTCAACCACCTCCCTGGGGAGCTTGTTGCCAGGCTCCCAACCTAAACCTCCCCTGAAGTCGAGGCTCTTTTGTTCTGTCACTTACCTAGGAAGAGACCAACACTTACCTTCCAGGGAGTTGTAGAGAGCCAGAAGGTCTCGCCTCAGCCTCTTTTTCTCCAGACTGACCAACCCCAGTTTCCTCAGCTGCTCATCACAGCATGTTCTCCAGACCCTTAACCATCTCTGTTGCCCAGCTTCAGCACCTCAGTGTCTTTTTTTTTTTAATACCGAGCATCCCGGACCTGAGGGATGCTGATACTCAAACTTGCTGAGTACTGGTGACTCCATGGCTGCTTACTGGTTTTGTTTTTGGTTTTGCTTAAATGTTCCTTGATCTCACAAGCAGATCCAGTGTTCATGTTGTGAATGTGACCAAGTGTTGAATAGAGAGTCTCAGAGAGACTTGTACTTTAAAAGTGAAAACAGGAGGATTTGTAAAGGTAGAAGAATGTTGTTAGCCAAGTGGTGGCTTTCCAGGATTGCTGCATGATATGAAATTTTCCCTTCTGATCTGGAGGAGTAAGACACTGCAGCAGTGTCAGCTATTCTTCAGAACTGATCTTGCTGAACTGCATTCCAGTCAAATGAGCCAGTCCATCTGTAAATGGTTGCCTTTCTGTAGAAATGTAAATGTTTCTTTAAGGAGGAGCAACTTTCAGTTAACTGTCTGTGTCTTTGTCCGGAATTGACAAAGGGAAACAAGTTGGTGTGGAGTTACTAGTTCTGTTGAATTAACCAAATCATAGCAACTGCATATTCAAGGACTTGCAGGTTGATTTGAACAGGTACTAACGTTTGGGGTTTTCTAACTGGTGTGTAAGTTCTGAGGTTCCAGGCTCTTAGGACAGGCGCAAGGTGTTTTCTTTTTTTCTGTGGAGGAGTAGGATTTGAGGAGCAAGCAGATGTGGTGACAGATTTGAGGGGTTACTATGCCCAGATAAAGGGCATAGGAAATGTCAAGTTTGGTTATTGATAGAGTGGTTAGCAAATCAAATGATGTTGTGGACAGCCATTGCAGGTGGTCTCTACATCCTCATCTGGCATGTAGATATGGAGAGTGCAGGTGCCAGAGAGCAACCCAGCAGGCAATGGATGTCCACACCTCTGGGTTCAGAGAGCAGCCGTGAAGGTGGAACCTCTCTTTGCAAGGAGTGCATGTGTCTCTCATATAGATGCTCACATGTGTTACTGAATGTGTCAAGCAAATTAGATACTTTATAAAAGTGATTTGTGAAGTCTTGTGAAGTTGCCCTGCTTTAAAATTCATCCAGGAGGAACTGGTTTAAAATAATTGGGTACTGTGCAGAGTTTGGGATCGAAGTAGTTTGGGAATGATCTGAAGGGCTGGAGAAAGGATAAGAGACTTGGGGTCGTTCAGCCTGGAGAAGAGAAGGCTCTGGAGAGACCATCTTGTGGCCTTTGAGTATTTGAAGTGGTCTATCAGAAAGATGGGAACAGACTGTTTTAGAAGACCTGTTGTGACAGGACAAGGGGTGATGGTTTTAAACCAAAAGAAGGAGATCTAGACTGGAAGAGATATTTTTACACGGAGGATGGTGAAACAGGCAGGTTGGCCAGAGAGGTGGTAGATTCCCCATCCTTGGAACTATTCCAAGTCAGTTTTTTTGGGGGGCTCTGAGCAACCTGCTTTAGTTGCAGATGTCCCTGCACACTGGAGGGGGGTTGGATTAGATGACCATGAATGGTCCCTTCCAAGCCCTGTTGTACTGGACCCTCTGGTGTGCATGGAGTTAAGCAAAGCCTGTTCCAGGAGGCAAGCTCACCTGGTACATGTCACTGTCATGTTGCAGGTTCGACATAGAGCTTGACAGAGCACTTTGACATTATTCATAGCCAGCTGATGGACAGGTATGGTATGACTTTGTTCTTCTTCTGTCACGGGGCTGTCGCTCTCACTGTGGTGTGGGTGGCATGAACAGTTAGACGTCAGGGCTGCCAGCGTCACTGGGAGAAGCAGTTTTCTCCTGAGAGTGAGCCTCTGGGATTCTGTCTCAGTACACATTGTGACCATTGGTGTGCTGTGTGTGGTTAGGAACAGCCCTTTCTGCTCTCTCTCTGTGACAGATGCGCTTCTGGAAATCTAGTAATTCCCTCCTCTCTGTGGGATCTATTTCAGAATGTGCTATGGACATAGTGCAGGCACTTCTTTGTGTTTCTGCAAGCTTCAATCCGTTCCCTTTTGTCCTGTCTCTGCAAGCCCTTGTAAAATGTCCCTCCTCAGCTTTCTTGTAGCCCATTTCATGTGTCAGAAGGCTCTATAAGGCCTTCTTCCATGCTATAGGACTAAAAGATGTGCCCATGATATGGTGGTTATGCTTTAGGAAGGATTTTCCAGGATAGCAGGTGCTCCTAAGCCCCTGAAGGACCTGACAAAGGAGTATTGTACCCTTCCTTGAATTACAGAGTTAACTGCAGTTGCTGGTGTGTAAGTGAATTCTTTTGGGCTCTTCATGGTCATGGAGGAGGAAATACAGATATTACAAATGCTGAATATGAAGCAAACAGGATGTTTTTGTCTTCTGGCATTTCAGCCTAGTTGAAGTCAACTTTTTTGCTGTTGCTTTTAGGAGGAGAAAGGGACTTAATCCTGCCTGTTTGGCTCATGAAAGCTAAACACCGTCACCATTCTGTGTTCTGTACCTGCAAATTCCCACTATTCTCTGCTACATAAAATAATGGAGTGTGAGAAGTGGTAGTAGCATTGTTATTCTTAGTGTAACTCTGATACAAAATACATAATTTTGTCCCTTCAAAAGTGCTCCTAGCATCATAGGAAATTTTACCACATCTTTAAGGTGACTTCTGTGAATACTTTGCTCTTTAAGTAATAGTTACAAAGCTTGTATACAACTTACAGTGATCTGATTTTCAGGTAGCAATGAGCTTAAGATGTGGTGTGAGGTGTGCGTATCAGGAGAACACAGAGTCACTTTTGCTTTCAGTTAAGTCTTTGATTATAGTTAATTAGTACTTGGTGAGTATTTTTATAGGAGGCCTTCAGTGCTCTTTACTGAAGCTGCCTGCAGTGTGATGTAGTTCTGCTTCACAGGTCCGTTTGTAATGCAGTTATTCTGTAGGAGAAGGGGAAGAGGAGAAACAGGCATTCAGCTGTATGACTCTGTAAGTCTCTTGGTGAAACGAATTATTACTTTTTTCAATTGTCAGTTACATTTCTTACCGTCTTCTGTACATGACTCTAGCAAAATGGAGTTGCAGTTTCAAAACATCATCTCTGGAGCTTGCAACCTGACATGTAAAATGTGACAGTGTTTGGATGGGGACCTGAGGAAGTATGCTCTTAGCATTTGAAGTGGAGTGGGGTTTAAATGGCCCTTTTTTTTCTATTTATATGTTGCTCTGTTTCAGAGCAGAATCCCATCACATGAGCTGTGTGCAGCAATGAGAAAGTAATGCTGCAAAAGCTTAAATCAAAAAGTAGAGACCAAATAAACTTAAAGGGAAGATGCAAGAAAACATGGAGAAAATGAGGGAATTGCAGTGCTGATCATGAGAGAGTTGTAACTTGTTTCTTTCTGGAAATGCTGGTTACTGTTGTGCTTGAAAGGTGCAATACTTGGAGAACTGAAACTACAAATGTCTTGCATCTTCAAGGATACATACCCTCAGAGAGTTAAAGAGGTCCTCTAGTGAAGTCATTTCAGAGTGTAGATAATAGCTTCTGGGGTAGACAGTTGCCCTGAGATGTGAGTTCCTGTTTTCTGTACCAATAGTTTTCTTTGGATTCCTTCTTTCTGCTCCTTTAAAGGTTTATGTAGTTGCATCCTGAAGGACAGATTTCCTACAAAGATGTAACATAGTTTGAGACCTTGGATGAGATACTTCCAGATACACTGGGACTTTTAAAGGTGCTCTAAGATTGACGGCAGCTTTGGTATGAAGAAGGAGGTCGGTTTTTTTTAGTCAAGGACTGACTTCCTCTAGGCAAGACAACACAGGGCTAGGTAAGTTGACGTGTACTTACGTTGCAGGTTTAGAACAATGTTATCAGTTCTGCTGGTTGCCTGGAGAGGTGGTGAAGTTGCCATCTCTGGAGACGTTCAAAACTTGCCTGGACGTGTTCCTGTATGACCTCTTCTAGGTGAACCTGCCTTGGAAGAGTGGTTGGGCTTGATGATCTCCAGAGGTCCCTTTCAACCCCTGCCATTTGATGATTCTGTGGTTAGTTCACTAAGAAATCTGAGCTAGCTGCTGCTCTTGAGCCAGCAGTTAAAGAGGTTGACTCCCTTTCTTTCATTCTGAGGCAGCATGGTTGCTGGTGCCCCAAACTCCCTGTATCTTCTGAAGTGAAGCTGCAAGGAAAAGCTTGTGCAAGCAAAAGCATCACTTTCTGGTGGCTTTGCACTGAAGTCTGCAGAGAAACGTTCATTCTGTTAATGTTTAGAGCTGTTTCATCCTTGCTTAGGAGAATGTAGCAGTTTGACAAAAGTAAATCAGAAACTTGTTGCTGATGAGCAAGAAAGGTGAAGAAGGTTAAAGGTTTATGACCGAAGAACAGCAGAGGAAAAAGGGAAGGAAACCATGTCCGGCTGAGAGCAATTGCAACAGCAGTGTAGCAACACTCAAGAGAAACAGCTGAATAAAGTGTTATGGTTTTGGAGGTGAGGACTTGTAAATAAGAAATTGCTGAAGGTTATGTGGAAGCTTAGACTCACCATAACGCAGAGTTTGATGTAAAATCCTATAGTGGCAAGGAAATGGGGAGTTCCTAAAGGATAAATTACAAACTGAAATACTTGCCCTTGACAGACGTAACACTTCCAAGGCAAAGTCTACATTCATTAACTCAGCCGAGTTCCAAATAGGCTATTTTAGCTCCTCCTCCTGAATGGAGAATTGTAAGGACTGAATATGTCTGAGGCATTCAAATACCTTTTGCTCTGGGCAGTGAGTTAAAAAGACTCAAAATGCAGGAACTGTGTAGTTGCTTCTGTTGCAGAGAGGAGGAAGAAATTGGCTCCAAACATGGCAATCTCTTCTACCAGGAGCAGAGTGTGCTTCTGGCTTTGTTTCTCTTAATTGGAATGGAATTGTGCAAGTTATAATTACTCTGAAAAAACTACTGTCACAAAAGCAGTGGGATCTTCAAGGGTCACAAAAAATTGAGACTGACAGATTGAGGTTGTTTTGGAGGAGATATCGATAGCATCGCCATGCAGTTTGTCACTGTATACTTGGCTCCTCACTGGTACCTGCTGAACATTTGTAAGAGTGGAAGCTACACTTTCACTTTAATCTCCTTAGACTAAAATTGGCCAAAGCAAAAAAAATGTTTGTTACACTATTGCCAACCATCTGGAAAAAAAATCTAATTTAGTCTATCCATAAAGTAGAGCTGGAATGCTTCATAAATCTGTAAATTATTTGCAATGTTCTTGGTTCAGCTGAGAAAAAGTTTGTTGTTTCTTTACACTCTCCCTCCAGAGGAGAAAATGACCACTTTTCTCTCTGAGTTCATAGCAGTAGCCTGACAAAGCTTCTCTAAAGGTCACTAGATACTGATTGCATGATGTACAGAGAGATTTTGAGATGTAAGGTTCTCTTGGTTAAGGAATGTGGTAAGCCTTACCCTTGTGCTGGAAAGGAGAGTTTTTGTTTTGCCAGCTGTCTTTTTCTTTCCTTAGTTCTCTGCTCCTTTGAGCTGTACTTGCCTGAAATTTAACTTGGAATAAGTAGGATGTATTTTACAGTGATGCATAAGATGTATTTCTATAGAGAGAAATGTGACCTGCAGCAGCTGTTCTTGTGGTGGGTAGTATTCATCTTCAGAATGACTTCAGTATCAAAGAAAGCTGTTTACTTATAAATGCAAAAAATCCATCTTTTACCATGGGAAGGAATAGGGAAATCAGTATTTGTCAAGTGAGCACATTTGTGTGTATAGGAAATGTGGAAGTTGCTAATTCTGTTTCACTCTCTTGTCAAACAGATCATCTAAAGCAGCTGGGTGTTTGCAAAAGACTTCAGCAGCACACAGATATTTAATCTCCAAATCAAGTTCAACGATGCATTAGAGGAAGCTGGACTGGCTGTGCAGATTCCACACTGAAGGATGAATAGTGAAGAAGAGTTTTATGATGCCGTTACGGGTGAGTGATGGGCACACTGCCAAGAGAACAAAAGCAAACAACCAAAAGCCCCCAAAATCTATAACCTGCCCTCTGTGTGTGGTGAGGGACTTGAAATGTATTGCTATTAGTAAAAAGTAAGCCATTGTTGGTAAAACTTGTAGTGCTATCTTCTGAAAAGAAGAAAGGAAGAATTACAAACCAGGTTCAGACCTGGAAATGAGAAGGTTTTCTGTCACTTTAGCACTGTAAGACTCCTTCAGTGGCCAAGTCTTGCTTTTATTTTCTGTAAAAATGCAGGTCATTTAATAGCAGCTTGAGAAGTAATAGAAGCTTTTAAGACTCTTTGAAAGGTGGAATATCTTCCGTGGGTAATTTTTACCCTTGTTCTGTTAACTTATTTATTTTAATGGAAAGACTTATTTGCTACTTCAGTTCTTCAAGATGTTTTTTCTAGGCAGAATCAAATGACTGTAAAAGTATGCTTTCAAGATAGAGAGCCAAAAGTCTTTGCAATCCAGTGGTGTGGTTTTTTCCTATAAAAACAAACATGGATCACTTCACACTTGAGCAGTGTGTCAAAATAGTACTTTTCTTTGAACTATTAAGGATGAATGGTTATTTAGAGGAGCCTTACATGGGTTTAGTGGGGAAATAAAATATTTGAAATATTTTAATTAAAAAAAAAATCCTTTCAAAGATCTCAAGTAGTTTTAAAGTCTTCCACTTAAATGTTTCCTCAGAAATCCTGTAATAGAGGTGAAATGAGAAGTGTTGGCAGTGGTGAGTGTAGAGTGCTTAATGTAGAATCATGGAAAGGAAAAAATAATGAGAAGCATGAGCAGAAGGAATGGAAGTAACATAGTAGATACATTTGGGTAAGGTAGACATGGTTGATTGGAAATTCATGAGCAGCAAACTGAGGGGGCAGGGTGCAGCAGTGTGACTGACATCAGGCTGTATAAGACTTGCCACAATTATGTCACAAAGAGGAGAAGCAAATGTGGATTGCATTCATGCTAACTAGGAGCAGCAGGGGCTAGTAGTCCAAATTCATCTGTAAAATCAAACTTGTACCGTACAAATCTTGAAAACACAACAGATTGCTCCTATATGCCATTAGTAACCTTTAATTCCAACAGCTCAAGACACCATGATCATAAATGAACTGAGAAAAGTGAACAGAAATATGCTTCTGAGGTCTGTGCTTTACAGCTTTGTCTCTGGCTGCAGAAACACACAGCCCACAGTGTTTGAACACTGGTTTTGTCCTCTTTACTCTTCTTTTTCCTGTCTTGTGAACTCAGAAGGTTTATTCTCTCTGCAAGTGCTCAAGGTGATAATGACTTCTGAGCTACTGTGTGTGAGGTGTTCTTGTACATTGCAGTCTTGTCTGGCTTTGCTTAGAAGTGGGATGTTGTGCATTAGTTTTAGATTAGTTAGATTAGTGCAGCACTCCTTGTCCTGTCCTAATGTTACCCTTCCATTATGATGGAGGATTATGCTGGCAGGAGAGAAGCTTCCAATCAAAGAAAGACTTGGGGTCTTCATAGGCTCTCACAGGTTCCAGTGGCTCCTAATCATGCCTGCCCGTATCTTAGCTTTATAACTTAGGTTAGGTGCAGATGAGCTACTCCCAGGAGATCAAGTTTGGAATGAAGATCCTTTCTGAGCCAAGGGGTGAGCTTTCAGGTTCCACAGTGAAAACCTCACGATCTGGTGTTCCAAATTTTGATGCCCTTTGCACACTCCTCAGTCCTTTTTTTCTGAGGATACTTGTTCCTTTAGGTCAGATCAGTAGATGGACAGCAGCCACCTTTAGACACATGCTTGTTCTGCTCTAAGTCTAGGATGGGGACATGGCTACTAGAAACAAAACACATTCTCCAGATATCTTAGCTCTATGTTGAGATGAAAACAGATTCCTGGGCACTTGCTTCTCCTGAAGGAACTGCAGTGTGTTCCCACAAGTTCACTAATTTTAGTACTTGGGTACTGTGCTTTGTGTCCTGTGAGCAGCAAATCAGGCTTAGGGGATTGCTGGAACTCTGTGGGAAGTTGTCCTTTACATTCTGTAGCAGTCTCAGCAGCAACCCAGGTAGTATGTTGCCTCCTTTGAGATAGTATCGGCTCACTCCTTGAGAAATCCACAACTTTTCTATAGTTATTAGTTGATGACATTCACTTCTAGAACATGAATCTATCCTAAGGAGACCTTTGCTTTTTGTTGCAGTGAATTTCATCTCTTTGAGAAGTCTCCTGCTTCTGACACTATCCCTGTCCTATCCAAAAGACATGCTCCTGTGATGGAATTGGCAATCATCCTCCAGGCAGATGGTTTGACCCTGACTGGATGATGATTACACGTGTAAGTGTGCAGGATGGAATGTGTTATACAGGTGATGAATCAAGCTAGGGACTGGTAAAGAGTTTCCATGGAGAGAAGTTTTTTTGCATTTGGAGGCTATTAGTATCACTGATTGCTTGGACACTTGACATCCTTAATTAATGATTGAGTACTCCCCTTGAGAATCTCTGAGGAATGTTACCTGTGGTCTCAATTCCTGACAGCACAGCCTTTGCTTTGTCTCAGATAGAGGAGGTGGTCTTCCCTGAGACTGGATCAGGGGAAGTGGTCAGTACTTTAAGGAAATTCAGATTCTTTGAAGTTTTATGTGAGATGGAGGCAAGATAGCTTTGGTCCCATGCCTCTAGCCTAAGTCACCTTGGGTTTATTAATCTTATCACAGACTTGCTGAAGACCGTGCCCTAAGGTTCTGCTCTGTCAGAGCTGTATCCTTCATTAATTCTGCCAGATATCTATTTGCCAAAGTGTTTTGTGAAAGGGTTTCCATAGAACAGGAAAATGCTTGGCTAGATACCAGGATAATTTATTTTTGACAACCACAAATAGCTTCGTTTTGCTTTCTTAAACATTAAGTTGCAGTTTGATGGGAATCTGTTCTGTGCCCACGAGGTAAATCCATCCAGCCTGGTGTGTGTGTCAGGATGTTGCACTCCAGTTTCCTGTCACTTGGCTCTTGTTCGTGGTGAGCTATTGCTTTCTCTTGGGCAGGAGGAAGTGAGGTATCTGCTGCCAAACTGATACATTTTCATAATGCCTGGATCAAACTAAAGCAGCAGATTCTGCTGGAACATTTAAGCATTGCTGGCTGTGTGCAAGGCCAGCCTGGCTGCTGTTGGAGCAGCCACTGTGCAGCTCCAGCATGGTTTGAAAAGGGGAGACTGGTAATTACTGGCAAAGGAAAAACTAACTCTTGCTTCAGTTGCTATCTACACTTCCCGCATATCTATCCTATTCTTTATGCTCTTTCTACACTTGAAGGTTCTCAGTACTTTGCTCTTTTGATCTCCTTTCTGTCTCGAGTGAGAAGGCTTAATTAGTATTTAAGGAAGCTGCTGACTGTAGGAAGGGGCGGTCTCGTGTCTAGGTACATGACTCACAGAGCAGTGCCTCTTCTCCTTTGTAGGTGGATGTATAGCATAGTCTGAGGGGACCTGTTTCATTTGCAGGATGTGGAAGAAGAAGGCTAAGAAAACTAGAGTTACTGGCAAGTCATTTTTCTTTAAGCTCTTGAAATAGATTTATGGCACTCAAGTTAAGAATTTGTCTTTGAAAACCTAAGACTTTTGAAAAGCTTTTGTTTTGCCTTTAACACACACAAATTGGGGCTTTGCTTAAGGTAATTTTTGACACTTTATTTCTGTATGATCTCCTATCTCCCTTTTAAATCCCCATTTTTATCTTCACTCACAGTGGCTTTTCACTATTAAAACTGTCCTGTAAGTAAACCGTATCTATTCAAGTTTGCAAGTTCAAAGCTTTAGTGGCAGCTAGAGAAGGGCTCTTTGTGTAACTTAGAAAAACTACCAGAAATCATTTCAGTAAACTGTTTTTCTTCCAGATCAGTACTTCCTCTGTGAAGAACATTCTCTGGATAGTTCTTCACAGAACTAAAATACTTAGAACTTCATCGAGAAACAGCTTTTACAAGCTAATGAAGGAAGTTGTGGCAGACAAGCTAGCTGATGTTTTGGATTAGAAGTATAGTTCAAAGTCTATGATTATCTGGTTGTGGAGCCCAGTAGGTTGGTTTTTTACTTGTTTGGTTATTGTTCTGTTTGTTTGGTGTGTCGGGGGTTTTGTATGTCTGTTTTGGTTTGTTTTTCAAAGTAATTAGGTGGAAGTGCAGTCTAATAAACCAGACTTTACAGTACCAACATAATTTTTCTGGAGCAGGTGGTTAATATTTGTTTCTTGTATGCAAGCCACTTATTTGAATTGCTATTTATTTACTTACCAATGACTTAGTGCTGTCTATAAATAATATATGTACCTGAAACTGAATTCCCATTATGCTGTACAGGAGCAGAGCAAATCAGTGGAGAAACAAAGACTAGTGTGGGTAAAATCAATGAACATCTGGTAGGATTTGCAAGGTTTCAAATGTATTGTAAAGACTATAATCCCTGTAACATTTTTCATAGCTATTCCTTTACAAGCCAGCTGACTGTTCCCGTTCTGGAGCTTTAATTTTACATTTAGGTTTGTTTCTCTCATTGAAGTGTCCATTAAATGTAATGCTGTTGCTAAAATTGTGTGCTCTTGGTCAGCTTTCTGGGCACATGTACCAGAAAGTTCATCTGTTTTTAACGACTTCACCAGTCAAACTAATGAAAGTTGTTTTGTTAAGCCCTACAGTACTTGCCTTTTCCATCTCCTCATACTGGAACAGGTTCCAAAACAAGCTACTATGTGGTTAAAGCTGTCATTTTAAAATTACAAATACTTTGGTTTGGGTTGACTAGTTGTTGTTTGTTTGGGTTCGTTTTAAGACAAGTGTTTCAGGGTAGTCTTCATTTTAATGACCTGAATATATACATCTATGACTATCATACTTTCCAATTAAGTGCTAAGACTGCTAAGGTGTGGTTATTGCTGGATAATTACATGCTTGTGACATCAAAACGTAGGAGACAGTTCAATACATGACATCACCCATTACACCTGCTGTTTACCAAATAAGAACGTATTGGTGGTACTTCCTTGTGCAGTTTTGAATGTCGTTGTCATGGTCTTGACCCTTGAAAGATACTGCAGCTTTTTGATTTTGATGTGTGCTGTGCAGGAATTGCTCTAATGAAGTAAAAGCATCCTGGTGGAAATCTTAACAAAAAGAAAAGTTGAGTACTCCTGGGACAGACACACTCTGATTTTAAAAAGTTAATGGCAGAGGATCTTAACATTGTTTCAGTTTTAAATGGACTAAAAAGTAAAATCTTTGTCAAAACTGCCTTCTCCCCTCTTCCACTCTATTAAAGTGGTAACATGCTTTGTAATGTTTTGGAATCCTTCTGGACTCACAGCTGGGCTTGGGCATAGGCTGCAGCTGAGTGATGGTGACTGTCAGCACATAGACAAGTGGTTGCCCAGGTCGTGATAGCTGGAGTGGAAGGAATACAAAAACTATGTTAGTGTGTTCCTTAAAAATGTGGCAAGAATTGTATGGCAGCAAAGATGCATGTCTGCCTGTTGCTTTTGGCTTCTGGCTCTTAAATTGGAAACTAGACTCCTGTGCTTCTTGATGCTGAGTGTAGCACTCAGAAAGGGCTTCATGCTCTTTGAATTGTTTGCAGCAGAAATGCTACTTTATGACACAGAATGATCAGCAGAACTTTTGAAGTAGGATTGTATTAATACATCTTTCAAGGTGCTCTGTATTGATGCTGTAGCTGGTCCCCATTTGTTGTCACCAAATATTTGGTTTCTGCAGTCTGTGGCAGCAGTGGCCAGGAGTCTTTTGCTGTTGATTGTGACTGAGTGTGTGTATGTGTATAAACATAAAAAGTTTTTTTTTAAACCATTTTCTTATTTAAAGGCGTGTACCAAGATAAACTGTTAGAATTCTAAGTGTATGTGGAGGTAGTGTGGCTTAAAACAATAAAATCATCAGACAAAAATCTTGAATGGTTGGTTTAGTCCAGCTTGGACTTAGTGCTGCTTGATTGCAGACGGTTGTGCTCCTGTACATTCTTGGTGGATTAACTTTTTTAAAATATAGTTAAAGCTGTTCAAAGCATGTTGGTGGTGTTTTCAGTGTTTGCAGTAGCTGCCTGCCCAAGCAGACGAAATTGGGTCATAGGAAGTGGAATTACCTGCTGCAGGTCATGTTTTGGGTCCCTTGTAGAGCTGAGGAGATGATTCATCTTGGTGTCCACAGGTTCATACTGTAACCACTGGGGAAGTGCTGTACTTTTTTGCACATGTGCATGGCAAAAAGAAGTTAGATGTCCTACATTTGCTGCTGTAGCCCTCTGGATGTCTGCTGCTAGATTATTAATTGCTCCCTACCTGTTAGCAGTGTAAGTTGGTTAAGTTGTTTTTTTTTTTCAGAAAAACTCTAACTGAGCAAAATTACTGTAATCATGCTGGGGCTCTGAAGAAAATGCAATGCAGTTAATGTGATTAGGAGCTGCTGAAGAACTTGCAAGATTCTAAATCAGCTTTGTATTCAGCAGTGTGAAAGATCAGTTGAGAATGTCTGATTGCAATACTTGGCTCTAAATGCTCTTGGAAATGAGGACACTTAATAAAGAGCTTTCACTCTGATATTCTTTAAAATAAAATGGTATAAGTGCACATGTGCTGTGAGAATTACAAATTGTGAGTAGCACTCTGATAATAAAGGTCCTAAGAAAACTGTCGCCTTGTGTTTTTTATACAGGCTTTGATTCTGACAATTCTTCAGGAGACTTTTCAGAAGCAAACCATAAAGTTGCAGAAATGCTTGATCTAGATCCACACCAAAGCAACAGAAGTGGAAAGCACAATGGAGAGACAGAGATACAAGAGAATGGAATTAAGAGACACAGGTAAGCACACAGGAGTGCACAGACAGTGAGAAATGAGCATGTGCTGGCTCATCTTTTGGGTTGTTACAGCTGTCATTGGAAGAGGCTAACTCTCTGAAGCTGAAAAGATACTTGTCTGCTCCCTCTGTCAGCTCTAAGTTAATATTTTGCTTCCTTTAGAAAGGACTTTAATACCTACAAATGCAAATGTCTTGTTGTTTGAGAAGGTAATAATGACAGTTGGTTTTTTCACCACTACAGGACGTCGTTGCCTGCCCCGATGTTTTCTAGGAGTGATTTTAGTGTGTGGAGCATATTGAAAAAATGCATTGGACTGGTAAGTTAGCTTGGATTAAATATGGTGATAATCTGCTAACATCAACTGGTTAATTTTATTGCTGAAACTTGAAGACAGAATAATACCCAGGGCAGAATCGCAGAACATTAGAGGTGGGAAGGGACCTCCAGAGATTGAGTCCAACCCCCCTGCCAAAGCATTTTGCATTTTTTCTGTAAGGAACATCATCTTAAATTTCCTTTCCACTAAGTTTTAAGCATTTATATAATGCTTTAGTATTCATTCCTGAATGCAGTTTTTTAATTAAACAGCTAAATTTGCCTGAGTATTGTCAAAGAGCTGGAAAATTGGAAGTCCCTGTCTGAACTTCATGTCTGTCTTGTATCCACATGCGAAATGAGAAGCATTCTGATGCAAATTGCAGGTTGCTTAAATAAAGCTAGTAAAATTTGTTAGAGCAATTAAAATCCTTGTTCTTTATGTAACTGTTCCTTTCAAAAAATAATTTGTGGTTATAGCAGTAAAATAGTTAGGTTTTATGCAAATAGCTGTGTGAAGATTTCAAGGGAATGCGTGGTACTTAAAAATCAATAATGAGCTGCTTGCCACTTTATTGCTGCTATCTTTGGAAACTGTCACCTCTCTGGTTTATGCAGACCACAGAATAGAAGGTTATGTTCATCTTGAATTTACTAGGTTAGCTGGATCAACTTCTGAAGTTGTTTATTCTTTCAGATTGCTAGTAGAGTTGTGTGGCGCTTCTGGCCGCTTTCAGCTGTAGCACTTAGAGGTCTACTCTAAGGTTGCCAACTGTCTTTTGAAGGATGCTATAAACAAACTAACTCCATAACTTATTTAACAACTGACATTTTTAAACTTTTTATTGTGTCTAACTTAACTTTTTGTTATCCAGGAGCTGTCTAAGATTACAATGCCTATTGTCTTCAATGAGCCATTGAGTTTCCTTCAACGGATAACAGAATATATGGAACATATATACCTCATTAATAAGGCTTGTAGTCATGCAGACCCCCTGGAGAGAATGCAGGTAAGAAACAACTACCATCTTCTGCCTAGTTCAGAACAAGTTTTGGTTTTGTTCTCTCAGAGGTCTTTCATTTTAAGATTTCTCACTTGACTGCATATCTTTCTGGAGCTATCATAAGAATGCCCATATTTATCTGTCTAGACAAGCTCCTTAGTTTAAAGTTGCTATATCAGGTACTTGTGGCACTTTCACACTTCATGCCCTGCACAGAATTTGTGCCAAAAGTCTAGTGCAGCAGAGTGCCACAACTGATGATGCTCAAGGACCTCACTCCTTTCCAGAATTATTTTGACTGTGACTTTTCTTGTGGTTTTGTGTTGTGAAGAGGAAAACTTGTTTTTAAGTCACCCTAAGATGACTTGTTGCGTGGCTCCATTATTTTTAAGTTGCTGGATGAAAAGTTGTTATGAAAGAGACAAGCTTCTTCTCCAAAGCTGGTGGTGGTTGTAAGTAGAATATAGTACCTGGCTGGTCTCTCAACCAGGAGCTGAATATGGTGAAACCAGGCCAGTGTACATTAGGTTCCACTGGTATTGCTCAGAGCTCTGAAGTGAAACTGGATTGTTTATCTTGCATTCCGTGTTTGCTCAGTCCATACCCTTACTTATCAGCCTGCAGGAAGTTTTAAGTATCATTTGTACCTGCTGGTATGATCAAGAAATCTGATCTGTGTTAGAAACAATGCTTGCCTGGTATTAGGAAAAGCACAAACTCTGTTCTTGGTGAGCTGAGTGTGGGGATCAGTCAAAAACAGATTTAAAAAACCAGGCTATCCTCTTAGAGGTAGGTGGAGAAGCATGGGGCAGAGTGTAACCTGGCAGAATTTACTACAGAAAAGAATTCCTTTTGGGAATGAATTCATACTGACTGCTTGTACTTCTCCACTTCTACATGACTTACCCCACAGATTACAAATGGTTTTGCCTTAAGCAATATGTAGCACTTTTTAAAGAAAAGAATACTGTAATGTGCAACAATTGGAGTTTTCATTTCTGTTCTCCTAACAACGTGTCCTTAATTTGCTTATAGGCTGTAGCTGCTTTTGCAGTTTCTGCTGTAGCTTCTCAGTGGGAGAGAACTGGCAAACCGTTTAACCCGCTGTTAGGAGAAACCTATGAATTAACCAGGTGATAATTACTTTAAATTGGGAGCTGGGGTTTGTTTGTGTTCTTGAGTTCACAAGCACTCATGCTACTTTGTTTGCTTATTTGGTGAAATAAATACCTACTAAAATATATTCCTGGGTGTAGCTAAAATTATTTTCCCCAAAGGACTTCATTATCTTTGTGAAGTTGTTACAAAAGCTGATGACTGTATTTCTGCAGAGCATTCTTTGAACTATTCAGAGAAAAACTTAGATTTTTCTACCAAAGATATTCCCTGACCAGGGACTGTTAATTAATTAGTGTTTTGGTGATCGTGTCAGACAGAGGAATTAGTCTGAAGGTCTTCAGCTTGCTTAAATAAATGGGTGATATATCTGCAGTGGAGAAAGGGATCTTCATTCAGACCTTCTGCTGCTGCCCAAATTGTTTCAATATTTTCATGTGTTATTTCAGTGAAACTTCTATAAAAGCCTTTCTGTGAAGAAAGTAATACAGGTATTTGAATGTAGGTTGGTTTCTGGTATTAAAAAAAAAAAAAAACAAACAAAATGTTTTTCAATTGGAAAAGGCCCAGATCTAAGATTATCAAGTCCAACTTGATCTAACACACGGCCCTGAGGCCATTAAACAATTTAAGAGAGATGTTGAGGTGCTGGAACATGTCCAGAGAAGGGCAACAAGGCTGGTGAAGGGCCTGGAACACAAACCCTATGAAGAGAGGCTGAGGGAGCTGGGGTTGTTTAGCCTGGAGAAGAGCAGGCTCGGGGCAGACCTCATTGCTGTCTACAACTACCTGAAGGGAGGCTGTAGCCAGGTGGGGTTGGTCTCTTCTCCCAGGCAGCCAGCAAGAGAACAAGGGGACACAGTCTCAAATTGTGCTGGGGGAGGTCTAGGCTGGATGTTAGGAGGAAGTTCTTCCCAGAGAGAGTGATTGGCATTGGAATGGGCTGCCCAGGGAGGTGGTGGAGTCACTGTCCCTGGAGGTGTTCAAGCAAAGCCTGGATGAGGCACTTAGTGCCATGGTCTGGTTGACTGGCTAGGGCTGGGTGCTAGGTTGGACTGGATGATCTTGGAGCTCTCTTCCAACCTGGTCAATTCGATTCTATTCTAAACCATGTCCTGAAGTGCCATGTTGGCACATTTTTATAACACCTCCAGGGATGGTGAGGAAATATTCAAATTACTTAATTTCATTAATTGTAGATAATAGGACTAGAAAAGTCTCATTTATAATTAGATCTAAAACCTTCATGTTATTCTTTTTTTAAAGTATCAAGCGACTCATATTGTAACATAAAAAATGATTACTGTTTAATGGTCTTTTTTGTTGTTGCTAGGGAGGATTTAGGATTTAGGTTTATATCTGAGCAAGTCAGCCACCACCCACCCATTAGCGCCTTTTATTCGGAAGGCCTCAATAAGGACTTTGTTTTTCATGGATCAATCTATCCCAAACTAAAGTTCTGGGGAAAGAGTATAGAAGCGGAGCCCCGGGGAACAATTACTTTGGAGCTTCTGAAGTGAGTATTGAGAAGTAAATACTTTATTTTTTTAATGTAATGGTCTCTGTGATGGTTTGGGTGTTACCTGCCCCCCTCCCACTTTAGAAAATCACCCAGACTAGACTCAGCCAGCTCTGGAAATTGAATGAAGCTTATATTTACAGCTTAGCACAATATACAAGCAGACATTTATAGTATATACAGATATATATGGAAATAGACAGGGTAAAAAGGTAATACAGAAACACAACTCCCCTCCCAGAAATCTGAGTCCCCAGGAGGGGCTCTCAACCACCCTTTCACCTTCCCCCTACCCCTCTCAACCTTACCCCAGTCCCAAGGAAGAATGGAGGTTCGGTCAGGGGGGTTAGGAAGCAAAGTGAATTAATTAAAGAAACGGAGGATGAGGTTAGAAGAGAGATACAGCTCCAAGCTTGCCAGCAGCAGAAGTGGTTATCTATGGTTTTATTTCTTGTTCTTAAACATCTCAGCAAGCCTGTGAGGGAAGTAGACATCACCATTGTTTTCCTTCCACGGCCTGTAATTTAATTCTCACCTAAACATTCTAGCTAGCTTCAAACTAGCACAGTCTCCTTAGCATTTACTTCAGTAAAAAGATAGATGATAACCATTCTGTTGGCTCAGAGGTGATTTCTAAAAAGCTCTTGCTGAAGAGGTTCCAAGATTTTATTTAGAAGGTAATGCTCATTGCTTAATTTCAGGACTCTCCTCTTTTAAGTTGTGTCATGCTTGCCTGGCTGTAGTGTGAGGTGTCCTTGCCCATGGCAGGGGATTTGCAGTTAGGTGATCCTTGAGGTTCCTACCAGCCCTGACAATTCTATGATTCTAACTGACTCAGGTTTTCCATTATAAAAAGAAACATTTCCTGAAATTTGAATGGTACTGGCAGTTGGTTCTGTGAAGGAATGTGAAATGGACAGGTCAGATTCTGTTACTAGGGTATTCAATCTCACCTTGCTTTTGAATGTCATTGGGTTTGTTTGTGTGTTATGCATAGGAAATGCATCTTCAAAACAGCTGATGTTGTGATGAGGGAAGGTGAGAAACTTGTCAGGGTTGCTCTGTCACCTGTTTAATACTTCCTGTGTACAATCACCTTCCTGATAAAATTAGGATTAGTCTGTCTTCCAGATTACTCCATGCTCATCTCTAATTGCATGTCTCCCATAAATTATGCAACTCTCAATCAGTTGCTTTGTGCCCTCGTGGCACAAAGACTCTTCATCTTTCCCAAGCAGGACATAAGGATACATTAGGTAATAGATGGAAAAAAAGTCTTCTGTTAAAAGCACCTCTAAGTGTTAAACTGCAAAGTTTTCCTCAGGTCTAACTCTGAGGTTGTTTGAAATGTTGTCTGATGAAGACAATTGGTTCCAGAGCAAGCACTGACTTTTCCTGTAGCTTCCTTTGAAAGTATAGTTTATTTATCAAGCTGATGGCATTTCATTGTCCAAAGGTTATGTCCCAGTTTTTCAGAGTTATAACAGTATGAGCTGGTCTTGCACATAAATGGTGATGGAAATAGAGGAAATTTCTTCTCAATGTAGAAGGAACTATGAATGTCAGTGTAGAATGCAGGTGTGACAAGAATAGTTTGTTGTTTGAGGAAGAGCCTTTATTCACAAGACTCCTAAAACTCTTGCTCTGCCTTATCAAACTATGTAGCACAAATTTATACTGGAATGTAAACAATCAAAGCATTTATTTTAAAGAATTGCTTCAAGTTAGCAGCAGAAGTTGAACTCAAATCTTGATTGATACCATTCTGTTAGTTGGAGCAGTCTTGAACTGCTCAGGACTCAAGTGGACAAGGAACTGTTTAGGTAGCAAAACTTCAAGTCGGTGTTAAGTACTGTGTTTGTGTCACCCATGGCTATGATTTCAAGATGTGTTAGAAAACACTTCTCTGAGTTTTCCAGCACACACAAGTGCTTGAATTTATCAGCACTGGCCATGATCATCTTGTTTTGTGTTGTACTTCTGGTGTCAAGTAGTTCATTAATAAAAATGTGTGCTCAGGCTGATGGGATGAATTTGGTATTTTTCTCCCCACTTGAAGAGTAGTTATTGTTCTGAGGTATGCTTGGAGAGAATATGCAGGGGGAAATAGTCAGAATTTAGTGATCTGTTTTTTCTCTGTACTGGAAAGTGACAGAGACATTATATAGGAGTATTCTCTCCATACTTACTAGAAGTACAAGATGGTGGTTACAAAGAGGACATTGCTTGTTTCTGTATTTTATTATTTATTTTTTTATTACAATCAAGTTTGCAAGCTTTCCTAACATGGACTGATGGCCAGCCAGGTAACTTCAGCATTTCTTTTACCAACATAGAAGGATAAGTGAGCATAGATGGCTTTGACTCTGCTGAGCCAGCGGTAGTAGGAATCCTGTTCTTTAACATTCTGGTCACTTTTAGAATAAGCCTTTTAAGGATTAGACTCTGTTAACTGATCTTTGTAAAGCTCTTCACTAAGCATTAAACCCAAAATAAAACTGAAGCGGAAAATACTTCAGCTCTAGAACTTAACCTTCCTTGGAGAAAGGATGGAATTGACTAACAAACTGGATTTTAAAATGTCATATTTATGAAGCTTGGATAGAGTGCTGTTGTCCCACAGGTGTTAAACAGCCAACCAAAAAAACCCAAACCAACACCCCAACTCCCCAACATTTCTTTCGGTGTCACTGGAGCAGCCCTCAAGGAAATGTGTGGCATGTTTGTGGAAACCATGTACACAGTTTGCTGATTCATACCACTCTCTTCAGGTTCAGAAACCTTTACCACTCACACCTTGGTCAAAGGAAAAACTGCTCAAGTAGCTTAGTCTGGCCAGCCTTCCAGGCGTGTCTGCTCATCAGCCCTTTGTCAGAGCTGGGGGTGATTCATGTCTCTGCTAGAAGACTCAAATATTTATGTTCAGTGGAACTTCTATCACAAAAAAATATATTCTCTAGATTGACACAGAGGCATACAAGGAAGATGTTTACAAGAGCTTTAGGAAGATGTTTGCTGTGCTGCTGCAGTAGTTGAATACAAGACTCTTAGGTGTTAGTTTGTCAGTCTGGTTCTCCTGTGTTGTTTTGTAACATACAGCTTGGAAAATGTGAGTGCAAGAGATGAATTCCTGCATTGCTGTTTATGTTGGAATGGAGATTGCAATCAAAAGCACAACAACTGTAAAACTTACGATTTCAACTCTCTGAGAAGGAAGGAAAATAAAGGAGATTTCACTTTATTAACTTGCACTTACAGCACATTGTTGGCTCGTAAAGACGAGTCTGTTTCTTTTCTGTTTGAAGTTAACTGCTAGCTGTTCATAGGAGTGCTAAATATTTCCCCCCTGCCATGAACAGAATTGAAACCAGGCTTACATTCCGTCTCAGGCTCTAGAAAATGATTTACTTCTTTCTCTTTCTTTACAGACATAATGAAGCTTACACATGGACAAATCCAACCTGCTGTGTACATAATGTAATTATTGGTAAACTGTGGTTGGAGCAATATGGAACAGTAGAAATTGTAAATCACAGGTAATGGTAATCATGAAGCTGAGGATTGGCTTTAGGCATTGCTGTGTGGTCACTCTCATTACAAAGCAGATTTTTTGCCAGATACACAGGAAGCTTTGTTTTGTAGGTCCAAAGTCTTGGGGTCTTAGTTTCTTTGTCTTTTTGTTTTCCTCCCTGACAAATGTGAACTATTCATTAGCTTGAGCTTGGTGGTATAATAATATTAATGAAAAGGCAGAGGGCTTGTGGGATACAAAGATTTGACGTTTATGAGTTACCCATTCAAATTCAGCCCTATTGACAGAGAGCAGAAATTAAATTTTACTCCAGAACCATAAAATGGAATAATTGTTGGAGGTCTGCAGTGGACCTCCTCCAATTGTGATTTGACATGCTTTTTAGTTTTGATAACAGAGAATGCTTTAAGAGTACAGCACAGAAAAATGATGGCAGAGTAGGGCAGTGTGAACTTAGGGCATGGCAGTTGCTCTGCTGTAAGCTATACAAAAGCTTTTTCCCTACCCTAAAATAATAAATTACCTCCTTTAATGCTGAGGGAGAGAACTTTCTGGAAAATTTTACTTCTGCAAATGTTTTTCTGTCACTAAATGGAAGCTTTAATCAAGCAGAGCTGCTGTTTCAGGCTTTCAAGGCCTGTCTGGATGCGTTCCTCTGTCATCTGTGCTAGACTGTGTGGTCCTGCTCTGGCAGGGGGGGTTGGACTCGATGATCTCCTTGGGTCCCTTCCAAACTCTAATATCCTGTGATCAACTCTACAATCCTGTCTCCTCTATTGGCACAAAAAGACTCAGGATGGTCTCTGTATGCTTTGTGTTTGACAGAGATCCTTGGCTTGATACCTCACTGGGAGAGATTCTTTACATGCGTGTATGTTTCACAAGGAAGATGCTGAAAAACAGCTGTGCTTTATGTTTGTAAAGCAGTTCTAAAGTGCTTTAGAACTTCTAAAGTGCATCTCAAAACTTCTGAGGCAACATTTGAATGCACTTGTCTAGATTTTGCTGTGTAGGTCATTTGTAACACTGATTCAGAAACATGATTGTGTTTTCAGTTGGCTTTCACAAAGCAGTATCTTCTTGTGCACACTGAGGGTTTTTTAGACCTATTTGTGGAATTGTGTGCCTTTTTTAAGGTAATAAACCATAATTAAAGAAAAAATAATCATCTAAATAGCCCTCAGCTAACTGTAACTATATGAAAAAAGGTAAATAAGGTAAAAACTTAATTTAAACTTATTTAAGGCTTTGCTTCTTTAAGCATGTACTTCTTCCCTTTACAGTACTGGAGATAAATGTGTCCTTAATTTTAAACCATGTGGACTATTTGGGAAAGAGCTTCACAGAGTAGAGGGCTACATTCAGGACAAAAAGTAAGTGATAAAAGCCTCTTGGCCTCTGTTTCTTAGCACTCTGGCATTTTTTTAGAGCTGGCATAGTGACCAAAAGTGATGTGACTGCAAAGTTGCTAGCAACACAGACTGTAACCCACTGTTCTCTGTGTCAGTATTCCTGGTTCTGGGATAATTATTTTAAACATTATTAAACTCTCTAGTTTGGGGAAATAAGGTATCCAGGGAGAGTGCAGAGTAACCACAGCTGATTTCACTGTCGCAATATTGCAGCTTCAGTTTAAAATAATGACAGGATAATTATTAGAGTTTTTTTAATCAAACCTAAATCTGTTTTGTGACTCTGAGCCTCTTTGTTGTGAATAAACTGTTGGCTTTATTGGACCCACACTCATTTTGACAGTGTCCAAAGCATGTGACTGAGTCATGAGGATTTGTTCTGCAGGACTGAGTGCCAGAAAGACTGGAATAAGCTGAAGCCTTTTCTTTCCATTATCAGTTATCTGACTCCTAAGAAATCTGCAAAGAAACATAAAATACAGCTAAGTAGGAAGCTGGGTGTTTAATATAGATCAGAAGCTGCATGATTAGAAGGCTTTGTATGCAAGCAACAGCTAAGTCTCCTTTGCTTTCTCTGCAGCAGGAAGAAGCTGTGTGTGATCTATGGCAAATGGACAGAATGTTTATGGTGCACTGATCCCACGACATATGAGACTTACAAAAAGAATGAAAGGAGAGGTGGTGAGCAGAAGAAATCAAAGCCGGTAAGGTGAAGGATTCTGTAGGGAGAAAAGAGACTGAAAAGTGAGAAATGAAAGGAAAACTTCTTTATGGAAATGGTCAGATGATGGTGAACAGTGGGTTAAAATGTCTATCTTTTGGTGAGGTCAGAGATGGGCAGCTTCAGTCCTGTGAGGAGGCATTGCACTCTGAACTTGTGTAAATTTGTGTGGGAGCTGCTGGTACTGAAGGGAGCTCCTAGAAATGGCGCGTGCTTGAGATTTGTCAAAGAGAAGTCATCCAATATCAACCCCCAAGCTGATGTTGTCCAGTCCTCGAATGAGGCAAGTGGCTCTGCTGCTGACTCCAGGTGTAAAAATAGTAGGAGGCTTTAGAGGAAAAGTAGTTGCCTGATTTTTAAGTCGGTTATGCCTTTCAGAGTTTGATGTGGAGAGGCTCAGCAACAAAAGGCTCTCAAAGCACGCAGAGTTTTTTCATCCCGTGTAAGCAAGCAGTGTTGGATAAGTTGCAGCCAAAGCTTCAGTGTTATACAGAAAAGCAAAATGTATGGTGCAGCAGGGGATTATTGAGTCTTTTGATATCAAAATGCAGGCCCTGGCTGCTCACTGAAAATTAAGTTACACTTTTAAGAGGTTCATTTTTTTTTTTTTTGAGAAGTGTTCACATCAGAAGGATTCTGTTATGCTACAGTTTGTATTTTGGCTTTTTTTTTTTAGATAATAAGGTTCTGTTCATTTTATTAAATCAACTCTTTCTTTCCTTCCTTCCTGTTGAATCTATATTTAGATGGGGAACTGTCTAGCAGTAAACCAGATGTTGACATGGAAAGTAGCCTAAAAGAGTCTTTAAAAAAATAAAAGAATACTCAAATCAAATGACTGGAATTAGACTCTTAACCACATGGAGCTGTTTTCTAGTGTATAAAAAAGGCCCTGTTTAACTTAACAGGGTATATTTGAGTGCAGTCAATGAGTCGTGTCAGAAGGGGCAGAAAGTAAATAGAAAGGGGATGGGAATGAGGGGAGTGAGGAAAATTGTGTTGCTATCACTCTAGGATGTTATTGCCTCAAACTTCCTTTCTGGTGCTTGTGGTTTTAAATGGCTTCTCATGGTGAAATCCTCTGAAATTCCACCATGTAGATATCTTGTGTCCTACAACAGCCAGATTCTGAGAACAGACTCTGGAATAACACTGAGTTTAATTTTATGCATGTTAGAGCACAAAAGATCTTGGAAGGAAAGGCTGTGTTTAGAAACTTGAGTACAGAGGCTCTGTAGTGAGAAAATTGGCAGTGATAATAGTTACTAGAATCTAGGTACAGGAAACCAGACTGAAACAAGGGCGTATCTGTCTTTTAATCTCCCATCCAAATCATTTGCAAGTGATGAAGCAATATCCAAAAGCAGGCATGCTCTGTTTATCTTTCTTAGGCCAGTATGGGAAGTGGTTTAAATTCAAGTGTTGGCTCATTTCAACCTGAAGAAATAGGAATCATGCTAGGTGAAGTTAATCTACAGGGTGGGATGGAAGGGAAACTAGAGAAAAGAATTCTTGAAAGATGCTAATTTGCTACAGCTGTTTTTTTAAACAGACATTTGAACTGTAGGTGGAGGGAAACTATTCCGAGATATCAGGAGCAAGACATTCAGGAGCAGTGTACAAAATGAGGTAAAAGAAATATGAGGTTGAGGTAGGAGTACAGGGGAGTGTGTAGTGTCTCAAATGTGATCAGATTTGTCAACAGTCAGTGTAGAACTCTAGATGAAACTGTCCAATTTCCCTTTGTTCCCCTTCCAAATGCTATCTCTGTTTCAGAGTGAAGATGTTATTAAATCTGAAAATGATGAAGCTGATGATATGCCAGAGGTCCAAGACACAGTGCAGTTCATACCAGGCAGTAAATTGCTTTGGAGAATAAATTGTAGGCCACCAAACTCATCACAGGTAACTATTCCTTTCATTCACCCTGTGCATTGCTATCCCTGGTGACATCCTCAGGAACAAGAGTAATGCTCAAGGGAAACCCTGGTGAAGTGCCTGTCCTCAGGATGCCTATTGACAGGCTCTGGCAGTTCTTGCTGCAGCAGTAAAATTAGACTACAGCAAGCTGCCTGCTTTGTTCTGTGCTGAAAGCATCACTGCTGTGCTGGTAGAAAGAGTGAATGCTCTGATTTCATCTGCTTCAGCATGAGTCTGCTACCTTAGATTAACCTGTCTGTAAGATCTTTATGCTTATAAAATATGGATACACCTTGGCTTCTGCTGGCCCTGCTGTTAGAGACAGCCTTCCAAAGAACACAGTAACTAGGCATCTGGATATGGTCTTGTAGGTGTGGGTGGGTTTGTTTTGGGTGTTTGTGGGATTATTTCATAAAAAAAATATGATGTTAAATATCAGATGTGGAGGAAAATCCATCTTGATCCTTTGAAGCAAAGACTGATTAAAAAAAATGAGAACTGTGATTTCCATCCCCTTCTGCCCTTCTCTCCAACAAAATGAACTACTTTTGTATAAACCTAACCTTGCTTTCAGGGTAGCCAGTGGGAAGGAGGTTTCACTCAGTAATTTTTCTTGGAAGTTCTGTTGTATCCACTTGGTGTAGGGAACCCAACATGACTTGTATGTTATTTTACATTTGCTTTTAAGATGTACAATTTCACCAGTTTTGCTGTGAGTCTCAACGAGCTAGAAAAGGGCATGGAAGCAATATTAGCTCCCACTGACTGTCGGCTACGACCAGATATCAGAAATATGGAGAATGGAAACATGGGTATGTGTTTGCTGGCGGTTACTACACCTTGAGAGGGATGGCTGAGGGGAGGTTGGTTGATACAGACACGCTGTCTTTGGTCTCTCGTTCCCAGAACAGCCTTAATTCTTTTTCATCCTGTTAATGAATGTGCTTTTGAACAATGTGCAATATCTGTTTTCTCCCAGAAAAGTCTGGGAGGGCAGATGTGTCCGAGGTGGATCTCAAGGCTCCGCTTCCCTGTTATGGTGTATTTGCATGTTTGTTAACTGGGGGAGCTGGCAGACGTGCTCTTGCTCTGGAGTTTGTCTGGAAAGACATGTGGGGAACAGACATGCTCTGTTGTTCTGGCATTTGTCAGAAAAAACACATGGACAGCTAGTGAAAAGAAAGCACTCTGTGTTATGCCTAATCCAAATTCTTCCCTGCTGTCCTGGTGCAGTGTTTCTGACAGATAAAACATCAACATTTCTGTTTTGACTCGGTGTTTGTAGGACCAACTCTTCGGAAATGACAGGCAACAAAAAACTAAACCTGAGACTTTCACAGTTCAGGGAGATTGTCTGCACCAAATGCTTTCTCCTGCTTAAAGCAAGTGTGTTTCATGTTTCTGCAGTCCCGTCTGTGTTGGTGTTTCTGTTTTGCCCAGTAACCCGTTTCTCTTGAATTGTTTCCTAGATGTGGCTAGCAAGGAAAAGGAGAGGCTAGAAGAGAAACAGAGAGCTGCTCGCAAGGAGCGTGCAAGAGATGAAGTGGAGTGGCACACACGGTAGGGAGGAAGGAAGTTGGGCATTTGGTTAATGCTTGGTTTGGTCTATTGCTTGAAATGTTTTACTTCAAGGCAGCCTGTTTGATTTCCTGCATGACAGCACAATCTATACTGTCTCTTAAAACATTGGCTGGGTCAACACTTATATAATTTAGCTGGAAGCCAAAACTGCTGATAACCTTTTGTCCTGCAGAAATTATCTAGTAATAAATGCTGAAAGCTCTCATAGTTAACTCCTGTGGTTATGCTGGATACTTGGGGGCTTGCTTTTTTAAATCTACAGAGGTCATAATTGCATTAGTATGAATAAAATGTTAAATCTCATCTCTTCTTTAACCAGTTCCTCTCCAGCTTTTGACAGTTCTGTAAGACATCTTTTATTTTCGCACTCTGAGGATTTCTTGACTTGGATACTTCACAAATTGCTTTTGTAGTTGCATATTGAAGTGACTTTTCAGTCACAGTAATGTGTGATTTGGCTCCTGCTCCCAGGAGTTGCCTTTCACAGATGCCAGCGCTCTGCTGTCAAGTGAGCTCACAGCCAGTTACTGCAGGTGCTTCCTTCAAAGGCAAGAACTTTAGGATGCTCCCATGATTTCAGGAAATTCAGAAGAGAAAGCATTCTCTTCCCAAAGCCTGGAGGAGCAGCTGCAGACTAATTCCAGTTAAACCTTTTGAAAATAATTTCCAGAGAACATCAAATTGTTTTCAGTCTCAACGTGGCTAAAAAAGAGAGCATCTGTTAATGTTCTGTGCAGAGTCCAGCTTCACAGAACAAAACTCTTCCCTGTTTGGACAGGTTACAGAGAGCATTGTGTAACTGGCTTGGCATTCTTTTGAAGTAAAAATGAATATATAGAATCTAAAGTATCAGTGCTATTTTTGTTTGCAATAGGACAGCACTTAACAAACCCATTTCATGCTCCTGGATTTTATGTAGAAAGGAATTTAAAACCAGAAGATGCTGTAGAAGGTGGTGATAATTACAGGGGAAGTTCAATGCTTTGTTTTTCACACCCGGAATATTTCTTGACGATCTTTCTTTTTCTAGCCAAAAAATAGCACTGTGCTTTTACATTGTTTTCTGAAAGATAGAGAGTTGTTGGGTTTTTTATTCCTATTAATAACTGCTCTCTCTTTTGCCTTTGATTTATTGTTTCATTCCTTTTTCTGTTCTCTTTTTTTTCATTCCTTTCCAGATGGTTTCATCAAGGCACTAACCCCTACACTGGGACTTCCGATTGGCTGTACTCAGGTGGCTATTTTGACAGAGATTTCTCAGACTGTCCTGACATATACTGAATTTAAACAACCAATTCTCATCTCACCTGGACATCTAGTTACTAGATTTCATTCCAAGCCAGTTATTCTGGTTTTGTTGATAGCAAAAACCAGCTTTTCTAAGTAAATTTTAACAAAAAAAGTCTATTGGTCAACAATCAAGGATTTAATTATCACTAACGTTGGATTGCCAAATATTTAAATGCTGTTGCATTCTTTCCATCAAACTGCACCAGAAATCATTATGTTTTCACTAATTTTTCAAAGGGGCCTTTGGTTCTTCAGGTTTTTTTCCCTAGTTTCTTTGTCAGGAAGGTTCGCTGTATCTGGTAGAGCACATAACATCCTTGAGAACTACGTAACTTAAGTAAAATAGAGATAATATCCTTGTTACTTAGTACAATAGTGAAGAAGCTGAAGTATTTTGGAACTCGGAGCAGGGATGGAAAACTAATATGGTACCACCAAGATCCAGTCTAGTACTGTTGATACTGCCTGTGAAGAGATGCATGTGAACTTCCGTACGGTATGTAGCACTACCTGGGGGCTGCAGCTCCTGCCCCCCCCTCTCTGAACATGATCCAATAACTGAGAGACTCAAGGGAACAGAACCCAACCTGAGGTTCTCAAACTGTAGTTGTCTGTTACAGAATCTTCACAACTTTTGGACACTGTGAGCATTAAACTATGTACCTGTGATAAAATTACATAAAGCATACGTTAGGAGAAGGAAAAGGTGCTTTAAAAAGTGCTTTTTCTGAAGTCAAATGCTGTTCTTAAAACAGGAGAAGGTTCAGAAGCGTTTGCAGGAACGTAGAGGTGGTTACAATGTAAAATATACTGCTTGCTACCACTCAGAGGCTTAAATCTTCTGCACTACCTTTTGGCAGCTTTGGCACTGTGTATGCTTCTAGACTAACTTTTGATTTGGAGGCACTTTGGTGTGTGTATCCACACAGGTTCATATTTTGGGGAAGTTTTGGTTTGCATGTTTTTCATTATTAGGTCATGTCTGTTTTGTATGTTGTGAAAAAGCAGAATCAATTTAAAGCTTTGGCAGAGTTACACCTATTAGAAGTTTTCTGTGAGCATGTGATGTCAAAAGGTGGGAATTTTAGGGTTTTTTTGGTTCCTTACCAAACCATCAAAGCCGTGCAATCCTGGAAATAATCAGTAACTGAACTGATGTGTTCATTTGCTTTCAAATGGAACATTTCAGAGGGGTAAAGGGGGAGAGAGGCTCAAAAAAACTAGGCTCAGTAATTTAAACTTAATCCTCCTGTTGCTTCTTCTTTTATTAAAGTTTTTAATTGAGTAACCTGGTAAAAATGGAGAGCAGCTGCATTGCTGTGAAGTTTGCAGTAACTGAGGAATTGCTGGAGATAAGCACCAGCACCTTGAGAAGTCCATGAAAGAACTAATTGGTATCCCAAACATCTCTGGTTTCATCCAGAGAGCAGATTTTTTTTTTTTAAGTGCTTCTCTCCCAGCCAAAGGGTTGAAAAGCAAAAGAGATTAACATACTCATGGAGAACTATTTGTATCTCCTTGATTGAATGAACTTTAAATTTTGGGGGAATTCAGTTGTTGTCTTCATTGGAAGGCTGAGAGAAGCTGTAAAACTTCAAGGCAGTATGTAAGGGCCTAATTAAATGTGTTTGTGGCAACTCCACTCTGTAGTTGGAAATGGTACTTTGTGTTGATCGCAAGTCTTGAGGCCTCACAAGCCAGATGTGGTACCATGGCACAGGCAGTAGGGTTTTGTTTGTTCCTAGTAAGTGCCCAGACACTTGGCTTTTAAAAAGACTTTGCTGATCCATATGGGATGGCATAAGGATAGTTTTATAAAGAACTGGAGTTTAATGACCATGCCAGGCACTCTAATCCTCTTTCCAAAGTCTCTGCAAGCAGTTTAGGGCCCCCTTTGTTAGGTGAGGATTGACAGGATTCATGTGTTAAGCCATTTTAACATCTCATGGGAGTTTAAAACTCCTAAATTGTCTCTTCAGTGCTGGAGCAGTGTTTCTAAAATGACACACACAAAGAGAAATTAAAAACCTGCAGAGTTGTTACTAAAGAGGTACTCTGCTTCCAAGAAGTACACAGGTTAGCATCCCTCTCTCTAAATTATGATTTACATTCAGAGACATAAACCTTCTGAAGGCATAAAGCCAATGTGACACCTTTCATCCAAACTTCAGCATAGAACATTCATGGAATTTAAAAAAGAAATTGGGAAGACTAAAGTAAAGAACACTTCATTGGCTGTCTTTACCCCTTCCTCCAGTGTAAAGTTTTTAGTGAAGTTTCAGATTAGTTCCAAATCCATTCATCTAATTTATTGTTCTTCATTGACAACACTCACAAACCCCTTGCCTCTCGCTGCCACCACGTCTCTGCTTGGCTCGCTATGGGACTTCTGATGCTCTGAATGCAAAGAAGTTTTTCTTTTGGATGCAGATCTTGCCTCAGTAGTTTACTTGTCAAAACATTAATAACTTTGCACCTTTTGAAAGAATGTCACTTTTATAACTTGATTAAACACTTGTATATAACTGTGTTAGTATATGTTAATAGAGCTATGTAGAAAAACCATCTAGAAAGAAATTATAATAAATACTTAAATACCCTGTGGGCCTCTAGATGGTGACAGAGTTTTGTGAGACTTTGCTACCAGGGCAGCTGTCAGGTAGGGCATGAGGAGGACTGGAGATGATTGGTTCTGTTTTCGCCATGATGCTTATTAGATGAAGGTGATTTATATCAGAGCTTTGATCACCGCCTGCTCTGCCATCAAAGCTTCTTCCCCAGATGTGGGTGGACTTGGTGACTTGGTTCCATAGCAGCCTGTTGGCTCTAAGAAGCCTGGGTTGATGGCAGCCCACACCGAGAGCAGTGGTGGTGAGGGATGTGGTGTGGAGGTTGGGCTGGGAACCTGCGAAGTGACAGGGGAGAGCAACGGCCGCAGGCGGTGGGAGTGCTCCTGGTGCGGGGGCTTAGGCTGGCCTAATGGTCAGGTGTCAGCTGGAGTAGAGGGGACTTGAATAAAACATAGCGAAGGTAAAAGAATTATAGTTGCTGTATCGTGTCTGCATTCGTGTCTTTGAGGCAACGTCACATAAGTGGTGAGCAGCTTCTTCAGACATCCAGCGGTTATGTCAGTATCGGTGCCCTCATTAGCGAGGATGGGAAACGTGCCCTAAATTAGCCAGGAAAACAGAACTTGATTCCTGTGTGCTGATGGGAAATGATTTCTCAGTGATTTTTTTTTTTTTTGTGTGTGTGTGTGCGGAAAAATTGTTTTTGAAACCCAGCATTAAGGCGGAGCAGGGAGGCAGCAGCTCTGCGCCCGCCTTGGGGAATGAATGTGCTGGTTTGCTGGGCCCTGGGCCGAGCGCCACGGCAGCGCCTGCTGCCCGCAAACACCCGAGGCCTGCGTTCCCTGCACCTCCGAGCAATACTGCAGTTGGGTAACGGCAGCCTGCCTCGTCCTGGGGGCGACTGCACACCTGCCCCCTCCACCCTGCCCGCCCCGAGAGAGCCGCTTCACTGAAATGGGTTTATTTTTGTAATATTCAGTAACTGCCGCTCCCCCTCTGTTGATGACCCTGCTCTGTACAGGTCTGTGGACGCAACTGTTCCATTGTAAAGCTGTAAATGGGAATAAAGCTGGTTTTGGAGAAGAGCCGGGCTGCAGCCTCTGCTTGCCGGGCGCGGCCGGGCCGCCGCCATCTTGCACCGCGGTGACACAGCAGGGCGCCGTGCGCCGCCGCCCTTGATCGACAGCGGCGGCGTCCAACCACGAGCGGCCGCGGGGGCGCTGGCCCTTCCCCTTTTTCGGGAGGGGTTCCGGTGCGCGGGGCAGGAAGAGCCGGGCGGCGAGGGGCCTGCGGTCGGCGGCGGCAGGTACCGGCACGGGGGGCGGCGGAGCGGGCCTAGTTCGGCGCGGACGGGTTCTGCCTCAGGCTCCGAGCGGTCCCCTTCGACCCTGCCTACCGCTCGCCCCGGTGATTCCTCTGGGGCCCGGCCGACTTAGGCTGCGCTTAACGCTGGGAAACGGGGTTTGCCGCCGCGGAGAATTTGGGGGGTGGCGGCCTTGGGGGGCCCGGCTGAAGATCGAGGCTTCTTGAGTGGGGGGGAAGCCGTGGAGGCGGCTGTGGCCGGGCAGACGTCTGGGCTGTGCTTGGTTGTGCGGCCGGCCTGCACCCAAGGCCCTGTGTGCCGCAGCCACCGCTCTCGGCTTGCGTGAGTGGCTTGGGCCGCGCTCCGCTGCCGCGGTGCTCTCGGATCGTCGGTGCTGGGAGGACGGGTTAAGCGGTGCTGCGAGCTTAAAAACAGCTGCTAAGTCATGCAGGCCGACCGGTCTCCGGCACTAACAGCTCCACCTGCGAGGTTGGTAACTGCACCCTTGGGAGATACTAAGCGAGTGCAGCTAAGAGACCCGTGGAGGGTTGCTCTGGCACAGGCAGCTGGCGGTTCTCGGCTGGAATGCTGAAGCAGGAGTCCGAAAATCCGTATTCCAGTAGGGCTTCTTGCAGTTAAAATGTCCCCGATCCTGTGAACCGAGGAAGGAGGCATCTGGGGTGGGGGTGGTTTCAAGTACTGTAGCAGATAGGCTGTGCTTTTTCACTGGAGGTCCGTGGAGTGTCCTGGGCTTCACTTTAGCTCTTTTGATAAGGATACTGAAAAAAGAGAGTATAGTTCCTCGTCACGATAGCAGCTCTCTCTTTCCAGGATGTCATCTGGTGCATTATTTCCAAGCCTGGTGCCAGGCTCCCGTGGCTCTTCAAGCAAATACCTGGTGGAATTTCGAGCAGGGAAGATGTCCCTGAAAGGCAGCACTGTAACTCCAGACAAGAGAAAAGGTCTTGTGTACATCCAGCAGACTGATGATTCCCTCATTCACTTCTGCTGGAAGGACAGGACTTCAGGCAACGTTGAGGATGTGAGTATGGGTTTGTGTTATGCTGGGGGTGCCAGAAAAGGTTCTCTGAGACAAAGCAGGATGAGAATGCCACTGTGGCTTTGCAGTCTGGCACTTGCAAATCTCTCTGCTCCTCAGAGTAGAGGAGAGAATGCTTGAGGAGGAGGGCAGAGATCTCTGGGAAGCTAAAAGTGATATTGTTCCTGTTCCCACTACTGTGTTTTGCAGGATTTGATTATTTTCCCTGACGACTGTGAATTCAAGAGGGTACCTCAGTGCACTACAGGCCGTGTGTACGTATTGAAGTTCAAGGCAGGATCAAAACGACTCTTCTTCTGGATGCAGGTTGGTGGGAACACAGCAATAAAGATTTTAGAACAAAATGCTTCCAGTTGGGCTTCTACCAAGAGTGACTTTCTTGCAGGAGCCGAAGACTGACAAGGATGAGGAACACTGCCGTAAAGTCAACGAGTATCTCAACAATCCCCCAATGCCTGGTGCTTTGGGTGGGAATGCCAGTGGAGGCCACGAGCTCCCAGGGTTGGGAGGTACAGTTCATTCTCTGCTCCTTCATGTGACAGTCTTGGGTTTTCTAGGTTTGTTTTTAGAATAGGCACTTACAGTTCTTTAAGAGGAAATTCCTGATGGCTCTGGAGGGTGAGCTGGGGACAGTGTTAATACCAGAAGTGTAAATGTTCTTTTAGCAAAATAAATTGTGCTGTTTTAATAGGTGCAGGCTGAAAGTTAAGACTGCCAGGAGAAATCTCTCTTTGTTTCCAGCAGATTCTCTGGAGTCTTACTTCTTTCTGAAGCCAAATTACATTTATCTTTTATGAACATCATGAATCAGTAAACAGTTGAAACTGTTTTTCCATACAGAATGTGATGCCAATTAATCTCCTGCTGTTTGAGCCGGAGTGCTGTGAAAAAAAACCTCTGTGAATATGTTGTGTTTCAGAATGTTTTTGTTTTTAGGTGAGGGTGGCTTGCAAAGCCTTCTTGGAAACATGAGCCATAACCAGCTCATGCAGCTGATCGGACCAACGGGCTTAGGAGGACTTGGTAAAATGCTTTAATATCTTTATGCCAAAATAGTGTTTTCTCCTGCCAGGTTACATCTTACCTGACAATATTTTCCAGTAGTGATCTTGATTTGAATAGCGCTGCTTTCATGGCAGAAAGCAAGCCCTGCCTCAGAGATGGGCTGAGGGGCAAAATAAGTATGCAGGAAGTGAAGGGCAGCAGGTTCTACACAGCACTCATTTAAGTCTTGATCTGCAAGGAATATCAGTTCTGCTCCTTGCTCTGCTCAGTCTTCTGTGTGTTTTTTTTTTTCTTTTCCTCCTGTTTTTCTACCCCTCCTCCTCCTAAATATTCACTGGAGCAGCAGCTGAGAACCAGGGACTCATTGCTGGTGAATGTCCCAGTTACCAAGCTGAGGGGTTGCTCATCTTGTCTCTGATTCAGCGAATATTTATGTGCAGAGTTAAAGAGGGAGGCTGGAGTGTGCTCATTCCACAGCACTCTGATCAGAGGAGTAAGGTTTAGGTTAGGGCTTTCTCTCGTTGGACACTCTAGGAAGAGCTTGAATTGCTGCACTGTTTTTTCTGAAGGGGATGAGAGGTGTGGTGGAGTCGCTGCTGTGGTCTGATCTTAACTATCCACACTTGAAGCCCAATAGCATTTCCTGAGAGGTCAGACCCTTAAGTGGAAGTAGGCAAAGATACGTGTGGCAGTGACTAAAGTTCTTCTGTGCTTGAGTCCAAAGTCCATTTTTGTGGCCCTAGCACATGTCTGTTAGCCTGAGATGCAAATCTCTTGTTAGTGTTGGAATATTCTGGCTTTTTAGGTTGTGTTTGGGAAGGATCTTCCTTCTTGAAACTTCACATGGCTTCTGAGACTGTCTTACTCTTCTTCTCAACACTTCTCTCGGCAGCTTTTCTTTCTTTGCCTTTCCATCAGACAGCTTGACATGAGGCTTACTGCAGTAATGCAAGGAAAGCCATCTGCTTGCCTTGGCAAATGTGACTGTGATAAATCTGTCAGGATCTTTTCCCCCAGTGACATCTTGTCCTTTTGCATCAGTTTGCATCTCTCCTGGGACTCTGCCTTTATTGCTGAGCTCCTGCCACAAAGCAGCTTTCTTGCTTCTGGGTAAACTTTTCTAGCAGGAACAAACTGAAGAGCGTGGTACAGCCTGATCAGCTGTAGCCTACTGTTCTGAGGCTGTAGAAGCTCTGGGCTGGTGAAAAAAGGTGTTAGGGATGTGGTTCTATAGAGTGAGCTCTGTACAAAGGATCCAGTGGCTGGTGCTCACTCTGACCTCCAGTCATTTAATCACATTTGCTAGTGGAGTGTTCTGTCCTCTGCTTGCAGGTGCCTCCCAGAAGGTGGGTGATGAGTGCAGGTCTGGTGTAGGCAGGTGTGTCCAATTCTATGTGGCACAAAAAAAGCACTGGGGATGACAGGCATATGGTAAATGCAGTGTTTGGCTGATGTGGCTCAAAGGAATTGTAGAGGGACAATCAGTCACTGACAGCTCCAGTGGACCAAGAAGCTGTGAGAAGTCCTTGGTAGTTGGTGTGTGTGGGTGAAGGAGGCTGATTCTCATTTCTTTTGCACATCGCAGTTGGCTCAAGGGCTGAATGTTGGTTTCCTGCTGTCTCTTGATCACTTCTCTTCTGAGAGTAGTTTGTGTGTGGGGCTGTCCTCACTTTGCCTATGAAATGTTTAGGGACTCTGCTGAGTCTGCTGCTGCATCTATTAGGTCTGAAGCTGCAAACCCCAGGTGTATGGGGAGACAGCAGTGGTTATTCAAAGGCCCTGCCTCTTTATCTTCTGCTAAGGGCCTTGGCTTAGGATTTAGAGAAAAAATTGCATTTTTGGGAATGAGTAGAGAGGAGGAGAGGGCTGTGCTACAGTAATCCTGAATGTGTGGCACAAACCAAAGTCATCTCATCTAATGGGGTTTTCTAATGGGGATGCAAAATCAGAATGAGAGCTATTAAGGAAGGAGTGGTGGGGTTGGTCTGGGCTCTTTCAACCCCTCCTCTGTTGTAGCAGACAAAACCTTTCAGGTACAAGAGTGACCTCTCCAGTACAGAGAGGTGCAAGAGAACTGAAGAAATCAATTCCTAAGCTTGTTCTTCTTGTATTTTTATGGAAGGTGGGCTGGGTGCACTGACGGGTCCTGGGCTGGCCAGTCTGCTTGGAAGTGGGGGACCCCCAACCAGCAGCTCCTCATCAAGGTAGGGTCCCTGCCTGGTCTGGGTTTGTAATGGCCTCATAATGTCGAGTTGCCACTGCTGTGGGAGGAATCCTGGCCTTCTGAGCAGGAGCTGTGGTGGGAACTAAGTCTGCTTATTACCTCTAAAATGAAATAGGAGCTCTTCCTGTTGAAAAGCTTCTTTTCTAGCTCTACAAAACACCAGAGGCAAAGCTCTTTTTGCAGGGAGTTCCTGCACTAACTGTCTCCTTCAGCTCTCGCAGCCAGTCAGCTGCTGTGACACCATCTTCCACAACTTCTTCTACCCGTGTTACACCTGCCCCCTCTGTTCCTGCGGCTGCCTCTGTGACCAGTCCCAGCCCTGTACCAAGTTCGGGGAATGGAACCAGCTCAGCCACGAGCCCAACCCAGCCCATTCAACTGAGTGACCTTCAGAACATTTTAGCTACTATGAATGTGCCAGCTGGAGCGGGAGGACAGCAAGGTAACAGTGTTCTGACCAGGCAGCTCCTGGATCCACGAGTCCTTTAGAGCTGTTTTACTGTCCTGTTCCAAACTTGTTTGAAAGGTTTTCTTGATTATTTTGTTTGTTTGTTTGTTTTGATGTTTTTTTTTCAGCTTTTTTTCATTTGAGTGCTGTTCCTGCTGCTGCAAGAATCTTTTTCTCCAAAACTGAGGGAGAAAGGATGCTAGCAGCATGCTAGGTCTCAGTACTCCTGACTAGATATTTGGCATACATGATGTAAAGATGAGGTTTTGTGCATAGTCTAACAGCCAACCCTTTATTTCCTTCCTAGTTGACCTGGCAACTGTTCTGACTCCTGAGATAATGGCTCCCATCCTGGCCAATGCTGAAGTTCAGGAGCGGTTGATGCCTTACCTCCCCTCGGGGGAGTCTTTGCCACAGACGGCAGAAGAGATTCAGAATACCCTGACATCTCCTCAGTTTCAGCAGGTGGGTGCCTGACTGTCAGGGGAGCTGCTGTTCTCTTCCCTCCTCCCCTGTGGCTCCCTTGCCCTGCTTTTTTGGGTTCCTGATGCTGTTCAGTGTAGGAAGTCACTCAGTAGAAGTGGAGAGGAGGAGGGACAGGATTTAATGGAGCACAAGGTCTGATTGCACACCCAAGGGCAGATCAGAATGATTTTTACTTTTTCTTTTGGAATTGAGCTTTTTCTTTCTCTCTTTTATTTGTCTGGCAAATGACAGGAGTAGTAGCAAATTCACAATTCCCTCTCAGGGTGGCCTGTCAGCAGGCTCCTTAAAGGTCATTTGAGGTGACTGAAAGGAAGAGATGCTCATGGTTATAGCACTGTCTTGTGCCTCCTGACACCGGTACTTAATTCCAGTGCTGCCTGTGTGTGACTGAAGCTGGTGTGTTACAGACCAAATTGAACTGCTTAGGCTGATTGATTGAAATCTGTTGATTTGGAAAATTACAGTGGCTAAGGTGACTGGTTTGAGTTTAAACTAGAGCAGGTTGTCTGTGGAGACAAGATTGGGAACTGAGGCTGTTTTAATTGGTGGTTTGGTAGAGTGCCTGCAGCTAAGTAAGGATTCCAGATGTCTGTTGCTTTGAGAGTGATGGAGCGTTGGGGCAGGCCGCCCAGAGAAGTTGTGGAGCCTCTGTTCCTGGAGGCTTTCAAAGCCTGCCTGGATGTGTTCCTGGGGGATTTACTCTGGGTGATTTCTGCTCTAGCAGGAGTTTGGACTAGGTGATCTTCAGAGGTCTTTTCCAACCTCTACCTTCTGTGAACCAGGTGGTTTAGTGTGCTGCCCTGTCTAGCAAGGCTGACCAGTTTGTGCTTACTGGCATCTAGGCTGGTGACAAGCAGACATTGTTCCAGCTTGCAGGCTCCACAGGGCCTGCGGGTGCAGCAGCATTTTGGAGCCTGCCCACGGTGTAGCAGTTGGAGAGTGGCTGCTCCAGGCTGGCCAGTCTCTGAGCTATGATGGGGCCGCTCCACATGTGGGTGTTGCACAGTAGCCACCTGCTGCTGGAGGAACACGATGCAAACATTTTGGTTTTTGACACTTTTGACTCTGATTCACAGGCATTGAGCATGTTCAGTGCTGCCTTAGCTTCAGGACAACTTGGCCCACTAATGAGTCAGTTTGGCTTACCCGCAGAGGCAGTAGATGCAGCAAATAAAGGAGGTAAGTGTTGGTGCTGTTGGGTGATGATGGGGTTTGGTGTTCTCCACTGCAGGTTGAATGTGGAATGTAGAATGTAGTGATTAGCTGCAAAGTAGCTGCTGAGAGCCAGTCCTTGCATCGTTGTTTTCACAATGCAAAGGAGAGCGTCTCAGTTGTTTTCCAGCAGACACTGTGTGGTGTCAGACCTGCCTTTAGAGAAGTTCTGCAGAGACGTGCTGAGCAGCCTTGGCATAGTTTTCCTATAGAGGTGCAAGGCTGTGGGCATGCCACAGTCACCTTGTTCAGAAATATATCTTGTGGGAGTCTTAGTGATTACCCTGAAATCTGTGAGTGCAGGTGGGGGCTGTAGCTTTTGGGGGTGGGTGGTGTCAGCTTTCCCTGATGAGATTTTAGCATCCGTTCCCTGACTGCAGCAATTCTGGTCTTGGGCTGCCTGTGCAGTTAAAGGTGCATGGGACACTGTCTATGTTGGATCCAAATGTCTGTTACACGTTGAATGAGAGCTAAAATTTTCTTCCCTGTTAATAGAATCTTGCTAAAGCATCTGTTTATTTTCCAAGTAATGAAGTTTTAACCACATGTGGGCAATAAACTCCATCCCAGAGGTGTGCAAAGTTAAATAAATACTGTGTTTAACTTCTAGATGTAGAAGCATTTGCCAAAGCAATGCAGAACAGTGTCAAGTCAGACCAAAAGGAAGGAGACTCTAAGGACAAGAAAGATGAAGAGGAAGATATGAGTTTAGATTAAGTTATTTGCTCTTCCTTACAGATACTCCTAGATACTAACTTAAGCAACTGCAGTAGGATTACTAACTTCATATTGTGCTTATATAGATCTACAAATAAAGGAATTTTCTTTATCTGCCATGCTGTTCTTGCTCAAGTCTATGGAACTTGCTCTTTCAGTGGAGTTTCTTACTGATCACTTCTGATGTTTTACGCAGAATCCCTACTTCTTTGGATGCTCTGATCTTGAGCTTGGAAGATGTAAGGGGTCCCTGAATGTTAACCAACTGTCTTGGGCCCCTTTATCTTCTAGTTCCCTGTCCCATTGGATTTCCTCTAGGAGTTGCTTGAAGAGGCCAAAGTTGGCTTTGCTGAAGTCCATGTTGTGGTCCTGCTTGGTATTCTGTTCCTACTGCATGAGATCCTGAACTCTAGCAGCTCATGGTCACTGCAGTTAAGGCTGCCCTCAACTTTCACTGTTTCAACCAGATCCTCCTTGTTTGTTAGTGAGTGTAAGGTCCAGCAGTGCTCCTCTCCTAGTTGGCTCATCCACCATTTGCATCAAGAAGTTACCATCAATGCACTGGAGGAACGTCTTGGACTGTGAGTAGCTGGCTGAGGCCTTTCAGCAACTAACTCCTGGTTATTCCTCACACTGCATGCACTGGTGTGCAGGCATTTCTGACATCAGGCTTCCACTTTTCCTTCTGGAAGGTTGGGCCTGGTGACTGTATGAGTAATGAGCATCTCGGAGGCACATTAACTGCCATCCACTTTTGGGTCCAGCGGGTGGTCAGCTACAGAGCAGCCAGCACACCCAGACATCCCATGTGCTGCTGCAAGGGTGGGCCTGGTTTTAAATTACAGAAGAGTAGATTTAGGTTGGGTGTTAGAAAAAAGTTCTTTAACAGTGGTTGAGGCCCCATCCCTGAAGATATTCAGGGTGGGGATCACCAGCTCTGGGTGACCTGATCAAGTTGAGGATGCCCCAGCTCACTGCAGAGCTAGCTAGACTGGACTAGATGACCTTTAGAGATTCCTTCCAACCAGTGTGAAACTATGATTCTATGTCAGCTCGAACACAAGGAGGTTCACCTGCCTGAATGTTCCAACATCACCACAGCTGCTGCACAAGAATGGAGCAGGTCATGGTAAATACAACCCCAACATCCTTGTTGTGCCACTTACTACTGAGGTGGGTTGATGGTTGGACATAAAAGATCTTAAAAGCCTTTTCCAAACAAAGTGCTTCTGCGCTTGGTCTTCTTCCAGTTCCATATCAGCTTCACAGTTGCTCTTCACCAACGAAGTGAAAGAGAGTAACATAAAACTTTATTCGACTCCAAAGTATGTACCAGTGATTTACAAAGACCATCTTTAATACTACGACTTAGAAACAGGTCATAATTACATTGGTTTTTCTTTTTAAGATAAACACGTTAAAAACCCATTTTACAATATTTACCCCTCATAAAAAAAACCCCACAATATACTGATATAAGTTATAAGTCCATTTCAGAAGCAAGACTTTGTCCCCAGGTGGCTAGATAGATATATACACACACACATATATATATATATATGCCGTGTAAGTGCACGAGTGAGCTAGGTGGTGTTGTGGGAGGAAAAAAAAAAGGTTGGTTCAAGTGAGGACTGCACTACAAGAGCTGTGAGTGAGGTTGGGCAGGAGAAGGCAGCTGCTGGCATGATGGGTGAGGGCCAAGTTGCACTTCACCCCCAGCCAGACTCGGAGGTAACCTTTCTTTATTTCTTCCCTTTCAAACAACAGGTTCTTGCTTCACCCATTAGGACTTTTGTCAGTGTTATCTACCAGTGCTGACTGCAACTGCAGAGTCAGAGAGCGAGGGTTGGGTCTGGCTGCTTCCCTCAGCGGTTCTCCCAGCCTAATTTAGTCCTTGTTTGGGTTGGTTTGTTTTTCTCAGATTCTTAGCAGATTAATTTATAAGACAATGCTAATTCTGCAAACAGAATTTTGTCCAAACTCTCCCTTGCAGGACTCTGCACAGCAGTGGCAGGTGAATCGAGACTGCCCTTGGGGGAGGTTAAATGTGTCCTTGCTTGTAAAAACACCAAAGTGACTGAATTAATCCAGTTTGTCCTAATTGCATTTGTTATAAACCAGAAACTGCCTCCAGCTTCTAGCAGGAGACAGTCTGTGACTGTTATTAATAGCCTCAAGTGTTCTGTGAACTAAATCTATGTGCGTTGTAAGTGTGGGGCGAAGGGAGCAGGATTTAGGATGTGCTGCAGCCCACACTCTGCAGGTCAGGTGCTCTTGCCATGAGCCACCTGGCAGCAGGAGTCCTGCCATGCTTGACCACATCCTGCAGATGCTTCACCACCGCGTAAGGACCCGGCCCTGTCTTCACATCCTGCTCCAGCTTTTTGGTTGGCTTTTATGAAAGATGTCCCCAAAGTGCCCCCTTGCCCTCTGTCCCCTTGGATTCATGGCCCCTCTATGGTTTTGTCCCCAGACCTGTGCCTGCAGTCGCTGGAGATCAAGTGTGGCTGACCACGGTGAGTGCGATGGAGTGGTGAGGTCTGGGGCCCAGGGAGCAGCACTGTTGGTCAGGCTGTACTTGGAGGTGCAGGCACTTACAACACAGGGCAACCCCTAAGGCCAACCGAGCCCCTGACAGTCCTGGCTTGCAGCAAGTCCACGTGGCTCCGGTTAATCACCAGGTTCCTTACGCAGCCCACGTAATGAGGGAGGGGAGGTAACGGTGACAGGGTGCTGGCACTGTCTGTCTCTGCAGAAGGAACAAGCAAAACTAAACCTTAGCCTGGCTGATGAGAGGGCAAGGGGGTCAAGCACTTCTGGCTTGCAGGTGGAACAGGATCTCCCTTGGCTTTGGGGTGGCCTGCAGTGTGTCTTTCCCAACTCACCTGGCAGTCCCCCGACGTGAAAGGTTGCCCTTGTGCTGGGTGCAGGAGGCTGGCTGGGTCCCACCGTGTAGTTGCCTTCTGTGTCCACATCAACCTGGATGATGTTTTTCCATTTGGTAACTACAAAAGAAAACAACACTCAGTGCTGCTTCCTTACCTGGAGAGCAAGGCCAACTCCAGCCTCTCACCCAGAGCTTTGCTGCAGCACAGCAAAACTACTGGGAGGGTGAGAGGACCTGGCTAAGCTCTTGGGAAACACCTCCTCAAAGACCTGTTCCTTGGACCACAGGAGATGCCTATAACGGTCTGGTGAAGAGATCTGCCCTCTGCCAGTGGGGTGGGACAGCTCTGACAAGACCACGGAGGACTCTTATTAGGAAATTACTTCATCTGGGAGATCGCAGCTGCCATTAAATGCACACAAGTGGGAGCTGGGGCTTAAATACCTGAAGAAGAGGCCCAGGCTGTCCCCAGGAGATGTGGACTGAGCAGCAGGAGTGGATCAGCATCCTGGCTGTCACCTACCTGCGATGGTGTGCCACTGCCCATCACAGAGAGATGGACACGTCACCGACGAGGAGAACTCGGCACCCCCAACGTTCGCTCTCACCGTGACCTGGGGTGTGACACAGGCTCGTTACAGCCCGGGGAGCTGAGTGGGATGGGCAGGGGATGGCAGCAGCCTCTGAACACCTGTGGGGATGCCACCCTCCCACTACCTTTGTCTCCTCCATGTACAGCAGCAGATGGTGGCTTCTCCTTGTGCTGAGGTGGAAGATGAGGCCAGAGGCACTGCGGGGACGGACTTCCAGCGTCACTTCCAAGTCCTGCTCGGTCACCAGTGCATCAGCTGGAAGAGAAACACCACCGGTGAGGAAAGGGACAAAGGACCTCCCATGGGATGCATCCCGGGAGCCAGCCCAGGCTGCTGTGAGGTACCTAGGACGATGGAGCCGCCATCCACAGAGAAGAAGACCCCGTTCTCCAGTGAGCCCTCATAGCATGGTGTCACCCCAAAGGTGCCTGAGGGGGGACCCAGGGGCCTCCCATCCAGCTGCAGGTTCCTCAGGCAGCCGTCAAAGCTGGAGAGCGACACAACCTGCAGAGAGGCCGTGGGGGTGAGCACAGAGGGGCCAAAAGCTGGCAGGCACAGGGTGATGGCCTGTGATGGGTCAAGACGGGGTGATGCCATGGGACCACCAAGCCCTTACCGGTATGTGAGCCTTGGCTTTGCCAGCTGGGACTCCTCCCACGTACAAGGGCGTCTGGGCCACAAAGAGCCCTGTGGTGGCCATGGCAGCATCTTGTGCTCGCAGCCCATCGATGACCAGCTGGACTCGGCTCCGGTCTCTGCTGAAGAAGACCTGCAAAGACCAAAGGTCAGTGCCAAGGATGGGGGCTTGTAAGGTTGGGAGGAGTGCCAGAGCTGTGGGCAGGGAAGGGAGACAGCCCTGGCTGTGATTTTGCTGTCCCTGTTGTTCTTGTGTGACCATGCATGTTCTGTGTGCACTTGAGATGCACAGAGTAGAGCTGCACTGAGCTAGCCCCTGAAGAGGCATCTGGTGCAGAGAGAGGACTGATGTGGCTCAGGGAGGCCTTGCAAGCCCTGGCCCTGCACTCACCGTGTGCCAGCGCTGGTCCCGGTACTTGTCTTTGCTGCGGATGCGCAGCCGGCGCCTGCCGATGCCCACCAGGAAGACAAAGCGCCCATTGGAGACAAAGAGAGCCATGAAGGTGCCCCTCTCGCCTGCCACGTAGAACAGCAGCCCATTGGAGGAGTTCAGCTTCACCTCCAGGGAGAAATGGGACCTGCAGGGACAGGGGGTGATAGGAGAACCCTGCTCTCCCACACAGGATGGCTACTCCGCAAGAGATGGCACCTGGGGCCAGCCCAGGGACACACATGAGCATGGGCCCTGTCGAGAGTGGACATGGGGGAGCCTCACCTCTGCCCAAAGGAAGCTGGGATCTCCTTGAACTCCCAGCGGCTGCTCGGGGCACCCCCGAAGCGGAAGGCGCCCACGGCTGTGCGGGGCTGTGGGTGCAGCTGGCAGAGCCCGTCCCGATCGTGGCGGCGGTCCTTTGAGGCAGGCCTGCCTGGCACCTATACAAGATGCACCAAGGAAAGGTGTGAGGGCAGACCCTCTGTGGGTGTCATGGGGCAGAGGTGCTCAGTAAGGGGACAGTGGTGGCGTGTGACGAGGACAAGGAGAAGGATGTGGGGCATTCTGGCAGCAGCTGGTACCTTGGGTTTCCGCCTGTCCTTCTTAGGAGTGACTCTGAGCTGCTGTGGCTGCTCACCCCAGGGACAACTCATGGTGACATTGATGTTCTCCACATTCTGCTGCAGATCCACCACCGTCTGTGGCTCTGACATCCTACAAGCAGGGAGAAGAGGTTTCTGTCATGAAGCCAGGTGGAAGGTAGGATGGGGCTGAGCCCTGCTCTCTGCAAGTGGCTCAGAGGTGCCCACCGTTTGACGAAGACGTTCCCGATGCAGCCGGTGAGGTTGCTGAGGGCACCTGGATCCGGGGAACCCCCGATTTGCATGAGCTGCTGCCCATCCTGCCGCCGCTGCCGCCGGCCGGGCCCAGCGCCTGCCACCGTGTCCTGCAGCTCATCATCCACGTACAGCCGCAGCCTGGGGGCGTGAGCAGCGTGGGATGAGCAGGTCCCTGTGCCCAATGGCACCCTGTCCCCGTGCACTACCAGGACACATACCCACGGGTGTCACTGTAGAAGGCCACGTAGTGGGTCCTGCCATCCGCATAGACATTTTGAGTGGTGACTTCAGTTGCCAGTAGGTTCAAGGCCAGTTGGCCCCTCTGGAGGGACACCTGGCACGTTCCCTCCTGCAGAAAGCATCGTGCCATGAATCCTCAGGAGCTGGACCTCGAGGAAGGGCCCATTTCCTCACCACTCTCCAGGGTGCAGACCTTGCTGCAGATTCACCCTCTGGACCCATCAAAGTCCTCCCCTTTCCCCAGGGGCTATCAGCACTATCCCCAGTGCAGAAGCAGCCAGCATAACTGGAGGGACTGCAGGTGCCCACCTGGGTGGTGTGGTGGTAGAGCAGACCCTCGTGCTGGCTCGTCTGGAAGCTGAAGCCGCTGTAGAAGTCCTGCAGGCCTGACACGTCCTTCAGGGCCAGGGTCAGATAGCCGTGGCCATGGACACTGACTGACCGAGCGATCTGTGAGGGGCATCACGGAGGAGAGGTGAGAGCCTGGCTGTTGGAAGGGTGCTTCATGGGGTGCTTGAGTGAGGTGCTCAATGAGTCTGGCTGGTGCTATGGCCAGCCATGGAGAGCACCTTGCCGTGAACCTGCTGTTTTATGCTTGCTTCTGTGTCAACAAGGGGAAGCTGGGGCTGTCCTGGGGGTCCTGGGCTCCTTTGCCCAGACAGACCCTTTCCCCAGCATGCTGGCCAGGCTGCCAGGGCTTTAGCCTTACCAGGAGGTCAGAGGTACATCCGTAGCTCACACCAACAGTGCTCATCCGCTTCAGGTCGACATATTTGCCGAGAGCCTTCAAGCCCTTCATGCAGCCCCGGATGGGCCCACCCGTGGGGAAGAGTGTTTTCAAGCTGCAGAAGACGCAGGTGGTGTTACCAGAGCAGCCCCAGGCAGGATCCAACACTGAGCAGGATCTAATCCTGCAGCTCTTCAGAGTGCTTGGGAAGGACCCATGATGGCCATGAGTATCTCAAGTGCCTCAGGCACAAGGCTGCTCCAAAGCACCCAGCACGGCAAAGAAGGACTCAGTGACACCTATCAGCAGCCTCATCCCTCACCAGAGATGGAGATGTCATGTCTTCAAGCCTACAGTGACAGGTGATAAGAGAAAGATCTCCCCACACATTTCCAGCAGGGACCCAACATCCTTGGATGTGGCTGGGAAAGGGCCAGGCTCCCCCTACACTGTCACTGGAGACTGTCCCACCCCACTGCAAGCTCTACTTACCTGGGGGGCAGCACAGTGGGGGGCACACCACCCAGATAGTAGGAGACAGCATTCTCCAGGGAGTTCTCCTGCTCCACCATGAAGATGGTGAGGCGCTCCAGCCGCACCAGGATGCGCTTCTTGTTATTCATTTTGAGGAGGAAAATCTGGATCTGGAGACAAGAAAAGAAAAAATGATCCAGCAGCCTGGGGTAATTAGGTCCATCTCAGAGGGCATCCTCCCCAAACCAGTGGTCTGGGTGTCCTGCAGCCTCTGGATGAGAAGCCCCCAGACGAACCTGTTCTCTCTTACCGCTTTGTTTGTGGTGCTGCTGATGGTGAGGGAGGAGTTGCTGCTGGGTTTTGCCATCTCCAGCCCAGTGCTGAAGTCATAGTAAAGCACCAGCTTCCCATCCTGGATAGCCAGACACAGGAACTGACCCTGGGGGAGGCAGTATGGACACTCAGACCCACGTCCTGGTGTCCAGCACTCAGCTGTGGTGCCAAGCCTGACCTGTTCTGTAGCACTGCTGGGAGCAGGTCCTCCTGCAAGTGCTCTAACACAATTGTTGGGGATTTATCTGTAAGCAGCAGCCCAGTGCTGGGGGGGCACAGGAAGAGCTTTGCAGCTGAGAATGCTCTTTGCAGTACCACCTGCCCCAGTGAATCCTGGCTTGGTGGATGGGGTCTGTGTGTGGGTGCTCCTGGAGTCTAGGAGAGCCCCTCCAGCACCAGACAAGTGATGGCTGCTGCTGTGAGGTCTGGGTCTAGCCCTCTTGTGGCTTTAAACAACAGTACAGGATCACTGTGATTGGAAGACCTTTAAGATCATCAAGTCCAACCATTATCTAACTCTGCCAGGGCCACTGCTATACCATATCCTTGAGCACCATATCTAGATGGCTTTTAAATACATCCAGGGATGGTGGTTCTATCACTTCCCTGGGCAGCCTGTTCCAGTCTTTGACAGTGCAAGAAAAGCTGCTCCAAGTAGAAATGTCATCTCCAAAGCCCTCTTCTCCCCAGTGCCCTGAATCAGGAATGCCTGCAAGAGGGGTTGGGATTGTTCTAGCACACTGAGAAGTGAAAGCTCCCCAGGGGAGCAAGCACACTTACCTGATTCTCCAGGAAGAAGATGATGCCATTGTAAGAGACCACCCGGATCTCCTGCTCAAAACGCTTTGTCGTGCCAAACTGGCTCTCAAACTTGATCTCTGCATAGCCAGTGCCATCAAAGTAGGAGCCATCAGTCAGCCAGGGGTCTCCTGTGGACTTGGACCTGAGCCACATAAGAAGAGGCCCAAGGCATCACTCTAAAGCCAACTGCCACATTCTGGGGCAGCCAAGAGTCAAAATGTGTGCCATGGACTAGAGCTGCCACCTGCTCGGGCACAGTGCCCTACCTTGCACAGGGCTTCTCAGCAGTGGTGTCCAGCTGGAAGGTGTGTTGGAAGTTGTAGAGGCTCACCACCTCCTCGTTCAGCGTGTCCAGCTCCAGGCACCCACGGTAGTTGGGATAGCGCAAGGTGGGAGGAGGCTGGGAATGAACCCAAACAGTCTGATCCAAATTTTCCCAAGAAATCAAGGGAGTTTCCCTCCAAGAAGCTCCAAAGGTATCGCTGATACCTCCTAGAAGCCTCCCTCCCTGCTGCCTGTCTCACCGTGAAGCTGGAAGGGTAGCCACCCACGTAGAAGACCACGTTGTGCGGGTCGAGGTTGAGCAGCCCCTGCTCGCCCTTGGCCACACTCTCTCCCTTGGTCTCGTGCACCGTCTGCCTCTCCACGATCACTGACATCTGCCCATACTGCAGGATCCTGCAGCAGGGGAGGGTGGTCAGGACCAAGAGAGACCCTCAAGGAGATGCAAACCCTGCCCTCCCTGAGCAAAGGGCCTCCTCGAACAGCCCTGCCAAAAATGGGTGCACCTCCTACTGGTGAGCCCTACAGCAGCAGTGCATTGAGAGGACTCAGCACTGCCACAGGGCTGAATGGATGCTCCATAATGAGCTTCATCTTCCCTCTCCAGCAGGCACCCTCAGACCCTCCATGACCTGTCAAGATACCACTTCCCTGCCATTTTTTTGGAGGTATCTCAGTGTTGATCACACAGGGATGAGGGATTACAGCACCTCTGTGAGCCCAGGGCCTGTCTGGGCTTGGGCACAGCACTACCTGCAGCTACTGCAGGAACAGTCTCCTGCTGAACTTCCTTGGGATGCATCTTCTCTGTATCTCCTACCTGTTGATGCTGACAGTGGCAAACTGCTCTCCAATATCCTCATCAACAGTCAAGGAGGCTGGCTCCTCATCACCCAGTTTGTAGATCCAGTGCACTCTGCGGTCCTTCAGCACAATGCCCAGGTAGTCTCCAGTGGCCTGAATGAAGGGAGAGACAGGACCACACGCTGGCATCTGGGACCAGTCCTCTCTTTGACGCTCCTAGGGCTCAGCAGCCCCATTGGCACAGCTCTCCCCATCCACCTCCAGCCAGGCTGATGGCTGCACAGGGCCTGTTCCCCGCAAAGACACCCAAGGGAGGGGGTGAAGGGTGAGGGGCTGATGTCCTTCATCATGATTGCCCATTGACACAGGGCCCCGTCTCACCTCTCGGCTGCCCAGGTACAAGACAAAGCGCCCCTCCTCCTTCCCATCCTGCCGTCGCTGCCGGCTCCAGGGCTCAGGGTTTTGGATGTAGAACTTGAGAGATGTATAGGCTGCCAAGTCCTGCAGGTCGCTGGGCATCCGGACCTGCACACCTGAGCTGCCGTTGAACTTCATGGGGACTTTCACCTGGAGCGAGAGAAATCCGAACCCACTGCTGCTGCCTCTTGTCACTGCCAGCTCTACCAAATCAATGGAGTCTTCCCATGAAAAAATGGCCCTATTTGGTGGCCCCAGAGCTCTTCTCATTTGCATGTGGTAAACTCTCATTCACTCCAAGCCCCTGGCACCCTCTGCTCACTCTCCCCTGAGCTCACCTTGCTGGCAGCATTCCTTGCCTGCGTGATGAGCTGCCGGATCCGCACAATGTTCTCCGACACGGTGGCATTCTTGTTCCTCCTGTTCTCCAGGCTGCTCAGCTTCTCCAGCAGCAATGGGATTGTGCTTTCCAGGCTGGACACTGGGGTTGGAGAAGAGAAAGTAGTGAAGAAGGAGGATGCAAAAATCAGACAGTCTTGAGGCAGCGCAGCAGGTTCAGCACTCACCAGATTGCCTGGCATCCTGGACTGCCTGGTTCAGGTCTTCATTTCGAAGGTCTCCATATTGGTCTTTCCACTCATCCAGATTCTTCTTCATGGTGCTCAGGGTATCTTCCACTCTTGCAGCTGTTTCATTGGCCTCAGCAGCTGCTGCTTTGGCATTCTGAATCATCTCTTTTGTGTCCTCTAGAGAAAAAGGAAAAAAAAGTCTCTGGGATTGCCAGGAACCAGAGGGAAGCACTCTGTGACTTGGGTCACAGACTGGGCATGAGGAAAGGAGCAGAGAAAGTCAGCCTAGGTATCCCAGGACAAACCTTGGTCTCTGCTCAGTGTGTCCTGCACAGACTGGAGCTGGCTCAGAAGCTGCTCCTTCTTTGCACGGAGGTCAGCCAGCTTGTCCTTTGCTGTCTGCAGAGTGCCTTTAATAACTGCAGTTAAAGAAAGGCATATGTTGGGTGTTGCATGACCTCAGTCCAGATCAGAGGACATCACACCCTGCAAGGAGCCTCTCTCACCTCCATTGAGTTTTCTCTGCTCTCTCCTCACAGCCTCCTCCAGGTTGCTGCTGTTCCTCTTCAGCTCTTTAGAGATGGCCCCAAGATTTTCTGATATGACACTCTGTAAAACAACCATTCACTGCCTGGGAGTCTGAAGAGGAATCTCAGTTTCTAGCTCTGCCTGTGCACAAAAATGCCTCTTCAAACAGCTGTTGTGGGGTGTGCTGCTAGGGTGAGATGGGGGTGATGAGGAGACACAAACTCTTACAGAGCCTGGCCCATGTTGTGGAAGGACCTCTGTCTCTAGCACAAAATAAAGTGCTCAGGTCTCAGAGAAAAGGGACAGCAGAGCTCTACGTGCAGGTGTGAAAAGCTAGAGGACCACTGAGAGAGTTTGGCTTTTGCTTCTCCTCCCAGGACTGCCCCCAGCACCTACCATCAGAGCCTTGCTGGCTGCCTCATCAGCATCGTGGGCTGCTCGCTCTGCTTTCTTCACAGCTTCAATGATGCTGGCATAGGCATTGGAGGCATCGATCGCCCGCTGGATAAAGCCATCCTGGTTTGTGCCCTGGATAATGCTGTGTTGGAAGATGAAGCCATTAAGTCCATGGAGACTGCTCAAGCTGAGCTCTTGCCCATAACCCTATAGACAAACACCTTTGGGTTCCTCATCAAAACATGTTCTCCAAGATAAAGCTTTGGAGATGGCAGCCTACTGCTTCTCTGCCATGCCATGAGGCTGCAGCTTCCCATCCTCAACTCAGGTAGAAGATACCCTGATAACCAACAGTCAGGACTGGTGTCTTACCTGGACAGGTTCCTTGCAAGCTCATCCAGCAGCCGAGCATGCTCCTCTGCCTGCTCCACAATGGGGATCTTGCTGCTGGCTGGGGAGAACTTCTTGACTCGTTCAGTCAGGGGCAGCTTCGCCCCATCCAGCAGAGCTGCCAGCTTCTCATACGCCTAGAAGCACACATGCCACTCCTGAGGGCTGCCACCCCCTCATGCTCTACCCATAACAAAGCACCTCAATCACTCACCTCCTTTGCACTCTCCATTTTCTGTAGGAAGTCAGACACCTGGGCCAGAGAGTCTCTGGCCATCTTCAGAGTCTCCTGCACCAGCACATGCTGCTTCTGGAGCTCACGGCTCTTTTGCTAAGCACACAGAAGCAGGGTTAGGCACCACCAGGGCTGGGACAAGCCCTCCCCCACCTCTGCATGGCAGAGCAGGACCACCCGGTGAAGCCCTACCTGGCTCTCCTCCAGGTTGTTGCGGTTCAGGCTGTTCAGCTCCTCTGTCTGCCTGGTTTTGTTCACAGCCTCATTGAGGGCATCACGGAGATCCATCAGCTGGGAGCTGTGCTGTGCCAGCTGGTCCTGGATGCTGCCCATCAGGTCCTGGTTGGACTGCCAGCGGGCATGCAGCTCACTCTTCACGCGGTGCAGCACTGAGGACAGGGAGATGAGAACTGTTGTTGAAGGGCTCTTCCTGTGCTTGGTTGTGCACAAGCCTGGTTCTGGTCTCACTTGTCAGATATCAAGGCTAGAAGCAATCCTTTTCCCTCCCTCTCTCTCAGCCTGGACAGGGTAGGATCTCATCCAAAATTAGCTCTAAGCCCCAGCGCTGGTGAGAGGGATGAGATCTCTATCAGAAGGATGAACAGGAATGCCTGAAAAGCTCTCGATGATGGAGAAACCCCACTCGAGACCTGATCTAGTGCCTGATTACTCCCATTGTGAAAAATTACTTGTTTCTATCCAGGGCCAGGGTATACTTGCAGCCTTCAGCTGCTGAACTATCTTCTGCTACTGGCTGTCCATCAGAAGCACTTGCTCTTCACACTGCAATCATGCCTCGTTATGCAGTGAGGCTTTGTCCTGGGAGCACAATCCCTTGGCTTCTACAAGGGCTGCCCTCAGGACAGCTGAGCTGCTGAGGGTGGTAGGTTGTCGACTGTTACTCTGGGCCCCTTTTCTGGGACAAAGAACAACCCAGTTAGTAAAATTTGCTCTAAAATTCACCTTAGGGAAAAGGAGCTAAAAATGAGCTGCCATGGGGGACCCCAAGATTGCTGTAAAATTTGTTGGAGGTCCTGTTCTATCCAGCCATGAGCATGATGTATAGTGTTCACATGGGCTTCAAGCCAGGCTATGAGGAATGGTTAGACCCAGCAGGATCTGTCCCACACCACTGAGCTAGACTCACACTTCTGAGCCTCCTCGTGCTCACGCCTTGCCAGCTCCTCCTGGCTGCCCAGATTCCTCTCCTTCATCTCCCTCAGCATTCTTTCCACCTCAGCCATCTTCTGCCGAAACTCCTCAGTGGAGGTGGTGCTGGCGTTGGCTGTCCCCAGCCTGGCCATCTGCCGCACCAGGTCTGCAGAGAAATCCAGATCTCATTAGCACTGACATCAGGTCCTTTACAACTTCCCCAAGATTCTGTCACTCTCAACAACCTGCAGCCAGCTTCCAAGCAGTACTCAGGACCTGAGTTGCCCGAGACCACACAGAAGTACTGCCCCACATTTGTCTCCTTGGCTGTTATGGTAATGGATGCTACATCAAAGCACTTGCTGTGACTTTACCTCCTCTCCTAGATCCAGTCACTCACTGACTTGCTAAACCCCTCCTGAAACACTAGTCCAGAGTGTCCTGGATTTATGCACTTTAATGATTTCTGTGCAAGTTTAATGCATTTTTCCCAAAGACTATGCTTAGCCAAACAGCTGAGGCTCACCAGAAGCCTGGTCTACCCCAGCAGCCAGAACTCTGCAGGGATCTCAATTTCATTTGTATGTCCCCTTGTCTTCCACACAGCTCTTTCTGCTTGGTACTGGTTGAAAACAAGAGTGTGGCATTCCAGCAGGAAAAACCTTCCTTGACCCACCTGCAATGCCTCTCTGAATGCTCTGGAGATTCAGTAGGAGCTGCTCCCCACTCTGGTATGTCTCTCTCGTGTGCTGCTCAATCCGGGCTGCTTCTCTTTGAGTCATTGTCATCTACCAGAAACAACACTGGCTTAGCTGAAGCATGAGATTATGGTTTATGTGACCTGTCAGCAGCAAAGACCTTCCCAAAAGCCACATAAGATTTAGGAATATGCTGCTTTTGATGCCCTTGGACGATATCTCCTCCAACAGCCTGCTCTGTGCTGCTCACTTACAATGCATTTAGTGATGATTTTATGCAGCACCTTCAGAAAAGAACAAGTAATAAATGCAGATCCCATGCAGCTGGCTCTAGATCCTGCAATAGTCTTAAGAAAAGAGAGGACAGCACTGTCCCATGCTCTTAATGCAGGAAAAAGCCTAGAGCCTGAAGCCAGGCCCATTCAGGTCCTGACCTGGACACAAGATGAGGTGGAGAGCTGCAGTTTAGCTGCTGAGAGCAGAGCCATGTGTAAGCGCATGTATGTCTGTCCCTGCAGCTGTCCGGGGACATACATCAAAGAGAGACTTTTCCCTCCCTCACTGATTAGAAGCAGGCAGTTTATCAAATCAAATCTTGCTCAGTTTGTAAGTTCTCTGAAGACAAAGCTGATGTTTTTCAGACTGCATCTTGCAAAAGGTGCTGCTGTTTAGAGGCCTCCAAGGCCTATTACAGTAAAAACAGCACATCAGGCACAGAGGTGGATGTTTAAGTACATTCCATGTATGGAGCCTCTAGAAATGACATTTCATTGCATTTCTTTTACTGGTTGAAGTTGGAGCCACCTCAGAAGCAAGTAATAAATCTAGAAACAATTATCAATATCACAAGATATTTAAGAGCCCTTCAGGGGAGGAATGTAGGTAGTCTAACTTGAGTATGTAAGTGTAACCATAGAATAACCACAGAATCAACCAGGTTGGAAGAGACCTCCAAGATCATCCAGTCCAACCTAGCACCCAGCCCTAGCCAGTCAACTAGACCATGGCACTAAGTGCCTCATCCAGGCTTTGCTTGAACACCTCCAGGCACAGTGACTCCACCACCTCCCTGGGCAGCCCATTCCAATGCCAATCACTCTCTCTGGGAAGAACTTCCTCCTGACATCCAGCCTAGACCTCCCCCAGCACAATTTGAGACTGTGTCCCCTTGTTCTCTTGCTGGCTGCCTGGGAGAAGAGACCAACCCCACCTGGCTACAGCCTCCCTTCAGGTAGTTGTAGACAGCAATGAGGTCTGCCCTGAGCCTCCTCTTCTCCAGGCTGCACATCCCCAGCTCCCTCAGCCTCTCCTCATAGGATTTGTGTTCCAGGCCCCTCACCAGCTTTGTCTTTGTTCTCTGGACACATTCCAGTATCTCAACAAGTGAGAGACCCCAATCCCCAAGCCTGGTGCTGGCTGGGCAGAAGATCCATCCTGCCTAAACCAGGCTCTTCTCAGCCTTCAAAATCCTCATTTTGGATAAAAGGAGAGACATGTAGTCTGGCAAAGGAAGATGGAGAGATACTCTACTTTGTGCTGCAGTGCATTGAGGTCCTGGGTGAGGTCCGTGTTCTCATCCTCCAGCTCATCAGCCCTTTGCCTGACCTTGTTCATGGCTCTCTTGGACTCACGCAGCTGGTTCTGGAAGAAAAGAGCTGAAGTCAGGCCAACAGGCCAGGCAACACCGGCAGAAAACGACATCAAACCTTCCACCTACAGCGATAGTCGCGATGGTGCTGTTGAGCCCGTGGAGGCGAGCCCAGGCGATGGAGCTGGCGTTGAGGTTGACCAGCTGGCTGCGGATGGAGGGGAAGGACCTCTCGATCCCCTGCAGATCCTCCAGCAGAAGCAGGACACAGCTGTCACACACTGCCAGGGAAAAGGAGCGGTCAGCACAGGGCCCTGTGCCGGGGCTTCCCTCACTTCCTTCCCCAGGCTGCAGGACACAGACCTTCACACCGCACACTGTCCGGGCCGCTCGCCACCGGGATCTCGTGCTGGCGCATGCAGACGTCGCACTGCTTCCCCGTCAGCCCGTTGGAGCAGGTGCACTCCCCGGTGCGTGGGTCACAGGAGCCCCCTCTGCACTCGCACTCTGCCGAGTTTAATGACAGGGAAACACCCTACTTTGTGCTGCTGCCAACCCAGAGAGAGGGCAAGGGGAGTCTTTATTCCAGCTATGCATCTGCTGGAGGGCACCTACGAGAAAGCTGTGGAGGGACTTTTTATAAGGGCTTGTAGTGATAGGACAAGAGGGATTGAAGCTTGAGGAGGGGAGATTTAGACTGAAGAGTCTAAATTCTTTATGGTGAGGGTGGTGAGATGCTGGGACAGGTTGCCCAGAGAGGTTGTGGATGCCCCCTCTCTGGAAGCATTCAAGGCCAGGTAGGACAAGGCCTTGAGCAACCTGATCTAGCAGGTGTCCCTGCCCATGGTGTCAGGGGGTTTAGAACTAGATCTTTAAGATCCCTTCCAACCCAAACCATTCTGCGATCTCTGCTTATCTACTTTCCACTGCCAAGGGTTTCCCTGTGCAACCCAGCAGAGAGCACAGGACCAGCTGTTTTGACCCTTAGCAGTTCAGCAAGCAGATGTGCCACCAATGCCCTGCCCCACTGCTGCCTGTCCAGGAGCCATTCCCTGGGAAGCAGGACTCACTCCTACAGCCGCTCTCGCTGAAGCCCCAGTAGCCAGGGGCACACTGCTGGCAGCGCGAGCCGCTGACGCCGGGCAGGCAGCTGCACTGCCCTGTCTGCACGTGGCAGCTGCTCCCCACAGCACCGATGTCACAGTCACACCTCCGGCAGCCAGAGCATCCCTCGAAGCCATAGTATCCTTCCTGGGGAAAAAAAGCAGGACAGAAGGTGCCCTCTTCAGTAACGGGACTGCCCCTGACTCCCTCCTGGGGCAGGCTGAGGTGACGTGGGACCCCAGTCTTGATTTCTAGGGAGTGTTTTGACCCTCACAGAATTCCTAGCAACATGGGGCTGAAGCACCTCTCCTATGAGGACAGGCTGAGAGAGCTGGGATTGTTCAGCCTGGAGAAGAGAAGGCTCTGGGGACATCTTAGAGCAGCCTTCCAGTATTTAAAAGTTTTGAGTCTACAGGAAAGATAGGGAAGGACCCTTGTGAGGGAGTGTAGCGATAGGACAAAGGATAATGCATTTAAACTGAAAGAGGGAAGATTTAGATTAGATATTAGGGAGAACTCTTTGCTGTGAGGATGGTGTAACACTGGCGTAGGTTGCCCAGAAAAGCTGAGGATATCCTCTCCATGGAAGTATTCATACAAGACCAGGTTGGATAAGGCTTTGAGTAACTTGGTCTAGTGGAAGGTGTCCCTGCCAGTGCCAGAGGGGCTGGAACTAGATGATCTTTAAGGTCCCTTCCACTGCAAGCCAATGTGATTCCACCACATACAGGCAGATCATGTAAATACATCCTTAACCACCTATCTGCCAGCACTGCTCTGCTCAAAGGTCTGGGGACAGCACCTTAGGGTTGTCCCTTCTTCCTACATCAAGGACAGACACCCAGTATGTCAGCGGCCCTCACCTCACAGCGGTCGCAGCGCTGGCCTGTCACTCCAGCCTTGCAGAAGCACTGGCCAGTTTGTGGATGGCACATGTCAGTGCCACAAGGTGAACAGCTGCACTCTGCCAGGGAAAAAATGCACCCAGTTAGAGACTGAAGAGCCTCACAAACCTTATTCCCACCAAGAAGCCTGATTTCCCCCTTATCAATCACGATCAGAGCAGAGTCTCTCCTATCCTGGATTCCCTCCTTATTCTCATGACACCAGTTGGCAGCCAGTCACTAGTGGTGTGCCACAGGGATCAGTGCTGGGCCTACTTCTGTTTAATACCTTCACTGATGATCTGGATGAGAGGATTGAGTCCACCACCAGTAAGTTTGCAGATGACAGTTGGGAGCATGTATGGATCTGTTAGAGGGCAGGAGGGCTCTGGGGACAGAGTGGCTGGAGAGCAGCCAGGCAGAGAGGCACCTGGAGGTACTGCTTGACAGCCAAATGAGCATGAGCTAGCAGTATGGCCAGGTGGCCAAGAAGGCCAATGGCATCCTGGCCTGGATCAGGAATAGTGTGGTCAGCAGGACCAGAGAAGTTCTTTTGCCCCTGCACTCAGCACTGGTTTGGCCACACGCTGAGTGCTGTGTCCAGTTCTGGGCCCCTCAATTGAAGAAAGATGTTGAGGTGCTTGAACCTGTCCAGAGAAGGGAAGCAAGGCTGGGCAGGGGCCTGGAGCACAGCCCTGTGAGGAGAGGCTGAGGGAGCTGGGGGTGTTCAGCCTGGAGAAGAGAAGGCTCAGGGGTGACCTCATTGCTCTCTACAACTACCTGAATGGAGGTTGTAGCCAGGTGGGGTTGGTCTCTGCTGTCAGGCACCCAGGGACAGAAAAAGAGGACACAGCCTCAAGCTGTGCCAGGGCAGGTTCAGGCTGGATGTTAGGAATAAGTTCTTCACAGAAAGAGTGATTGGCATTGGAATGGGCTGCCCAGGGATGTGGTGTAAGTCATCATCCTTTGAGGTGTTTAAAAGGAGGCTGAATGAGGCACTTAGTGCCATGGGTTAGTTAATTGGAAGAGTTAGGTGATAGTTTGGACTTGATGATTCTAGAGGTCTTTTCCAGCCTGGTTCATTCTGTGATACTGTGATTGTGTGACACCTGCCCAGGGCAGACTCTCTTTTGTGAGCCGCAGATTAGGCTGCTGCTCCTCACTGGGAGATGAGTGGTGCTGGGAGTGGGCTGTGCAAACCTTTGCTCCCCAGGGAGCACCACCACTGCTGCTGCAGGAGCTGCTCAGGACAAGACCTTTCCTGCCCAGGTATGGTTTGCTAGGTCACATTTAGGCAGGGATTGGAGGTTATGGAGCTGCGATGCTGAAAAGCAGATTTTTGGAGTTGCTTCTTTCCTTGTTACCATCTTCAGAGGATGCCTACAACATGTGTGACTCTCTGGGGAAACTCACAGCCTGGATAAGGTGCTAAATATGTCCCCAGTCAGTCTGTCCATCCTCCCCCTGCCCAGTCCTTGCTGCCTGCCCCACTCACGTGTGCAGTTCTTGGCTGTCACCGCGTCCCCGTAGTAGCCGGGGGCGCAGAGCTCGCAGCGTGTGCCGGCCGTGTGGTGCATGCAGCCCATGCAGGCGCCCGTCAGGGAGTCGCAGCTGCTGAAGAGCATGTTGGGATCCGTGTTCCCGCTGCAGTCACAGGGCTGGCAGGAGCTGCCAATCACCATGGGGTTGCCATAGTATCCCGGGGCACACCTGGAGAAATCGAGCAAGTCGAAACAGTCAGTGCGTCAGGGGCACCTCCACAGCTCATCTGTGTCCTGTGCTTGGGCTGTGCAATTGTAAGAGCTAAGCATGCTGGGAGCAGAGCCAGCTGTTTCCTCTGCAGTCTTTACCAGGACAGCTTCTCCTCTGCCACAGCAGTAGCTGCATGGGAGTAGTGTGTGAGGCCATGAAGCATGGGTGCCATCACCCTTACCGCTCGCAGTGGGGTCCAGCGTAGCCAGGCTTGCAGAGGCACTGCATGTTGGAGCCTTTGTGGACACAGCCAACTGCAAAACTGAAACGAGAAGGGGTGAACATGAAGCTGCAGGTACTCCTGACACCATGCCAGGGGAGTTCATCTCTTGGTGCAGGCTGCTGAGGCCTGGGGTAAGAGGCCTTGGATGTGGTTTGAGGCCACAGATAGGTCTGGCACTGGGACACCTGCCAGGGCCAGCCGAGCCAGTGTCCCAGCGTGGCACAGAATGGTTTGCAGTGGTTGAACAGTGAAGGCAAATAGGCAATCCCATCCAAGGGTGCTTACTTGTTGGAGGCAACTGAAAGAGGGCATGGACACCCAACACACTGCAGGGGTTCTCCAGCAGAGGGATTGCCCACGTAGCCATCCTTGCATCGCTCACAGTGGTCTCCTTCTGTGTTGTGCTGGCAGTTCTGCAAGGAAGAGGCAGGCTGTGGGCTGGGCGCTAACAGCAACGTTGTGCTGCACTTCAGTTTCTCTTTCCCAGAACAGTCTTGCACCCTAAGCTGACCCTGAGTGGGACCACCCCTGAAATGGCACACACAGCTAATGCTCCAGTTCAGGCATGGTCCTGCCAGCTCAGTTAATGGGTAAGGAGCTTTTGAATCCCATGCTGCAGACCCTACAGCTCCAAATTATCCTGCTGCTTCACTGTTCACTTACAAGGCATATCCCAGAGCCCGGCAGGCACTGGTCTGAGTGGCCATTGCAATGACATGGGATGCATTTTCCCAGGAAGAGCCCCTTGGTGTCCCTGTAGTAACCTGGAGCACATTCCTGAGGAGAGAGAAAAAGGGAAATCTGAAAACCATCCCAACATTCAGGCAAAGCGAAGAGGCTAATTTAGTTTCCATAACAAATTTCCCATAGGATTGCACTGATGGAGCAACAACAAAGATTTTTTTCTGTGCAATCTTTTCCTGCTTCTGGTCAATAGGAGGTAACTGGCCAGGTCTGTTCTTCCAAGGTACCATATGCACTTAATTTATGTCTGCAACACCCCAGTGATATCCATATTGTGCCTCTTCCAACAGAGCAGATGCAGTCAATGTACCTCTCCCAGGTGCACTGTGTTGTGATGGGAGTGGGAGCAGACTGCTGTGGGGGAATCTGGGAGATATTGTTCCTTCCTCCAGACCAACCTGAGCTTTCAGCTGAAGCTCTCAAGGCCTGGCCTAAAAGCTCTGACGACACTGCTTGGCATAAACACCTAAACCCAACAGCCACCACTTGCACCAAGCACAAGAGGTGACCAAGACTCCAGACGGCAGCTGTTTGGCTCCTCTTTACTGAAGCAACATGTCCCCTTTCAGCCCTACCTGGCAGGAGTCCCCTTGGTAGTTAGCTGGGCAAAAGCAGAGCTCCACATTGCTGGCCTGGATGCCTGTAGCTGCATTTGTTGCTGTCTCCAGTACCACGCGGCGCAGGGACACGGATGAGGAGAGCTGGGAGAAGAGCGCTCGGATCTGCAGCTGCTCCAGGTTTGCCAGCACCATCATGAGCTCCTCTCGAGACACAGGGTTGTGTGTCTCTGTGTGCCTGAAGTTACCCTAGTGGGAAAAGACCTGGTGGGTTACTGGCAGCAAGCATGGGCACCAGAACATCCAGCCCAGCCTTCACTTCCTTGCTACTGGGATGTCTCCCCTTTACACAGGTAAAAGAGCCCCTGGATCTTCAGAGCCAATTTTGCTGCAACAGGTAGCATCCTAAAGATTGAGCTCAAAGCAATGGTCCCTTCCATCTACAAGCTCATGTTGTTCTTGGTATGCAGGTGTGTATGGAAACTCACCTCCATCAGCTGCAGCTGGCCTTCATGAACCTCCCCTGGGGATGGGTAGGTGCCTTCCAGAAACATGATGCTCATTTGATTTCCCTGGGAAAAGCAAGCAAGGTGTCAGTCTCCACCTCATCCTGCTGAGGCATTAGTAGGGGATGGAGGGAATTTCTTAGGATGCACCTTCAGGATCACATCTGGGCGAGACTCCATGGGAATGAAGACGTCTCCCCTCCGCGGGTTGGAGTGCAGCTCATAGCGCAGGTGCCCACCATAGGAGGAGACCTAAGGGAGGGACAAACTGCATGTGCTGCTGCAGGTCCTCACCACCCAGATGAGTCAGAGCTGTCCATGATCAGCTGCTGGCACACATGCCGGTGGGGTCAAGGATGTGCAATCATGCAGATCCTGGTGCAGCTGCCATGGTGCTCTTACCTGGTCACCAAGGTAGGAGCTGGGTGCAACCCAGTAGAGCTCCTGGTAGGCATCTGGGAGGTTCTTGAGATCAGCATGGACGAGCTGCTCCCGCGGGTTCAGGGTTGTTGGCACGTCCTGGCGGTCACTGGTCAACAGGAGCCATCCATTCATGTCAATGAACTGTGAGAGAAGAGCAACCACAGATCTTCTGGTGGAGCTACAGAATGTATTTGGTTGCTGATGCTCCAGAAGAGCAAGTCTCAGAGCAACAGAAAGTACGACAGGAGGCTCACATTACATGCAAAAAAAAAAAGGTGAGCACTGCACCTGCCTCCCACCTGGCAGGGTGCCCCCACACCCTTGACTTTCCACCCTATGAGACCCAAGAGATCGGGAAAAGGAGCTGAAATTAGGACATGGGCACTGAGAGACAAAGATCACGTTCCTTACAGTGTGTCTTCCAGTGGGCTAGGAGGAACGGAGGACAGGGAGCCAGGTGGACAGGAACACAACTGAACTGCAGGGTCTGGTGGCCCCCAGCCCCTCTCACCTCAGCTCTGTGCTTCTCAGCACTGCGGCAGCGGTCGGTGGCACCAAAGCAGAAACACTTGGTGCAGCCCTTGGGGTTGTTGGCATCCAAAGAAAACGTCCCCAGGCGGCACTGGTCACACCTTGGGCCCTCCACATTTTCCTGGAAGACAATCAAAGCTCAGCTGGGCCAGCAGCTTCTGACAAGGTGTTTGTGGAGAACAGGGGCAGCTGTGAGTGATCAAAGCACAATAATGTGATGCTGAAAGATGATTAAGCAGTGCCTGAACACGTTTGATTGCAGAGCATCCTTCAAACATTAAATTCACCTAGAGAAAGCATTTTTGAGCTCTGTGATGGGGCTGCAGCAGGCATCTAGCAGCGGTTTGAGTTACTCTGCTGTCATGCAGAGGACTGACAGCTCTACCTACAACAGGCTCCGATATGGAGTTGGACCTAGACTATCCCTCTTCCCAGCAACAGCCCAAACAGTAAGCTTTCATGGACAGGAATGATGGGGAGAAGGAATCTTCCAGGTTGCTCTGGACCCACCAGCACGTGTGGGAGGCTGGCTGCAGCTCAGGCACACAATAGCACAGAATTCCAGCACAGTGGGAATGGAAAGGACCTCTGGAGATATCTAAGCCTGCTGCTAAGAGAGGCAAGCCAAGGAGAAAGGCACCACATGAAGACGTTGTAGGACTGACCTTGCAGTGACACTGGCCCGTGACAGGGTCACACACGCTCGCCTCAGTGCCAGCCTGGTGGCAGTCACACCGCCGGCAGTTGGGGTAGTGGTAGTAGCCAGGGGCACAGAGGTCACACTGTCGCCCGATGATATTGGGCTTGCACCTGGATGGGAGACACAAGAGCCCCAGCATTAGGAACCTCTGCCTTGTGCTGCTGTGTGAGGAGCAGCTGGGCTGTCAGAGCTTCACCCGTGCTGGCACTGACACAATGATGACGATTTCCCCACCCTCCATCCTTTCCCTCTGCAGCTTGCCCACATGTGCCATCACTCCAGCAGGGAGCAGGGGTGGTGCCAGCACAGGGCTCACCTGCACTGCCCACTGTCCACGTCACAGCCTGGCTCTGTCAGTTCCTGCACGCCAGGCCGGGAGCAGTTGCAGTCCTCGCAGCCGATGAGGGGGTGGCAGCCGAAGGTCTGGGGCTCACAGATGACACACTCTGGCTTCAGGGTGTGTGGAGGGCAGATGCATTGCCCTGTCACCTCATCACACAGACGTGTGCCACATTCACAGGCTGCAAGGGGCAGAAAGGGGGCTGTGTTTGGGGCAGCAAGAACCAGGCAGGCCAAGGCAAGCACAAGGGAACGGATGCAGAGCTCAACTTGCATGTTTGCAAGTTCTCACACAAATGGAGCTGGAAAATGCAGCCACTCCCCAAATGAGCCACAGCCCTGAAAGGGGCAAACCAGCAGGTGCTGGGAAAGCAGAGCAGGAGACAGGACAACTCACGCCTACAGTTGGGGAAGCCCCAGTAGCCAGTGGCACAGCGAGAGCACTCTCGCCCGATGACGTTGGACTTGCAGGGGCACTGCCCACCAAAGGGCTCACACTGGCTGCCTCGTGCCCCTGCCTCGTGGCACCGGCAGGGCTGTGCTCCGTTGTTGTAGAAGAGGGAGAGTGAGATGGCAGAGTCACGGCAGAACCTTGACGATGTGCTGGGGCTGCAGGGGAAGGCAGGAGGAATCATTGTGCTGCACACCCTCACTGCTTCCCCACCACCCCAAAGCCCAGCAGGACCTCCTGCAGCCAAGAGCACTGGCTTAGTGGGAAGGAGAGCCCCAGGACATTGAGATCCCCCAGATACCCACAAGTTTGAACACTAGATAAGGGAAGCCTTCACCAGATCCCTCCCCTGCCACACGTGAAGGGAATGGGGTTTTGCTCTCTGAGGGATATGCAGCCTGTGGGCAGCAAAGTAGTCACCCAAAGCTATGGGCCTCACTTGATGTAGAAGCTGTTGATGCCACAGCTGCTGATGAAATCATAGGACTTGTCCAGGGCTTCCTCCTGCAGGTACTGAGAGCTGTAGCTGTCCTCAGGCACCACAAGGATGTAGTCCTGAAAAGCAAGGATGAGATGTGTGAGCCAGGCTCCTTAGCTGAGCCAGATATACACAGTGCAAAAGAAGTTCACTCAAAAGTCCAAATACACCTTTGGGTCCTCATCAGCTGCTCCCTTACTGAGACAGAGCATAGCACTGTCCCAGTACTGTCCAAGTGCTGGAAAAACCCATGAGCCACCTCTCCACTGGGGTCTATCCATCAGATAATCTAATCTAATGCTGCAGGTGGGCATTCTTCAGAGGAGTATTCACTCCAAATTCACTGCAGTAAAACCAGGCAGAATCTCCCAAAAAGGCACCACTGGCTGCCTCAGCAAGCAGTCACTGCTGTCTTAAACTTCTGCACTTGAAGGTACCTGGCTTCCATTTCTTTCTTTTAGCCAATTATCCAAATTCAGTCAATCTAGTCCTGTTGCCTGAGGATAACAAGGGTTACCTACTTCCATGATGAGACCTGCCTGGACAAACAATGCTATACAAGTGCAAAATGTTGCTGGGGTAGGAGGAAGGCTTATTCTGGACTATCACAAGTTGTGTGCAAGGCAAGAACTCCAGTTTCTGCCTTGTTCTGGTATCAAAACCACACAGTGAAAGGTAACTGTCACCCAGAGACACTGTTTCTGCAAATTCTGTCCTCAGTTCTTCACCACTGAGGTTGGAGACTGCAGCTTTCTAGGATAGTTCAGACACTGAGTGTTGATGGAAAACATTCCTGTGGTCACACAGTGACAAGAATCCAAGGAAAAACTCCAGCCTTGCTGGAGCCTGGTCCAGCATGACCAGGGAGCTTCCCAGAGAGAGGCTCACCAGCCACAGCTGCTTGCCCTCTGGCACTCGAACAACCACAGTCAGATCGTTATCAGTAACATCCAGGACAATCTGGTCCTCAGAAACCACCAGGCTCCGGCACCCATAGCCGTGTGGGCAGAATTTAGCGTTGGTCTGACCTGAAAAGACAACAAATGTGTTGGTCTCATACCTCCCTTGCAGTCCTCCTCACATCCTCCCAGTTTGGAAGAGATGAGGCAGTCTCACTTCATCTTTATGATCCTCAGAGGATCCCCTCTAGCACGGAAAACTTCCCAGGGCTTCCACCTAGCAGCAGCTTCCCCAGGTCTCCGTTCTCCTCACCTTGCCAGATGCGCCCGCCGTTGATTAACACTTCCACGGGGAAGGACGGGTGGTGGGGCTGGTAGTAGTGCAGGATGAAAGCATAGCGCCCCAGGGTCTGCACCCGGCTGTTAAACACCACAGCAGCCTGGCCCAGCACAGGAGAACAAAGGGACAAAACCCCACATCAGAAGTCTGCACTCACAGCCAGGATGGTTTCTTACTGCGGCACAAATCTCTGCCCTCATCGCTCAGCTGTCAGCTCTTGAGGCATTTGGTGAATCACCCTGCTATGACTCCACACTCCCTCCCCAAATGGTGCAGCTTGCAAAGCTTGTCTTGGGATCCCAGAGAACCAATAAGGGTTGGATGGAGTCAAAACAGGAGAATCCATGGGAAATCACAGGTTAAGGAACAAGTTTAAAGTCCAGATTAAATGCTGAAAACAGAGGAGCAAAACTCCCTGCCCCAGGTGTCCAGTGCCACAGCAGGAGTGAAACAGCCCAACCCATGCTTGTGCTGCTACCTGTGGGGCTTGCAGGAGAATGAGCTCTGCAGTGGGATCCATTGCTGTGGCAGGTCGAGGTGCGGGCTCCAACGGAATTCCAGATGGAGCAACATGAATGGCCTGAGCCAGGGGGACATCAGGGGCGATGGGCAGAGCCTGGCCTCCTTCCAAAACAATGGACTGAGAAAGCTTCAGGAATCTCGAGGGAACACAGGAGCTGCTGCAGAACAAGGAAAATAGGATGTAAAACTCTCTGACAAGCAAAGAGAGAAGTTATGAGGTCCTGGCATGAGAAGCATGTCCTGTAACACCTGGCAGCCTATGAAGTGTGCTGTTAAGGGAAAGCTTTCTACCAAGATCCCTGGGCTCTGCAGCATGGCTCAGCATGAAGAGCAGGAGCCTTGCACAGGCTGATTACTGGGCAAATATTTATTCAAAGCAGTGTCAAAAATCCAGATACAGCAAGTGTCTCTTGCTGTATGTCATCAAGCACAGGAAAGCCTGTTTAGGATGACACTTGAGTGTCTACCATCGCAGACAGCATGGTGTTCAGACAAAGGATCAGCAGCACTACTTCCAGTCCTTACTCTGCTGCTGTCTGCTTGCTGGACATGGGCTAGGTGCTTTACTTCAGCCAGGGATTTCTTTCTACTGTTTCAACAACTGAAGAGGCTTTAACCTGAGGGAAGTAGGGGGGAAACAATTGCTTTTGGAAACAGCCACATTCATACTAAAACCTCAAGGGACCTGAGACTTCTTACCCATTGGATGAGAACGTCCCATGGATGCTGATGCAATGCACCTTTGGCTCGATGAACTCCATGGTGAACTGTGCAGCAGGTATGAGGTACACTTTGTGCTGCCACATGGGAAAGAGGCACCAGTTACATCACAGCCTCTGACACTGGAAGCCTATCAGCCCAGATTTTGTGCCCACCAGCCATCAGGGTGACATCTCCTTATCAGATGCTTCAGCTAGTGCATGGTAAGTCACACTTCTGTTCACTGCCACTTTCCTCCTTGACACTAGCTCAAAGTCATATAGGAGCTCCACGCATTTTTGTGATTCTTCTATGTTGGCTAAGTAACTGTGTAAGCCTTCAAGGTAAGATGGGAAGAGGCAATGCCATGCTACTGGGCAGGGCTCTTTCTGCAAAGAGCAGCCTCTTTTCTCCATCACACCACTGACCACATTCTCCTCCTTGAACTGCTCGTGGCAGACTACATCTAGTATCCAGTTCAAACACGTCTAGAAAATCCTTTTACAGGCTAGGTACCACTTCTGCCTCTCCTTGCAACCTGTCAACAGAGCTGCCTTTGCAGGGAGTCTTACCAGGAAGAAGTCAGCCAGGTCAGAGGTGAAGCGAATGGTGGCCTCTGAGGTGAGTTCAAAAGTTGCCATGCGGCTCTGGGAATCAACAGCAATCCCTCGACAAAGGAAGCTGTAAGAGAAACACAGATCTTGAAGCCAGCCTTGAGCTGGGTCATGACCCACTTCTTGTCCTGCCAGCTATATGTCCTGAAGGTATTTATACAAAGTCCCTGGAAACCTTTTGATGCCTTTTCTGGCAAGCCGTAAGAGTGAAGCTTCTCAAGGACACTTCAGACATTTGTTTCCTATTGTGAAGGTTGCAATCTAAAGTCTGAACACGTCTACAGCAAAGGACTGGCTTTGACTTGCACCAACAGCTTCAACAGATCTGCCCCTAAGCCATTCCCTAAATCAAGTCCCTTACGAATGTACCCAGCTGTAAATGGAAGCAAAAGGTTATCTCCTGGCACAGACATTAGAGGACACCTTGGCACAGCTACACATTTGCCACTAAAACCCATGTCCAGCTAGAACAAGTCTGGACACACACAGATTCCATGTACAACACTGAGGCACTGCTTTGCTGATGTGATAAAGAAGAAACTCAGCTGGTGAGGCCTGTCCTTGCCATGTTAGAAGACTACCAAATGTCTTCTCCATCTGAGAGATAACCCTACCTGTAGGCACAGGGGTAGAAGATGAATGTGGCCTGCTGCATGGTTAAGTGTGGTGAGCTCACAGCAATGCCCACCGTCTGCAAAGCATTGGTGTTGGCATACTCCACCACCAGCATGTATTTCCCAGGCTGGGCAACAGGCAGGGACAGTTGGACTTCCACCTGGAGAACAGACAGATGACTGAGTGAGGGTCTCCTGTCCCAGTCCCCATAGTGAGCACATGCAGGATGCCTGTGCTATAGATCACCTCCTCTACAGCTGAGGGACAACAGGACAACTCCTACCATGTCCCTGCAAGCCCTTAGCATGTGAGACATCAACAACAGGGCATAAAAATACACAGCTGCAGGACTGATGAGGGAGCAGCAGGGTGGGTGCACCTGGGTGCAAAGCCCTCTGGTAACCTGCTCAGTGTGTGTAAAGCTCCAGACAGTGGGAGCAGAGGGATGAGTAGTGCTGCAATGCCCATGTGAGGGGTGAAATCCAAGTGCCACTCACATCACTGCCACTACAAGTAGCCATCCAGGGATGGGAGGGGGTGAGCTGCTCCGTGGGACACATTCTGGGTAACCTGTTGTCCAGCCTGCACACTGCATCCACCCCTGGCACAGCAGGGAAGCCATCCAGAGACAGGTACTTGTACAGGAGGCAGCTGCAAAAGGCAAGAAAGAAATGGCAAAGCATGCTTGTCACATGATGGTCATCAACAGCACCCAGTGCAGCCTGATCCCAGTGAGATCTGCCAAAGGCTTCAGTCCAACAAGAAGGCTCCACTGCCCACGGAGCACCTCTGGTTAGCGCGGAGCAAGAGGCTCTGCATTACAGGACCCACAGTGGCAGTAACAACAAAGGGCTTGTCCCCTTGCAAGGTGCTTTATCCATTGCTAGGCTAAGAGGCGTTGAGTAGGTCTCACATAGCACAAAGACACATAGACAAAGACCCTTACTTCTGGGTGGCTTGTTCTGGGGCTGGCTGGTAGGTACATGGCTCTGTGACCTTTAGCTGCAGTATTGGAGCTTCATAGTATGAACTGGGTAGCAAAACCAGGTAGTCCTAAGAGGAGAGATGGGAGAGTTTGTTATGTCTGGGACACTTGACCCCAGGGAGCTGCTGAAGCCCCCAGTGATGGATGGAGCACAGGGGCTGGTCCTTACCAGCAGTACACCCTCTGCTTCAACAATCAGAGACCAGGTGCTGGGGTTGAGGACGAAGGGCTCCCCAAAGCTGTTCTGAGGGACCGTTACAAAAGCTGGCTCCGTGCTGGGAGCAAAGACAATCTGCTTGGTCTGCTCTGTACCTGAAGTGGAAGGGATGAGAGGCTGTGAAGGGACCGGGATAGAAAACTTGGGGCTGCAAACACGAGGCTATGCTGAGAGAAGCAGCTCTGCAGCACAGCGAGAGTCCCAGGCTCCTGCTTTCATGGTGCTGCTGTGGTAGGTGCACCACAATTCCACACCATCTTGTAACAGAGACGTCCACTCTAAGTCTGCTTAGAATCTTAATGGGAGAAAAAAACACCATAAAAAACTGCTGGTCCACAGCTCTCAGTGTGCTCTGCACCCCCAGGCTGCAAAACATGTAGTATTTCATACCAAGGAGTGCTTTTTTCCAGCTAGAGAAGGAAGGAATTCATCAGTGAAGAATTTATTCTGAGACAGACAAAAAGAATTGCTCAAGTTCATTCTTCCCTAGGGATATTCTGACCCCAGCTCCACAGGTGAGATACCTGCCTTCTGGCAAACTTTCAGACTCCCAAACTGTGCTCCTGTCTTTCCTGCCAGCCACAGACTCTGCACCCAAGACTTGGACATTAACTTTAACTGGCAGGTCAGGACGGGTTTCAGGCTGCTGTTGAACAGCTGCTTGGCTCAGCTGACCACCCAGTAACGTTCTGAATCCATTAAATTTGGCTGCAGTAATGACACAGCACCTAGGAGCAGACTGTCTGCCTGTCCAGCAGTCTCAGGAGCATTGCAAAGAGCACAGGTGACAGGATTCACTGGGTACAGCTGCATGGCGAGCAGATGAGATGCAGAAGGAAGAGGGGAATGTGGCACACTGACACATCTCGGTGCGCTACATGGACATCAAGGCATAACGCAAAGGGGCCAGAAGCTAAAGCAAAGGACTTTGCTACCACTGGGATGGGTCAGTCCCTTCCCACATGTGCGAGCTCTGCGATATGCCTGGCATCAGCTGAGGCCGAGCCCTTGCTTTCTCAGACGAGAAGCAGAGGTGAGGATGAAAGGAATGAAGAGATTTCCCTGAGCAGGCAGCAGAGGAGTCTTCTTGACAAGCTGAAGTTTCACATCCCTTTGACACAATGCACAGCTCAGATGGCTTCTGCAGGTGGGGTGGGAGAAACTGGTTGGTGAAACATATACTTGGAAAAGGCCTCCCTTTTGGCAAGTCACATCTTCCAACTTATCTTCTTTCCAGGCTGCTTCTCCTGTACTGTGTGAAACCCATTCTACCCAGGCAGAAGGTGACTCAGAATTTCTGGAGCAGATCTGGCCTACCAAGGAAGCTGTCCTCCCAGATCCCATTGCTGGTGCATCAATCTGGCAGCTTGTCTTCAGCACTAGAAAAATCCTATGTTGTTCCTGAGCAAGGAGGCTTGTCTTTCTGCATAATATGACTGGCTATAAAAACAACCAGCTATTTTGCCCCTAAAAAAACATAAGAACTAGAAACACAATATCTTGGCCTTTTAAACTTTGCAGATCACATCAAAGGCAAAACATCTTCTGCGTCAATTCAAGACAGAGGAGAGAACACTGCACACTGATAAATTTGGTGGGTACTGTCAACAGCCCTGTGCTGGGGGAAGAGCTTCAGCAGGACGATGTGGCTGTAGCATCAGAAGAGGTAAAACTCAATCAGCCAGCCACACTCTGCATGGCCTCAGGTCTGTCCGTGTGCAGTCTTGCTCATGTTGATCCCCAAAACGTTGGCTGTATAGATCTCTAGGCTTGCTCAGCCATCTTTTGGTGGCTCTTCTTCTCCAGCAGCTCGTGACTTGATGAGAAGACATTGCACCAGAGTGCAGTGTCTGTAACGTGTGCAATTCCACACCTCTTCCAAACCCCACATTCTGTGAAGCCAGCAGCCTGGTTTGGGAGCAGCACAAGGCAAGGGCAAGACTGCCACATGAGGGAATCTCCAAAATCAAATCATGTCCAGCTGCCAAAGTCTAGATCCAGCTCCCAGCACGTGGCCTATTCTGGTTTACAGAAACAGCTCATTTCTGCCTGGAGCACTGGGGTGATCTTGTGCCATAACAAAAAGGCTGTATTGGGTCATACAGTTGCCTTGTCTCACACCAGCCAGGCTGATAACAGTCCTCAATGTGCAGTTCCACGACTGGGTGCAAAATTGCAGCTGCTTTGTTATGTAAAGCAGGGCTGCAAACTCAAACCAGCCTTTCAATTGGAAGGGCAGAACTAATGGATAATAGCCACATGGAATTGTCTTCTGGAAAGGATGGTGCAGAAGATTGCCTGGGATGGGGAGGAGGTGGCGATGGTGCAGGGGAGCAGAGCAGGCTGGGATCCTTACCTCTCCTTCGTGGCTGATAAGCTGTAATTTTGCCATACACAGTGGCCCCTCCTGAATTAATATACCTCAGGATGACATGGAACAGATAGAGCTCTGCCTCCTTCACGTCTACAGTGACTCTGATTTTATTCTGCAAAAAGCAAAAGAGCACACGGGGCACACATCACCGGGGGCCAGCTCCTGGCCACTCACCCGCTCTGTGGGACAGCCTCACCCGCCTGCCTGCCTACCTACCTGCCTGCCTGCCTGGCTTCCCCCTCCCTTGCCATCCTGTGGCACGGCACTGGCCAGCCACCTGAGATGGGCACACTTGGGATGGGCACACCTGGGGCGGGAGAAGGGCCAGAGAAGCAATGCTGCAGTGTGGGATGCTCTGAGTTAGTCTAGAAGTGAAAAATGCACTTACAGTTGCCACAAACATTAAACTTTCCTTCCTCAACGACCGAGACCCTCCCTTCCACACTGGCAGGCCCCCGGCTGACGTAGCGGAAGACGAGGCGGAAGAGATCGGGGGAGGTCACATTGAGAGTCACCACTACCTTGGGCTGGTGGGAGAGAGAAAGGGGAGAGAAGCAGAGCACACCTTCAATTACCTCCACCGCCGACAGCCAGCAGCCCAAGCGCAGCCACTCGGCTCACTGCTCCCAAAGCAACATGCCACAGCGTAAGGAGGAGCCAAGCACAGCCACGGCACGGGCGCCTGGTGACACGGTCCCTTCTGGGGCCAGCCGCTGAGGGAGCAACCTGACTGAGGAAAGGGACTGGGAAGACTGCCCACATCCGGAGGACACCCTGGCACAGCAGGGTGGTTGGGCTATCCCTGGCACACATGCCATGCAAAGGTTTTAAGAAGCTCCCACTTCTGTTACTGGCATGTTGCTTTTGGGCTTTGTGCCCTAACTAGCCAGCAGGTACCAGAGGACCTGCTCTTGTGTTCGTGGGGCTCTGGCCAGATACCTACAGAGGAAGCTGCATATTGAGCTGGTGCCTCATCCTTGGGAATCTGCAGTGCTAAGGACTGGTGGTGCTAAGGCAGTGTGACACTGATGGCTGCCTCACCCCTCCACCTGCCTGGAAGATGTTCAGGGAGACTCCAGTTAAGCAGATGTGTAAGTTCCACTTATTTCAAAGAGATCTAAACATCTGATTAATTATCCTCCTGCCTACAGGGTGAAGACGGGGCCTGCTCAGGGAGACATCTAATGAGGGCTGTGCCCCTCCAAGCTCTAGGAACACACCATCTTCCCACTGGAAAACAAACTAGAAGGATCTCTCAAAGAGCAAACTACAGGCGAGACCTGCCTGCAGAAACCCATGTGCTATCTTGTCTATCAAAGTCTATTCCTATTTCAAAGCCAACACTGGATGCAAACCAAAAGCCATAAGCTTGAGCATGAGCTCCATCCTGAAGCTTTAAGGCTGGGGGAGTCCTCCCAATGGAGCCCACACAAATTCTTTGCTTAGCTCCTCCGTACAAAGTCAATGGGAAATGGCTGACACATTAGGCCCCTCTGTTATTTCACCTAAGCACGAAAGAGTGAAGAAAACTGAAGATACACACACCAGAATAAGGAACATCTCACATGGGACAAGACTGTCAGAGAATCACTGCCCTCATCCCATCCCCAAACACAGACACATGTGTGTGACACTTCTGCTGGGGCCATGCAGAGGAAGAATCCATCAAGGAGAAAAAAGGCTTGACAGATGAAACAGCTTCACTTTCAGGGCTCAGACAAATCCATATTAATGTAAACCATCATTACAGCAAACCACCTAACAGCAAGAGCAGAGGCAGACTGGTAGCAAGAAGGTCCAAGCTGAACATGGCAGCTAAGGAAAAAGGGAGGGAAGGCTATGCAGAGAGTTGCAGGAAAGAGCAGAGTCAGATGAAAAAGCCACAAGGAAACCCAGAGACACTGTTTATAGACATCCCTGTAAGCAATCACCAAGCTACCATCTTTGTCTAACCGGATTAGGATGTCAGGAGATTCCCAATTTAGGATCTTTCCCCTTGTCAGCCTGTGCTGTGCCCAGCACTACAGGAAGTATCTGTGCAAACAGGCTATATATACACTGTGCTGTTTATGTTGGCCCTTGTGTGATGCACTTAGAATCATTATAGAATGGTTTAGGTTGGAAGGGACCTCAAGGATCATCCAGCTCCAACCCCCTGCCATAGGCAGGGACACCTCCCACTAGAGCAGGTTGATCAAGGCCTCATCCAGCCTGGCTTTAAACGCCTCCAGGGAGGAAGCATCCACAACCTCCCTGGGCAACCTGTGCCAGTGTCTCACCACCCTCACTGTAAAGAACTTCCTCCTAACATCCAGTCTAAATCTCCCCTCCTCCAGTTTAAACCCATTCCCCCTCATCCTGACATTACCAGACCTTGTCAATAGTCCCTCCCCAGCCTTCCTGTAGGCTCCCTTCAGATACTGGATACTCAGATACACTTGGGGTCAAAGATGTGTGCCAAGAGCACATCGGTCCTCCACTGGCCTCATCCTCCCCGGAGGGAGCTGAGCTGGGACGGAGGTACCAGGCGTACCTGGATGGAGGACATCTGCGCGTATCCTCGCCAGCTGAAGCCCTCAAACTCCAGGGGGTTGTAGCCGAAGCGCACAGCTCGCCCGGCTGGTGTGGTGCCTTCCTCCAGCTCGAATTTCAGGTGGTGAAGGTCAGGGAAGTAATGGTCCCGCAAGGGCCTAGGGAAGAGAGGAAACACTGTTACCTGCTGGGCTACCTGAAGGGAGAGGTAAGAGGACACTTCCACCAGGCTGACATGGCAGCAGCCCAAACAATGAGGTCCCCATCCTCATGGTGGCCAAGGAAATCACAGAATCATCAAATAGTTCAGGTTGGAAGTGACCTTTTAAAGTCATCTAGTCCAACAGAATCACAGAACGGTTTAAGATGGAAGTGACCTTTACAGGTCATTTAGCTCAACCCCCCTGTGGTAAGCATCTTTAACTAGAGCAGGTTGCTCAGAGCCTCAAACAACCTGACCTCGAATGGGATGGGACGGGGCTTTTGCCACCCCTCCGGGCAACCCATTAACAAGGCTAGGGCATTAAGAACTGCTTGATTCCCAACCATTCCCGACAGACCAAGCAGAAGGCACAGCACCCCAAGGTCCACCTGCCAGTCGCAGCTTACTGGGTGCAGGTGGGGCCGTGCGTGTTCTGCCGGCAGCGACAGGCTCCGCTCCGCTCCTCGCAGGATGGCCCCAGGGCCCCGCCGACGTCGCAGCGGCAGCCTGCGGGCAGGAAGCTCCTGTTTACATTCCCGCTGCGCTAACGAGCTCCTGGGCACTAATCAAAGACGCGCCCCGGCCGCTATTTTTATTCCATTGTATCCGTTTTCATACTGGCCCTGGCCCCAGCTGGATCAGCTCCTCTCCACCTCAGCGCCCAGCTATTTCCAGACAGCTGACCGAGGAACCAGGTCTGCAAGCCCTCATGACCGGGTGCCACGGCTCTGCTGCCAGCAGCAGCCTTGCTCCCTTTTTCCAGGCCTGCCAGGAATGTGTGGGCCGGCTGAGAGTGGCCGGATCTCCTCCTTTACCTCTTCCCATGGGCATGATGGAGGGCAGCCAACCCTACGTGTCCATGCCTTACCTGCTCCCAACAGGAGGAAGAGGACATGCAAGGACATGGCCAGTGGTTAAACTACACCAGTTTCTGGCACCCAAAAAGGCCACTTTCCTGTCCTTTTGTTCCCCAGCCTGATAGATCTGTGTCTGACAGTGGCACCAGAAAGAACTCAGGTCTCCAGGTCCACAGCGAGACTCAGCCTCTACTGCGGATCAAACACAAGAGGTGGGACAACTCCTGTCCCTTCTCTCCAAGGCCAACAGTCAGTTGGTATCTGCAAAATCATAGAATTAACCAGGTTGGAAGAGACCTCCAAGATCATCCAGCCCAACCTATCACCCAGCCCTGTCCAATCAACCAGACCACGGCACTAAGTGCCTCATCCAGGCTGTTCTTGAACACCACCAGGCACAGTGGCTCCACCACCTCCCTCGTCCAGATCATCAGTAAAGATATTGAACAGGACAAAGCCACATACCCAGTGCCAGCTCTTGTGGAACTCTCTTTCATCCCGACACACCACGAGGAGGACTCACCTTGGCAGCCAAAGTAATTTGCATTCTCCATATTGAAGTAGCCATCCCTGCACATCGAGCAGAACTGGCCGCAGATATTTGGCTTGCAGTAACACTGCCCATCAGCCTAGGAGGAAAGCAGGCATGGATCATTCCCTCCCATTAGTTGTAATGGCCAAGCTGTTTCTCAGTTATTTGGGACCTAACGTGAGACACTGCAGCAGCACTTTGAGCTTCATGCTCCACACTGCTTCCTGCATGTGGGTGGGCCAGATAATTTGATTATCCAACAATGCAGGCAAACAAAAACCCAGGCATCTTGGGCCACCATCTTAGGTGCCTCATTTATGACAGGTCCTATGTTCTCATGGAAGTGCAGGTTGTGGTGCAATCTTTGAGAGCTCAGTGCCAGGACCAGCCTCTTCAGCAGCTGCTGGGAGAGATGGAGCTGAAACACTCCCAACAGAGCATGCACTTGGAGGTGCCTGGAAGTAGAGAGGAGCAAACCTACCTGCCGGCACTCCGCAATTCTGCTGATGGTGCCCTTGGTATCACACTTACAGCCTGGAGAGAGGGAGATGAACAAGAAAGCCAGAAGGTTCATCAGCTCCTGAGAAGAAGACTTGTTGGAGACACTACCCAGCACACCAGAAGACACCTGCTAGGTTAAGAGCAGCTGGGAATTGGTCAACTAAAGAGTGGCACTGCAGAAGTGCTCACGTTTTATTTTGGATATTTACAGTTGAAAATACACCTACCAAAGGTGTTTGCCTTTTCTGCACATTTGGCCATGAAAAATCAAGTGTCTAAAGTCTGCATGGAGGGCTGAGAATGACACAACTCATTGCATGATCCCTGTGTTACATCCCAAGTAAAAAGCTTGGCTTTAGCTTTTCCCCTCTCCATGCTGGGGCTACCCAAACCTCTCCAGCTTTGACATGTCACCTCAGGGGGAGGAGGGGAGGAGGGGAGGAGNAAGGAAGGACGGCATCACTTCTACCCAGCAATGAAAGGTCCCATGGGCTTGGGTTGGGGTTTTGCATCATGACAGCACAGAGGGGACTTTTTGGGGCTGTGTAAATGCCATTTCCTTACTCAGGCAGCCGTAGGGGTTCTCTGGAGTCAGGTTCCAGTATAAGGGCTTGCATCTGTCACAGGCTGGGCCTTCAACATATGCCCGGCATGCACAGGAGCCCTGGGGAAAGGGATGGGAGGCAAAAGCAGGTGAGAATTTGCAGCAAACATGCTGCCTGCTACTTCAGTGTGGGTAGTGGCTGCTTTCAGGCTGGGCTTAAGGGAGGACTCTGTCCACATGAAGAAAAAGGGGATCACATATGACGACTGGCAGAAGTTGGTAGGTATCATTTGATACTCACCTGGGCCAGTGAAGGGTCTGCAGTCACCAGCCCCGCTGGGTTACAGGAGCCCACTAGAAAAGAGAGGCAAAGGAGAGCTCACACTTTGGATCCTCCTAAGAGGGTCTATTTCTTCCTTACAAAGCTCTTGGGGGATAATGAGTCCATCACTATGTCCCAAGACATGAGGATCTCCCCTCTCATCAAGGAGAAGGAAGTTACCTTCACAGTGTGGAAATCCATAGGCATCTGGCACGCAGCTGTCACAGCGCAGCCCTGTCACCCTGGGGCGGCAGCTGCACTGCCCTGTCTCCTGGTCACAGGTACTGTGCAGAGAGCCCTCCTGTGAGCACTGGCAAGCTGCAAAACAAGGGAGAGCAATGGCTCGAGCTGCAGGGCATAGGGACTCTTGAGGGTGATGGAGCACTGGAACAGGCTGCCTGGAGAGTGGTGGAGTCTCCAGCTCTGGAGTCATTCAAAACCTGCCTGGATGCCGTCCTCTGCAACCTGCTCTGAGTGAACCTGCTCTGGCAGGGGGTTTGGCCAAGATGGTCTCCAGAGGTCACTTCTAACCCCCACCATTCTGTGGATCCTGTGATTCCTGCATTTAAGGCTTCCCAGCAGCAACCTCTTTTGTCTGCCTGACCTTCACCACCATCAGAGAAGCCAGAAATATGGACTATAAATAACACACACTCATTCTTTGCTCTTGCTGAAAAACACTCCATCTTTTAAGGGAAACAATAGCAGCTGCAATGTTTAGCACAGCAATTCACATGCACACCACAGCCTCTGATTGCAAGAAGGACACTGAAGTGCTGGCCCATGTTCAAAGGGCTAGGGAAGGATCTAGAGCTCAAGTCTTGTGAGGAGCAGCTGAGGGAACTAGGGCTGTTAGCCCAGAGAGAAGGATACTCAGGGGACACCTTCTGGCTGTCTACAACTACCTGAAAGGAAGTTGGAGCAAGGCGGAGGTTGGTTTGTTCTCCCAAAGAACAAGCAATGAGACCAAAAGAGGAAACAGCCTCAAGTTGTGGCAGGGGAGGTGAAGTATCTTCTCTAAAACAAGCTGTAGAGCCCTGGAACAGGCTGCTCAGGGCAGTGATAGAGTCTCTGTGGAGGGATTTAAAAGCTGTGTAGATGTGATGCTGAGTGACACGGTTTAGCACCTGGCAGTGCTGGATTAATGGTTGGACTTAAAGGTCTCTTCCAACCAAGTGATTCTATGGTTTGTGTGTTTTTCAGGAAAGGAGGAGAAGTTTTGGTTAAGCAAAAGGGAAACGTGAGATCTCACCCTCACAAGTGCAGCAAACAGTGACATACCAGACCCTTCAAAAGCCCATTTACCCCCAGACACCCAAAAGTGGCATTTGGCCATCAGGGTCTTGTCTTGTGAACATTGTGCATGGACAGCAGGCCAATGACAGAGCCATGGCACTGCCAGCAGTTGAGGGTAGGGACAGGGCAATGGCTCTGCAGCTTCCTGCACAACCTGCACCTAGAGATCCTGCTGTGCTATCACATGAAAGGTCAGCAAGCTGCCAGGGAGTTGTCCATGCTCTCCTTGCCCAGCAGTGCTCCTCAAATCCCTGCCAGAGGGGAGGTTTTAGGCTGACAATCTCAGCAGATAACCATTCACAGAGCAATGGATTAAAGCAATAAAATAAAATCAGGTTCTGTTCTCTGTTCTTCTTTCCCTGCTGGGACTCCTCTACAGTTCTGCAATTTGGACACTCTTCCATGAGACAAAAAAAAAAGACAAGAAGTGTCTGCTGAGCTCCTGTGAGGCCATTTCATCTCTGCCTCAGCCTCTTCAAAGGCATACTGCCGGCACCGGCATTTGCCAGCAGTGCTCTGCCAGCTGGCCATGGCTCAGGCATCTACATTGCATATGGTGCAAGAGGGTGATGATGCTCTTTTGTTGCTTCAGGGAAACTGTATCACAGATGATTTTTTAATGAGCAGTACATTCCTGTTGGAAGACACAAGAGTACATCTGGCTTCCAGTCGGACTACTGACAGAGGGAGATGGGGACACAATGCCCGAAGCTGTGGAGGGCTATTCAAAGTATCTGGGGTCACAAGCACCTGCCACAGGCGTTGCTCCAGCAGCTCAGCTCCAGGAGCAGTGGTGGCAAAGCTTTCACCATGCCAGTAGAAACTTTGAATTTGGGGCTGGCAGGAAACCCCAAATGCTGATCCTAATCGTTTGCCCTATTGTACAACCTGTAGTTTCAGCACAGTTGCTCCTCCTGTGCAATGGCATGAACCAAGGTGGAGTAAGCCCTGAAGACCCTATATGTGTGCCACATGAGCTACATGTGAGCATCTCATGGCACCAGGGTACAACCTGAACATGTGGTCTGAGCCTTTCTTACCCTACTCAGAGCCCTGCTCTCTCTGGCCACAGGCACTCAAAGCCTGAGGAGATGCAGATGCAATGCAGCACATGTTTTATGTGCAATTGCACACAGTACTTTTGGAGAGGAGTCTGAGCCACAGCTGCACCCCAGGTCATGCTCTGTAGGCCTGTTTCTTAATAGGTCTCTGGATTAGAGGCCAAACTTTCAGCCTGGGCTTTATTTCCAAACCAAGCATGCAGACACAAGCTCCTGCTGTTAGTGACAGTGAATGAACTGCAGGAGACAAACCCCACGGCCTGGGGGAAGGATCTCTTCAGGCTGCTTACTCATTGCAGAGCCTGTCAGATGAGGCAGTCAGGGGAGCTGCCCACGGAAAACGGGTTCCTGCTGCAGGAGCCAACTACACTCATCTACAATCCTGAGAGATGAGTTATGGAAAGGAAAACCATTATAAAGCCAGTAGCAGCAGCTACTCCCTTCCCTCCCCTAAGACCCAACAGTGGTTACTCACGTGTGCAGCTGGGGTACCCATAGAAGCCCAGGGCACACTGGTTGCAGGTGTGCCCTGCAAAATTCCCATGGCATCGGCACTGGCCAGCTGGGCTGCAGTTGTTGTCCACCGCACCCCGGGAATCGCAGGAGCAAGCTGTAAGAGCAGAACTCTCACTAGTCCAATGAAACCTGTGATCTGTGGCCACACACTGCTGCTCTGAATTGTCATCCAGCCCCACAGGAATTAGCCATTTCTATCAGAACTACATAATTCCCTAATCCCCTGGGAAGACAGGCAGTATTTTCAGCTAGAGCCCTGGCTACACGAGGAAAATGCCACTTTTTACAGCCCATTCAACATTGCCCAACGGTTTAGTAGGTCAGTGCACTAAAAAGACAGACAGAAAAAGGCATAAGCTGAGACATCAGGTCACAGCAGGGTTGTGATGAGGAAGTGTGACTGATAAAAACTGCTTTGTCTTCCAAGCTTTGCCAGAACAAGCTGGCCAAATTCACAGTGCAAACCACATGATTTCTGATGTTGAGAAACACCAAAGTCTTGCAAATCAGGCAAGTTTTTTCAGAAGGTGACAGACCAGCAGGAGCTGTCACAGCCTTACCATAGCAGTGGGGGTAGGAGTGGTGCCCAGGGCTGCACTGCTCACACCGTGGTCCGGCAAACTCAGGTCTGCAGAAGCATCTCCCAACGGAGTCGCAGCCTCCTGGCAGCGTCCCAACCGCGCTGCAGCCACACACTGCACAGAGAGAAACCCTGAGCTCTGTGCTGGGAGCATGGCACAAAGCTCATGGCAGTATGGGTTTTATCCTGATGTCCTCACAAGGGCATTTAGCTGTTGCTCTAAGCATTCAAACTGTCCATCTCTGCCCACTGCTCTAGGATCACTGAATCCAACCATCAACTCCATGCCCCGTGGCCTTTAAACCACTTCCCAAAGTTCCACACATCTCTTGAACGCCTCCAGGGATGGTGACTCCACCACCTCCCTGAGCAGCCTGTTCCAATGCTTGACTACTCTTTCAGTAAAGACATTTTTCCTAATATCCAAAATGACACATCCCAATCTTCCTTCAAAACCCTGCAAGAAGACTCCTGCTCTATGTGTACCCCCCGAGGCCCAGGGGAGGACAGATACGTACGCTGGCACAGAGGGTAGTTGAAGTAGCCAGGAGCACACTGGTTGCACAAGTGCCCTTCAAATCCTGTCCGACACAGACACTGCCCTGTCTCACTGTCACAGGTGCCATCGTACTGACCAGGGCCAGAGCACTGGCAGGCTGGAAAGCAACAAGGGCACCAATAAATAAACAGCTTCTTCATCTTTCCTCCTCCTAGGAAAGGAACCAGAGCTCCACTTCCTCCGGGGCTGAAATGCAATCTCTGGAGAAAACACGTCCCGGCTGACAGCAAGCATGCCTGGCCCATAGCTCACATCCATGGGGAATTTCTCAAAAGCCCCCCCACAAGCTGGGAGGATGCTGGAGGGTCAGGGCTGGGTGGAAAATATCAGCAAAAGCCATGGGAATTTGTCACTTGGAAGTGGGGGCTGAGGAATTCCTGGATGGGGAGAGGCACGTTCCTCCCCAGCAGGGAGGAGAAGAGGGCAATGTGGGGCCGCTGACCCCGTGTCACTCACGCTGGCAGCTGGGTCCATAGTGGCCTGGGGCACACTGGTCACAGTGTGTTCCTTGGTAGTTGGGCTTGCACACACACATCCCCACCCGAGGGTCTTTGCGACAGGCGTTGCCTTCTGTCCCACCGGCGTAGCAGTCGCAGTCTGGAGTGGGGACACACAACAGGCAACACCACACGTGGCTGTCAGTCCATCTCTGCTGCTGGGCAGAGGTCCCATAAGGACAGGGAAAGAGCTGTCATGAGAGGCAACAGCTCAAACATTTGCCTCCTAATAACCTTCCTATCAGATGCAAATGTTTTGGCCAAACCCTGCTCCAGGCTGAAGTGACCAGCATGCCTGGCGCATGGGGTGGTTGGGAGAGCCCTCATCATGCTGTTCACGGGCACGGGACAGACAAAATGCTCTTTACACAAGCCCAGACAGGGCTGATTTGATGCTGCACTGCCCAAAGGCTGTGTGACAATAACCAAAGCCTTCAGGGTGGAGGTTTGGGATTTCTCACTGGTCAGTTCACGCTCAGTTGCATCTGAGACCTTCCTGCTGTCAGCACAGGATGATGCTCTTGGGCCAGCAGCACTGAGGCCCTCAGCCAGCCCTGCATTCACTGACAGCAGTGGGATCCTGGGCTGGGAAAGGGAAGGGCAAAAATCATCCAAGAATCAGAGGAGGAGGAGATGGGGAAATGAGAAGGGAAGTGAGAAATTCCATCTCAGGAAAGAAAAAAAAACTGTCTGGAAGTTTAAAATATCAGAAGGAAGGAAAAGGTTATCTGGAGTGTGTTGGGGAGCATGAGACAGGGAGAACTCAGTGGGAAAGAAACCAAAAAACACATAAAGGAGAAGGTGAATTAAGAGGAGTGAGCGTAAGAGAGGAGGGAGGTGGAGGGAAAGCAAAGATGAAGGCATGGATGAGCCTTCAAAGCAACAGAGGAAGCAACACAGAGCAAGGAGCTGCCTGTGCATGCTTCCCAAGCTTTATGCATGGGTGCCATTGGCATGGACCCTCTGTGCCACCCATCAGATGAAAAACACAGGGCGTACAGCTGTGGTTGAAGGACAGGTTTGTATCTGAACCCAAAAGCAGAGATTTGGGAGAACCCAAGTTGGATTCCAGCTCAGTCACAGCCCCTCTGTGATCCTAGTGGGGGGTTCTTCACAGGGAGGTCAGAAGGGATACATATATGCCAACCTGATCTTGAGACAGAGCAGAAACAATAGCACAGCCACTGCCAATGTGCCAAGGAAAATGGTGCTGCTTACTTATTATCTGTCCTGCAGGAAGCACTTGTTCTCCAGTATCGTTGTGAGTGAAAGCTGGAACAGCTGAAACAGACATTGCACAGGTCAAAAAGACCCTGCTGGGATATCAAGGGGCTGACAGTTCCAAAGCTGAAAAGGCTGAATGAAAACATGAAATATGGAACCAAGTGCAGACATCCCACTAAACAAAGATCCATTACAGCCATTACTTCCCAACAGGGAAGCTCCCATTGACTCCAGAGATCTAGGTTCAGCTTCCACTCAAGCCAAATGTGGACTTGTCCCCAGCTTCACAAACTCCTCCTGGGATAAAAGTGCTATGGAGAAAAGGAACCTGGAGAGCAGTCCCAACTGGAGCTTCTGGCCCTTCCTGCACCTGCTGGCTCTGTGGGATGCCAGACCTGACCACTCCTCAATCCCACACACCCCCACTTACGGTAGCAGTGGGGGAAGTTGAGGTACCCCTCAGCACAGGCATCGCAGCGCTCCCCGGTGTAGTTGGGCTTGCAGTAACAGCGGCCAGTGAGGTCCTCACAGGTGCCATCGGTGAAGTCAGACTCACAGTTACAGCCTGCAGAGAGGGACAAGCCAGCAGTGGTTGTCACTGACTGAGACCCTCACGAGCCAGAAACACCACGGAAGCATCACTATGATACAGACACTCTGTAAAAGCCCCCACTGTCTGCTGCAAGCACTCTCCAAAAGTCACAAGTGAGATTTTGCTTCCTCAGAAGGGATCTGCTGTAGAGGAACTGCTGGCACTATGCTTGGACCATTGCAGGGTCCCACAGAAAGCAGCACAGCCTCAACCGGCTTCTCCAGCAGATCCCAGCTGCCCCAGAGAGGTGGCAGTGCACACTGCCATGAGGACGCAGTGCAGAACAGCTGGTGTGTGACAGCTTCCAGAGCGAGCTGGGCTCCCCAGAAAAACAGATACAGCCCACTGCTGCCTCCAAATCCCGGCCTTAGGGCATGGGGACCAACGGTCTGCAGTTGCCTGTATAAAGAACACAGCTAGAACTGGAGTTCCCTGCAGGCATAACAGCAGGGACAGCACATTTTAAGTTCATTCCAGCCTTGGAACATGCCACCACTTCTTATTGCACAGATGCTGCAGACACACATGCTGGCTGCATGCCATTCCCTCGGGTGATACCAGCTGCAGCAGGAACCACCCACGGCTCTCATGGTGCTGAACTCTGTATACCAGAAACATGTCTTGGCCCAGTTCACCAGGCCATTCTCCAAAGTGTCACCAAGTCCAGGAGGGCATCTACAACTCTCAGAGGAGATCACACTCACGATAGCAAATGTAGGGAGAGTCGATGGGGTGGTCAGGGGAGCGGTAGTACCCTGGGATGCACCTCTCACAGTTAATGCCGGTGGTGTGGTGCTGAAAGACAGTGGGTTAGAGAGGCATCAGATCCTCTGCCTGCAGGATTCACGTTCCTCTGCTGGATTTACTATCGGCTTCAGGGTCTGAATGAAGCAACTCAGAAGTGTCAACACACAGAAGACTTAAATCCGCTCAGAATTCCACACACAACAATGGGAAAAGAAAGCAAGCTGTACCCTCCCAAAAACAGGGCACAGGTTTCAGGTTCATAAACCACCTTAGCCCATTTCACTTGCTATGTCCTGACCGCTTGGTGCTAGGAGGATGGCAGGAATCTGTTTCCTCCCAGAAGGAAAGCACAGTTAGAACCTTCATGCCACTGCACAAACTAACCAGCTCACAGTCACTTTGCAAGTGGAAGAGCTCTTTTCCTTGCTTTACTGGGAATTTCAGAGACTGAGGGGATTGGCATTTTGGTGGTAAGAGAGAGATACAGAGAGATGGCAGCACCTGAGCACTGCAAACTGGGTGGGGACTTAGCCCTATGCTCAGCACCCTCCCAATGTACAGTGCCTCAACAGACCTAGCCCTAAAACACCAGAAAGACAATCTTACTACCCAGGGGACAGCTGGGAACCCAGTGCTGTTTTCATTGCTGGTGCATGCTCCATTAATACACGGCAAAAATACTACACTTTCATTGAGATAACAGAGGATGCATGAGGGGGTTGCTAGATCTACCAGCAAGGCTTAACTCCAGGCTGATGAAACAAACACAAAAATCTACAAGAGCCTTTTCCTTGAGAGCTCTTCAGGCCTACCTGACAGTCAATACAAACACCTCCTCCTTCAAACTTGTCTTCGTGACTTTTGCTGGCTTTGTGGTGATCCACCTCTGGGTCATAGTAGCAGTCATGGGCATGGCCATTGCAATTGCAAGCTGCAAATACAGAGACCTTAGGTAAGCCACTAGTCCATGGAGGTCCTTCAGCTACCACCTGGATCTCCAGACATGAACTCTTCCAAACAGGTCTGAGTTTGGGTGGGTTACTTTTTTAAAGAGGAAAGATTATTGAATACATCTAAAGGATTACATGAGCACCCAACCTCCCAGAAGTCTTCCAGCTCAAAAGCACAGAAGTGTCAACCCTCTCACAGTCTACTCTGCAACTGGAAAAATGCAGCAGGCAAAAAATCAGAAGTAAAATATGTGCAGGCATGTATGGACAAGAAGGAGAAATTACCCAACTTTGGGGCCTCAGGTAGTCTGCTTTAGAGGGCAACATTCTTGTGTTTTTCATCCCACCCAGGACACAGATGAGCTATGAAGTTCAGCTCCTGGTGAGAGTGCTCTTTACAAACCCACAGGACTTAAACCCGACTGTCCTTTGCATTCGTAAGAGATGCTGTGAGCTGTGCTCTGCATTCCCGCTGCTGCAGGAACTCCAGTCGGCATCTACCAAAGGTTTCTCTAGACAAATAGAGACGTCCTGTGTGTAAACTCAGCCAAGTGTAATTCATCTCCAAGACAGCATTGAGCAACGAGACTTGCCTGCACGAACCCTTAGACACGGAGGAGGAGCTGGAACATAAGCAAAGCCCCATGCAGACCTGGTGGGCCTCCCTGTGTGAGCCTTGACTGCACTCCATTAACCACTGTGCAAACTACCCTCTCTGCAGCGCCAGTGACCTCTGCTTCACCCAGAGCCACACATCACAAACCCACCATTTCAGCAAAAGGCTTTGCTGCACTGCCATGTCAAGGGGCTGGTGACATGTGGTCACTCTTTGCTTTGCAAAGGAAGAAAAGGAAGGCAGAAGCCAACTCCAACTTACGGCGGCACTCGTTGGCACTGTCAGCAGTGGCAGGCTTCCAGGGGAACTGGTTGAAGCCAGGGCAGCAGCGATCGCAGGACCCGCCGCAGGTGTTGTGCTGGCAGTCACACTGCAGCCTGCAAGGGACAGGGACAGGGTACAGCCAAGCCTGTGGTGATGATAGGGGTGTGTGGGATAGGGAACCATCACATAACCCTGCTGTGCACAACGGTCATGGGTCAGACACACAAACGAGTGAAACTTGGCAAACATTCTGGAAAAGAGACTGCTAAGATTGGTTATTTTGTAATCAAGCACCAAACTTTGCTCTTCAGTGCCACTCTCTCCCTTTCTTCTGCTCCACCATCATTCCTCTTTTCTTTTCAGGGAAGCAGAGATTAGGGAAAAAAAAATAAATCAGTGTGCCATTACCTATCCAGCCTTACAGACAATGCAGGTGGTTGGAGGTAGCAGTGGTAGAAATCTGAGCTGAAGCTGAGAAGGAGAAGCATGCTGCAGGGACATGAAGACAGCTCCAACACTGTGCAAGGGCAGCATGAAAAGAATAAATGATTAACATCTCCATGGAGAAGGATCACAGAGGGTGGGCAATAAGTTATCCATGGGACAGCAGTATGCCAAGAAGGTGAATGGTATCCTGGGGTGCATTAAGAACAGTGTATCCAGCAGGTCAAGAGAGGTTTCCCTCCCCCTCTACTCTGTCCTAGTGAGACCACATCTGGAGTACTGTGTCCAGTTATATGCTTGCCAGTTCAAGAGGGACAGGGATATACTAGAGAGTGTCCAACAGAGATTATGAGGATGATTAAGGGACTGGAACATCTATCTGATGAGGAAAGGCTGAGAGACCTGGGGCTGTTTAGTCTGGAGAAGAAAAGACTGAGAGGAGATCTCACTAATGTTTAAAACCATTTGAAGGGTGGGTATGCAGAGGAAGAGGTCAGGCTTTTTTCAGTAGTGCCCTGTGGTAGGATGAAGGGTAACAGATACAAACTGGAACACAGGAAGTGCTACCTCAACATGAGGAAAAGCTTCTTTACTGTAAGGGTGATAGAGCACTGGAACAAGCTCACCAGAGAGGTTGTGGAGGCTCTTTCTCTAGAGACTTTCAAGCCCCATCTGGCAGCCTTCCTGTGTGACCTGCCCTAGGTGATCCTGCTTTGGCAGCAGGGTTAGGCTCAATGATCTCCAGAGGTCTCTTGCAAGCCCTACCACTCTACAATTCCTCCAGACCTGGAGAGGGATGGGGCTACACCGGTCCCCCTCCAGGTACACCTATGCTGAATGAGAAGGAGACCATGTGATTTGAATTAGATCTCTTCCAGCAGGTGCTGGCACCACGCTGCCCACGAACGCAGGTCCTGCACTTCTCAGGCAGGGCTGTGCAGGGCAAACAGGCGGCTCCGGAGGCGCCAGGAGAGCAATCTCCACAGCGGCCTGAAGGATCTCGACTGCAGTGGTGATTCATTAACATCACTGACATCACCCCCAAAACTTCCACTTAGCAGAAGGCGATTCCCATCCAACACAAATGCTTTCTGTTGTATTTGACTTATGGATAATACAGCGTGTTCCAGCTTTTATCTGTGCAATTACTCATTTCCCCTCCGGGCTGGTCTGCCACTCCCATCTCTCCCTCCTCCAATGCTTTTCCATTCAAAAGCAGTGTTTAAAAATAAATCTAATTATTTTAAAGGATTAGAAACAAACGGAGCAGCCGTTCTGGGAGCCGTGCAGGAGCGCAGACACAGTATTTCACGGCTGCAGTGAGCTGAGGCTCATGGTTTCCACCCATGTGTGTTTTTAAGATCTGAGACCTGAAAGTGTATGTGTAGTGAGCAGCCAGAGGCAGCAGCATGGGATGAGAGAAGTCATCTTAATGAAACATGGGATGATCTGAAAGTTTAGGAGACTGCAAGCAACATCCACAAGATCTCTGCTTCAGCCAGCGGGGGTTGAGAGGCAGAAGATCCCAGCCCTGCTGATGGTCTTCTCCTGGAACACTTGACCCTAGGCAGCTCTTTGACCACTTGTGATGTCCCTCTGTTACCACATTCACAGGCTGGTAGAGCCCAGCCACAAAGTCGAGGTCCTGAGAAGTTGGCTGGAGCCTAAGTGGCAGAAATGAGCCCTGAAACATTCACCAGGAACTTTGTTCTCCCTATGTCTTGCAGACCCAAGAGGGAGACTCAACAAAAGGCCAGCCTTGGCCATGCCTCTGTACTGAAACCGCTCACCTGGCTGACAACCACTCAGCACTTAAAAGGAAACAAAATTTGATGTTTTTTCTCCCATGGCAGCAGCTGCACATAAAGATAAACGACCATATAGATACATGTGGAGAAAGATGGCAAGAGTCAGGAACTTACAAACCTGCTGAGCAGTCTTAATGACCCTGGCTGGAGGATGTGGCTCCAGCCATACACCCCAGCTCTTTAACATTCAAGATGCTTGAAAAGCACTGGTTCAGCTCCAAGAATGCAGAAAGATGGCATTTCAGATGGAGAAGGAGCTATTTATTTAGTCTCTGCTGTCCAGAATTAGCAATGACCTCTCAGAGAGCTCATTTATCACAGCAGCTTTACTGCACCTTGTGCTGAGTCTATGTTGCTAATGAATTATGGATAAATGTGCATCAGCAACAATATTTACATGTTTCATTGACTGAATATATACAAGGAAGAAGAGGGAGCGGCTGTGTTCCCACAGCACATATTTCCTGGTCATCCTGCTGCAAAAAAACAAGACCACAGCTTTCCCACTGGAACTGATGCTAAATAACAGACTATAAACAGTCTTCAACAAGCAGTTATGTCAAAGCTGAGGAGCATACAAGCACTACAGCGTCTGGATTTGGCTGGGACATCTGAGTAGCACTATCAAGCAGAAAAAAGCCTCTTCCTCTATCTGCTTTTGACTACACTGAGGGGAAATCACTTGCAAAAGGACCCACAAATGGCACAAATCTACCAGCACCTGTGATGCTTTCCCTTTTGAAATGAGAAAGAGTAAGTTTGCATTTGGGATCTGCCAGTGGAAAAGCCTTCTTCATCTCCTTCAGCAGATCTGCTTCTGACCAGCCAGGCTGCTGTTACCTTGCTGGTTATCTCCATCAGCAGCCACAGAAGCGGCAGCTGGACTCTTTGGTCATCTCCTCTCTTGCTTGTGGCATCTGTGATGGGGCAGTGGAGCCACGGAAAGAGCTGCATTTACCAAACGTGCAGAGCACTTGCAGGGTTCTCCTGAGCCAACATCAACTGCAGCCACATGTTAATACAAGATTTTTGTTTGGGCTTTCTGTCTCCAATATGCCAGGTTTTTGCTGATGCTTATCTCACTGCTCACAGGGTTTGCCAGGAGAAAAGTTTGTGCCCGATCCTGCTGGTGCTCATCTCTAAGCAGGAGAACTTTCCTTTGTTATCTTTAATTCAGCCCATTTGATCTTGGGACAAACACAGACAGTCGTGAAAAGTGATGAGGACCCTTGAGGAGGCTCTGTCTGCCCACATGCTGTGCAGCTCTCACACTCAGAGGTGCTGCCAGCTTCACACAGCTGGGTGTGCAGCCTCTGTAACTTGGCACTTTAGAGATGCTTTCCAAAGCTGGATAAACATTATCATTTATGGCCAGGAAATCAGCTCACGAACGTGCTCCATCATGTCCCAAAGCCTTTGCCAAGATTTCTAGCTCACCTCCTCTGTCTCAAAGTGCTCATCCTGCCTTTCTGGGCAACAGGCACAAGAAACACAGGCATGTGCAGAAAAGAGAAGTTAAAACGACAAGCAGAGACCTCCCAGACAGGCTGAGCCATAACCGGAGTTTCTAACAGGGCTGGGCCAACTCCCATTCTTTATCTCCTTCTACTTGCATTTCCTTTCCCTGTTGCTTTCACACATCAGTGTCTGAAGAGGCAGGACACGTGCAGGGGGACACACCACACCTCCTACTCAGACTTTCTGAAGAGTGACATGTTTCTAGCAGCTGAGGCCCACGACAGGAAGGAACAGTGTGTCTAAGCCCCAGCTGCCTCTGCCATGCCACTCGACATGCAGCATTATGGCAGGTATCAGCATGCTGGCTCCATGCACTGTCAGGGCAGGAGGAGTGGGATGACTGCCCAGCAGTGCCCATTTCAGCAGAAAGGCTGGATACAGCTGCTGCTGGAGCCTGGGAGAATGGCAGCATTCACCAGTTGCTCATTTTCTCGACTGAAAGCATCACATTTCTGCTTCGTGCTCCTGGGCGTGCTAACAGGGTGCAGCAGTGCCATGGAAAGTGCTTCTATTCACTCAGCGTCTTTGTCCTGATGGATCCCAAAGGGCTTTACAGATGTTATGTGCTGACTGTCCAAAGCACCCAAGTAGAAAATGTTTTCTCCTCCAGGCAAGCCTGATCTGCTCTGGTGAAATACAACAGCTGCTTACCAACATGTGCTGCAACATTAGAGCACATTCTGGAGGCCAAGAGTGAAGATGCCAACTGAGAGTGGAGGAGGGGAATCTGGGAGGCAGAGACAATCATCAGCAGAAGTGGCATTGAACAGGGATTTCCAAAACATCTCTCTTCCTCCAGTTGCCCCTACCCCTTTCCTGGAGACCCCTGAGCCTTTCATACACCCAGGAAATGTCAGGACATTTCTATGATAATCACTTTCCCCCATGAAGCTCTTTCCCCCTAGTAGACAGGTGCACTGTGCATCCAGCAACAGCAAAGTCTAAAACAAGGAGCTGAACATTCAAGTATTTATGAACTTGCCTTTGTCAGAGAGTTTGGCACAGCAAGGCAGACTTGCTTACCAATACATCTTTGTTTTAATACTTAGCAGCTTTAACCTTGGCTGGGACTCACTGGAATTTTATTTTAGAAGGTCCAAAAGCTCTACATGATCCTGATGAGAAAGAAATATAAGCTTCCCTTGTCCAGCTGAATCTACCCATCCCTTTCATAAAGGCAATATACAGGCTGCAAACAGATGGCTAAGATGCAACACTTCTCCGTTTTGAAGCAGTTCTTTGACATTTGAGGTTGCCAAGGTGGATGGGAAGAGTCCCATGAGACAAAACATAACTACTCTGAGGCTCCTGTTACCCTGCAAAGAGAAGTTGTTTCACTATGTACATAGCCAACCTATGGTTCTCGTGAGTAGAAATGGGCAGTAGAGTGTCTGGTTTCTTGGGAGACCACCTATTTACCAGAGCATAGCCCCAGTTCTTAAGGAGCCATGTGGGAAGTAAGAGACATCCCTGAATAATTTCAGAGACTAGCCTCAGGCTTTGCTAAGCAAGCTCCACACTCAACAATGGTATTTGCTTTTAGCAGCCACTCTCCCATTCCAGCACTCTACTCCTGTGGGGATGGCAAAGTTGTGGAAAGGAGACCATGGAGCTGAACTGGCTGAAAAACAGCCTTAGCAAATGTTTAATTTTTGCTGCTTTGGCTAGACTGATTTCTGATGTGTTCTCAGGGCAGAGCCACAAACAACAGTGCAGGCAGAACTATGAGCTCAGGACAGGGTGCAACTCACACAGATACCTTTCATTCTTAGCACAATTCAAATGCTTTTACACAGAACTGGGACTTTGAAACGTACCTGTAAGGGTCATTAGGATCTTTGGCATCGCAGACGTCGGCATGGCCATGGCAGACACAGCGCCCTCCGATACTGATATCTTTGATGCTGTAGTAATACTGAAGAGCACACAAAAAGTTGAGTGTTAGTATCTTTATGACTAATCCTACTCAGGATTCAGTAGAACTTCATCCAGTAAAATGGTGTGTCAGGATATTTCCCTTACAGTGGCAAGCCTTGTAGGCTGCAATACCTGCCTATGGCAAGACCTATCCCCACATCTCCTATGAGGACTCCTATGAGAGTTTGGGCTCTTCAGCCTGGAGAAACAAAGGCTTTAAGGAGACCTTATAGTAGCCTTCCAGGATCTGAGGAGAAATGGGGAGTGACTATTTAGAAGGTCTTATTATAATGACAGGATGAGGGGTAATGGGTTTAAACTGGAAGAGGGGAGATTTAAACTAGATATTAGGAAGATGTCCTTTACAGTGAGGGTGGTGAGACACTGGAACACGTTGCCCAGGGAGGTTGTGGATGCTCCCTCCTTGGAGGTGCTCAAGGCCAGGTTGGATGAGGCCTTGAGCAACCTGTTCTAGCAGGAGGTGTCCCTGCCTATGGCGGGGCATTAGAAACAGATGATCTTTGAGGTCACTTCCAACCTAAACCATTCTATGTCAGAGACCATTAGCCACAAGCCGAATCTCCCAATACAGCCAGAAAGCCACGTCTGACACCAAGAGCTGTTTCCCAGTTTCCTGCTGTGGGTGATTAGTAAAGTTCCCCCCAGGCAGCCTCCAGCTCCAGCCACAGCAGCAGTGGCATTTATGGCAGATGTCTTGAGCTTGGGAAGCACAAGTACAGAGAGAAAGAATTCCCACAGGTAATGCCCAGGGATGCCCTGTGCCTAGAGGTGGCACACAGCCCTCAAACACTTCTGCATCAGGAGCAAGAGGTACTGTGCTAGTTTGAGCCTAGATGGGATATTTTGGTGAGAAGAATTAGATCATAGGCTGACCCAAACCATCAAGTATCGAGGCCTGCCTTACCCTTCTTGTCACTGTAGGGTCCCTTAAAGCTTTGCCCATCAGGTGCCCGAGCAGAGTGTTTGTCTGCAGGAAGCGCAGTCTGATGTTGGTGGCTTTCGTGAAGTTCCGCAGCAGAGGAGAGTAGGAGAAGTTCATAGCTCCTGGGCGCCCGTTTACCAGAGACACAACAATCTGGGAATGCAAGGAGGGAAAACAAAGCTGAGCGATCCTATGCCATAGGAGCAAATTAATCTCTCCCTCAGCTGAACCCAATCTTTACCTCCTTTCAAGGTGACAGGATCAGTTCCCTGCCAGTCTCTTTTGGTTTAGTTTCAGTGGCATCCAAAAGGCAAGAGGGAACCAGTAAATAAGAGCATGGAGAAAGCCTGCAACCTGCAGGGCAGGGATGAAGTGTGCAGCTGCTCACCTCCCCGTTCTCCAAAGGCACGATCCGGGAGTACTCAGTAGTGCAGATGGCGTGGTCGTCCTTGGTGATACGCTCCACGGTGTGCAGCCCAAACTTCTCAATGCAGTCCCTCTTGGAAGCTGTTCATCAACCAGAGGTGAGAGCAGTCAGAGCAATGGAACAGTTCAGAGCCCTGTATTGAGTTTCCCACGCAGGCCAAGAGGAGAGAAGGGTGCATGCTCTTTGCTGTGTACAGGCTGCTTTGTGTCATTAGCTCTGCCACTGCTAACAGACGTACTCCACTGAGGAGTGAGAGTACCAGGCATAGTCAGTAACACACACCCCAGTCATGTCATTGCAGTAAATGAGGAAAATGATAATATCCGTGGCAACTGTACTGAAATCACCTGTAGGCAAACCCATACCTTTATTTTGCCAGGAAGCTCACAGTTTAAGCAGCCTGGGCTCTAACCGTGGTCTGAACTTGTTGCCTTTAAAGAGGGACAGGGATCTGCTGGAGAGGGTCCAGCAGAGACCTATGAGGATGATTAGAGGACTGGAGGGCTGCCTTATGAGGAGAGGCTGAGGGACTTGGGGCTTTTTAGTCTGGAGAAGAGAAGACTGAGAGAGGATTTAACAAATGTTTATAAACATCTGAAGGCTGGTCACGAGTAGGGGGACAGGCTCTGCTCACTTGCTCCCTGTGACAGGACAAGGAGCAATGAGTGTAAGCTGCAGCACAGGAGGTTCCACCTCAACACAAGGGGGAACTTCTTTACTGTGAGGGTCCCAGAGTACTGGTACAGGGTCCCCAGAGAGGTTGTGGAGTCTCCTTCTCTGAAGACTTTCAAGGCCTGTCTGGATGTGTTCCTCTGTGATCTGTGCTAGATTGTGTGGTTCTGCTCTGGCAGAGGAGGTGGACTCAATGATCTCCTTGGGTCCCTTCCAACCCCTAATATCCTGTGCTCCTGTGATCCTTGCTGCCACTGGAATGGCTACGCTGCTTCAGCAGAGCTGAGGAAGGGCTGTTTGCTGCTAGAGTTCTGCTCCTGATATAGGAGCTTGTATCATCATCTATCACATGGCCCCTTAACTGCTTGGATAAGTTCTGAGAACAGGCCAGCACCTAACTACACAATGGGAGCAGTCACCAGCCTCAGCCACCACTGTGACATCTCACACCAGGCAGAGTGGACATGGGGAAGGGACCTGCAGTGTTTGGGAGAGGCAGAGCAGGATGTCTCCTTCTCCCACCTTACTCTGAACTCTGTAATCACTCTTAAACCAGTGTTACAAAAGATAAATGCCACAGCCACCCAGAACCATCCCTTGGGGACAGTAATCAAAGGCTCCTGCCACTAAGTGGCAATGCAAGGCTGGCTAAAGGCAGGGGACAGGCACCACCAGGCAGTCAGACTGCTGACCCTGCAATCTACATTGGGGACACTGCATGCTAAGTCTGTGCTTACAGCTGTAGCAATGTCCTGGCTTCCCTGCATGGCTGCTCCTGCAAGTCCAGCATCCTCGTCCCCAGGATGTCTGATAGCCTTGTGCTAGCAGAGCCAAGTGAACTGCAGTGAATGTGCTGGGGCAGTTCAGGGCCTCATTCTGCAGGGTGGTGAGCACCCACATTCACCCATGAAGAAACTGACACAGTGCCACACTCAGGTCACTTTCTGGGGTTGCTCCCCGAGGGAAGAGGTTGGGACAAAGGCTGCTGCTCCTTCCCACTCCCATTTCACCTGTGCCAGGAGCTCTCAGCCCAGTGTGCCAAAACACATGTTGCTCCTGTGTTTCCACCAGGAGAAGGAGGAAAAAAAAGGCAGCCAGCACAACCTGCTGCTCCTGCCAGTGCTGCTCAGCTCACACAGGGAGCTGATGGGGAAACGTTAACCTAATTTATGGGATTAATCCTCCAAAATCTGTTTGCAATGTGCTGCACTGGGAGGTTAAGCCAGGCAGAAGGAACAGGAAGGGGGAGGCACAGAGAACCTCTGCCTCCCCTGCCTTCACCTCTGGCTCGCACCCACCCACACCTCATCTCCAGCAACGTGGCCTCGCTCCACAGAACACTGTTTTGGCAACAGGAGCTGCTCAGATGCATCCACAGGAAGATGGTGTGGAAACATTTAACATCAGGTCTCTGGCTGCCAAGCTTTGTTTCACCAGGTGCTTTTTTAAAGGCAATTCATTCTGAAGCCCCAGGCGAGGAGCCTGTCACCACTGGCTCAAGATGATTGATTTCCAGAGCACTGCCACGGCTGGGCACGGAGACAGGATGCTCAGCAAGAGCAGCCACTCAGGAAAACCAAAAAACTCCTCCACTTATTGCAGATCTACACAACTGTGTGAGCCAGAAGCCAGGAACTCTGAGCTAAAACAGAATAACCCATCAGCCTTTAACCACAGCAATGCCTTGAGGAAACAGCAGACTGGGGACGCTGACCTTGAGAGGAGAAAAGGACAGAGCCTTGCCTTGCTCTGCACTGTGGCTGCCTTCCCCTCCAGGATGGCACTGCCCAGGAAAACAAGACATTGAGCTCTGTGGGCAGCTGGCACTGGGCATCTTTCACATCTCCTTTTGAGATGCTGTGTAGGGGAACCTTTCTCATGGATAAACACCACCATAAATACCTTCTCAGGGCTCTTACTTTTCCCATGGTGGCTAAGGAAAGCACAGTGCCACCCTGCCATGATGCAGGGATTCTGATTGCCATGGCCCCTCCAACCCTCTCCCTGAGAAAGCCAACAGCTGCACCAACAGATGCTTTCCAGGACAGTTATTCCTTCCCTCCTCCTGCAGAACTAAGGCAAAAAACACCTCAGCAACATGGCAGGGCAGCATGGGGCAGCCTGAGGAACCGCACACCCTCCATGACGAGTGGGGCTCAGAGGGCAGTGCTGAGCTGGTGAGGACAGTGCCATCCATAGCCAGGCTTGCCGGTACCTCTGGAGCACATTTCTACTGGCTGCTTTTAATCTTGTTGCTGAACTGAACTGTGTTTCTTATCAGGCCACCTACAGAACTCTCCATGCCAGAAATAACCCCCAGCAAGGGACTTCTCGTGCTAGTGAATCTGGCAGGTTTTGGAGCAGCCATCTCTTTATTTCCATGGGAATTTTCCACTGGGCTGTGGCACTGCATATCGCTTCTTGAGGGGCTTGGTAACAGAGCCTAATGTTGTGGGTGGGAAGAGCACTCCAGACAGTGAAGTGCAGCCACTTAGACCACGAATGAGCAAGAGGGGCAAGCGCCCCCTGCTCAGCCCAGATCATGCAAACAACATGACCACAACGGCCCCCAGGAGAGCCCTCAGAGCTGGAAGCCAAATTCTCACAGAGGACAGAAAAAAGCCAATCAGGGAATTTGACAGCAGAAATTCCCCAGCAGCCCACAGCAGAGAGGAAAACATCCACACTGGAGAGAAAGCTACCAAGCTAAGGCAACACAGTGGGTAAAATGCCTGCAGCTCCTCCCTGCAGAAGAAAAGCCACAGGTTGACAGGTAACTCAGAAATATGAGCTTTTAGGGGCAGCCCAGGGCAAAGCCTCTGAGCACTCCAAGGTCCCCTCCTTGTCAGGTTTTAAGCTCTGGCTGTAGATCTAACTTACATCTTCTCCCAATTACTGCTGCTGCTTCTGGGAGGGACTGGTGGTTAACAAGTTCCTCAGCATCCAGCTACCTCATAGAGCCTTTGAGAGATGAGCTTTGCAGAACCAGCTGTTTCTGAAGGGATCAGGTTTTAATCAGAGAGTGGGGAAGCCAAACACACAGACTGGCTCTCCACAGCCACCCTTTCCAGCTGTCTCTGATCCTGACTTGCACAGTGGCAGAACAGTGGCTGCCTGTGCTGCACAGGCTGTATCCGATCTCCGGATAAGAGCATGATAAGAGCTTTGATAAGAGCAGGAGAACTGTTTACTGCATCCAGACTTTTCTGTTACAGCAGACGTTTGGAAGTGAGCCATTGGTTTGCTTCGGGAGGAGCTGAAATATGCCAGTCTGGATCTAGTACAGGGCAGGCAGGCAAAGACAGGACAGCAGGGAGAAGAATATAAGAAATCTCATGTTCCAGATGTAGATCAGCAATGTCCAACTAGTGACAGTGGTGTCAACTTTGGTATCCACATAGATTTGTGTAGGTACCAGAGATAACACTTTAAAACATGCAGATAGTCTAAGAGAGGAAAGCACCTCTGCTCTGAGGAGCACCATAACTTCACTCAGACGCTCTAGTCTAAGCTTCAACTCTTGCAGAAGAAACAACAGAACATGTACCCCGTGACAAAGAAACAACTCCAAACCCAGCCTTACACTTCCACAAAGAGTTGTCTTCGCTGTGGCCTCACTACCTGGCACTAAGCTGCAGCTCTCTTGCAATGCTGAGATACTTACAGGCAAAATACTGCCAGGGCTCGTAGGTGAGGCCGAAGTCAGTAGATCGCTCCAGCACCCAGAGGTCAGGACGAGGGGAATTGGCAAATTTGATCAGGACATACGCTACGTGGAAGAGCTGAAAGGAAGGAACACAGAGTTAGTTGGCTGCTCAAGGCAGTGTGAAAACCAAGAAGAGCTTGGTGGGATCCAAGCTGAATAAACGAGCTGGCACTTTGCAGATCCTGCTGCTTAAAAGCAACCTGTGGAGCAAAATCCTCCGTATCTAAAGGGATGGCGATATGACATGGCTGCTGGAAAGAGCCAGATTAGGGCTCAGAGCCAGTTTAGGGAGCTCAGCCCCCACCAGTCCGAATGCAAACAAAACACAGACTTTGTGGCTATGGGCAGGGCCCAGAAGGGTGTGCTGGGCAACACTGTAGACATGGCCTTGACCCGAGCAGGCTATAACACGGCTATGAAGCTCTTCCGGGGGGGCTTGGCTGTTGAGGGATAAGAGATGACATCCTGGGAACATCTGACTGCACCTTGCACACGATGTCACAAAATCCTCCTATTGTTTTTAAGGCTCTCAGCACAGCAGGTCTGCTTCAGGCATGCAACATTATATTTTAAAGTCAGTTGCAGAAAGGTTCCAGCACAGCTCCTCTTCCCCAGGTGCCACAGGGAGGGGAAGAACAAGAGACCCACTTGGCTTCAGCACAGCGCCAACGTGGGGCTGCTCCCATTTGTCTGGACACTGATGTGTGCACACACACCCCTGACAAGAGTAAAATAAACGTACTCTTTAAAGAACTGAAATGTCAGTGCTAGAGAGAAACAAAAGCCCCAGCAGAATTTCCCTTCCCCGGCTGGCACGGGCTCGCTCCAAGAATCCCCACTCCATCATCCTGTCACAAAGTGATATTTAAAGGCAAATAAAGTTCTCTTATCAGAGAAAATTCCTTGTGTCAAAAAACAACCCAAAAGAGAGTTTAATGCTTGAAAAGCAGAGATTTATAGCTCAAGAGTCCCTCCTCATACAAAGCTGGTGCTGTCTGAGCACACATCCCCTCAAGACTACAGGTATCCAGAGGGGCACTTGTCCAAGGACAGGAAAATGATGGCTCCATGCCTGTCCCAGCCATACTCAGCTGCAGGAGAGCCAGAACAGCAGCCTGCACCTCACTGTGCCCTGGCCACACACATCGCTGAGCCAGAGAACAAGTATTAATAATAACATGCCTCAAAAATAGCCCTGACACTCCAAAGGGAAAAGAAGAGACAAGGAAACAACATTTAAATCTACTAAGTCAACCATAAAGCACGAGCCTTGTTGTGCTCCTTCAGATGAAGGGGTCTGAGCACTCTGGTGTGGGTATGGAATAAAGATGGGTGCAGCCCTGCAGACTGACACCAGCTCAGTCTCCTCCTCAGCAGGACCCACAGATAAAAACTTCTTCATGCTTCTGTTGGATGTTTCTCTGGCTTCAGGGCAATCTCTGCTGTACTTATCAAGTAGTTCTCTGGTTCTCACTGCAGGTTGTGAGCACCAGAACTAACACCTGGGTATAGGCTAATGAGGCTTGTGAGGGATGCCTGGGGAGCAGTGAACAAGACTCAGCTGGGAAATCGATGTGATCCTGAAGCACAGGAAACCAGAGGCCATTCTCCAGTTGGGAAAAAGCAGGAAGGTAGGCTTTGTCCTGCTCAGGGTTTGCACTGGTAAGGACTGGTGCTATCCAGATTGAAGAAATCATAGTGGTCACCCAAGACAGTTCCTTGCCAAAAGGCTTGGAAGACCATTCATGGAAGAGGCAAACATCCTTTCAAGCTGGTAAAAAGTGAGGAAACCCAGACTTAAATGCTGCTTTCATTCCCCCCTGCAACCAACGTGTTGTTGAGGCACATGAGACTGAGCTGTTCTTTGGAGAAGCAGCATCTTCTGACCCTCTCAGCAGGGCTGTTACTCGTCAGTGAAGCACAAGAGGCATCAGCTCAGGCAGCTGCCTTCTCTGCAGGACCAGTTCTCACATCTTAACATCTGCCTCTTTGAATGGGAACAGGGCTGAGTACCAGCCAGTGAAGTTACACCTTCCTTCCACTGTAAATCCTCCTCCAGCTGTATTCCAGAAGGACTAAATCCATGATCCTGCTGGGACCTGCCTTTAGCTGGACAAAATTGTACCTGCACATGTTCAGGTCTCAGGTGCTGGGAGAGCCTCTGCTTGGAATGAACAGCAACAACAAGCAAAATCGGAAAGGTGAGGCACATCCCTGTCTCCTGCCTTCCTCTTTTTGCACAGGCAGCCACAAGCTCATAGTCAGTGACTCCCACACTCCCATAGACTTGGGGGGGTGCATGTGTGTGTCCTCTTCACTGTCCAGTTTCATACAGGAAATCAATGTTCCTAATAAAATGTCCTTGAGTCCAAACTGCTTGCATGCTTCCAGCTCTCAGAAGTGCCCTGCCTCTGGACAGGATGGGTTAAAATCTAGTCAGACTGGCAGCTGGCCACAATCAGTTTCTGCATGTACAAACTTACTGAGGACCCAAACTTGGGGCTCAGTGCTTTGCAAAATGAAAACAGACCAAAAAAAAAAAGAACAACTGGTGCTGCTGGTTGCAAGCCCTGGGACTGGGGAGTGGCCAACACACAGGCTCACGACCCATATGAACCCTTGCTAGCTGACAAATGATGATTGTAGCTGTGTTTAGTACATTTAAGCCACAGGAGATGAGGGCTTGTGCATGTACACACACTGGGCACTGGGGAGAACTGTGGCCATGCTTGCTGGGAACTCCCTGAAAGCCTGGTTCCACGCCTACTGCCAGGGTTAAATACCCAAGACAGGGCTAACATGTTGACTTTCCATCTTTTATTGCTGCTTTTCACAGAAAAGAACAAGAACCTTCAGCCTCTTACTGGGCATTGCTGGATCAGCTGCACTATCTCAAATGAAGCTCAGTTTGGATATTCCTGTCCTGCTCTCAAATCCAGACATGATTCCTCTGCTCCATACCCAAGCCTGTTGTCAGCACTGCTGTGCACTGTTAGGCTGCTGCTCTATTTCATTTGAGCGGTGACCGCAGTTTTGGGACACAAAGCAGCCAGCCAGGGCTGCACACATGCTCCTCTCCAGCACATAAGGGTTAGGGACACTCCTACAAGGAGCACAACAAATATTCAGGAGTCTGTGACCACACTGAACTCAGCCCTGGAACAGGACCTGCACCCTGGTGTTCAGAGGGATTTTTGTCAAGCCTGACGAGCCCCCAGGCCCCTCCATCCAACATCCTTATCTAGCAGTGTATCAGAGCCTGCTGGAAATAAAGCAAGGCAGATTGCCTGCTTCAAGTGCAGATGCTGAGAAAATTCAGAGATACAAAGATGGAGCAGTAGCTCTAAAAATAGAGCTGGCAGAAAAGCCAGACTTTTCGTTCCGTGTTTAGCTCCAGTACAGCTCTGCCCAACCAATATTGCAAGAGAAATGGTCGGGTTTTTTCCAAAGCCTTTATTTAGCTCCCATTATCAGTCAGATGAATAAAAGTCTCTATGCTCCTCATCTCTTTGCCACTTCCCCCCCACCCTTCTTCTCCATGGAAGGAAGAGGTGAAGCATCAGATCTGATGAACACACTTGATCTCTTGCTCTCAGCACCTCTGAAAGCACAGCAGGTACACCCACCTCAGCCTTTGACCAAGGCCTAGGATTTCATGGAATGAGTTTCCAGCCAGGAAATTCTGAGAAGAGGATTTTAATTAGCAACCAACTTTCTTTGAAAATAGTAACATCCCTACATCTAGCTGGTGTTGCTGTTAGTGGTTTTGAATGTTCCCTTAGTAACAATCGCTTGCAGCTGCCTCAGTGTCTGGAGCAAGTCCCAGGGCCAGAAGAGGATGAAGATGATGAAAGTATTTCCTTCAGCTCCCACCCGCTCCATCCCTTCATGTGTTGGGGTGGCAGGCACCTTTATCCAGCACAGAACTGCAGGAAAGTATGATTGTATATTTGACTGCTGTCCAGTGTGACAGCACAAGGGTTTGAAGAGTAAATCCACAGACCAGAGAAGCAAGAGAACCTCAGCTGCCTTTGGAGCAGCACATTCTCTCTTGTCCATCTATCCCCCTGAGCAAGCAGCCTATGATGCCAAACTTGCACATTCCTCCTCTGTCCTCTCCCTCCCTTCAGACACCAGTTTCAGTTTTCCAGCTCACAAGGAGACAGGTGTGCAAAGGAGGAGGTGTGTTTCCAGGAGGCACATATGGAAACAAGACAGGAAGCTGGATGCAGCCACATCCCAGGTTTCCTTGGTGAGGGATTTTTGATGAAGCCTCACCAATATTCCTCCAAGGTGCCACAAAGCCATACACTAACCTTTAAAAAGCAAACCAGATCTTCACAGTGTTGTCATATTGGCAACTACATTTTTGACAACCAGCACAAGAGGCCCTTTTTTGGTCCTCTGACAACAAGGCAGAAGCAGGCTACGTTGGCTGGGAGCTATGCACAGCTCTGCTCCTGGCCCCAGCGTGTGCAGGAGAAGTTTATACAGTGAGCCACTAATTCTCTGCAGGACAGATTTATTACTTTGGTGCTGACTTATTAAAATAGCACCATGCAAAAACAAAGCAGTTCATCTCTTCCTAACTGCTCTGCATCTCCCCGTGGAGTGTGTGTGGATAGCGTTACCAGCACTGCTATATTCCTACTTGGGATTTCCTGGAAGGATCAGCTGGAGCAGGCGAGCAGGTGCGGCTCAACGGCATGGAGCACAGGCAATAAATCCCACTCTCTGGGGGCACAGGAGGCCTCTTGGATATGTGGGCAGCCCAAAGGGCACATGCACAGCAGGTACCTATCGCAGAACCATCAAGGTTGGAAGAGACCTTTGAGATTATCAAATCCAACCATTTGCCTGGAGCTTACAATCCCAGTACTAGTGCTAAACCACTGCCACTTAACCACATCCCTCAGCACTGCATCTACATCTCTTTTAAACACCTCCAGGGATGGGGACTCCACCACCTCCTTGGGCAGCCTGCTCCAATCTCTGCAAACCCTTCCTGTGAGGAAATTCTTCCTAATATCCAATCTGAACCTTGCTTGAGCCCATTTCCTCTTGTCCTGTCACTTGTCTCATGTGAGAAGAAACTGACCTCCAGCTTACTCCAACCTCCTTTGAGGTAGTTGCAGAGGGCAGCAAAGTCTCCTCCTCTCAACCTCCTCTTCTGAAGAGCAACCCCACTTCCCCCAGCCGTACCTCCTAAGGCTTGTGTTCAAGGCCCTTCACCAGCTTGGTTGGTGGACAGCCCCTGGGAGCACAGTCCAGCATTCAGGCAACAGGCTGCCCAGCTACCACGGGCACAGCAAACACTCGGGCTTGGCACTGCCTACCAGTGCTAGCATCACATCTGCTCCTCCCAGCAGCAGCAGAGGCCAAAGCTTACAAAGCCTCCTCGTGGACCTTTTATCCACATGAGTATGTGAAAGGTAAAAGAGCCTCAGAAAGCCAGAGAGCTTCCCACTTGCTTTGAGTTTCTCTAGGTCAGTGATCTGCCCCTTTTGCATCTTTTTCCTGTAATCATTTATCCTCATTGAAGCAGTGGATTTACTCATTAACAGCCTGACTGTCCCCTGCTGAGCCTTTGCTGTCCCACAGCCCATTTATTTCTTCCCAGCCCATACATCAGAATCCTTTATTAAACCCTCTCACATTTAGCTGCTGGTAAGTAGGTGCCTGCCTTTTCTTTCCAACCACACAAGAACTAATTCAACCCTTCCAGGCAGCAAGGAAAAAAACCCAGGTGCTTCCCCTCCAAGCAGGCATGGCTTTTTATCCAGCCATTTTTTAATACAATACTCAAGTCCCTGAGACCAAACAACCCCCAGACTACAGAATAAAAGCACAGAAGCCAGAAGAATGAGAATGTACCAAAACACACTGCCCACATTTCCCTCCTTGGCTAACAACACCTTCTGTCTCATTGGTATGGAATCACTTTGGTTGGAAGAGACCTTTAAGATCAAGTCCAACTGCTCATTCAGCACAGCCAAGCCCACAGCCAAACCATGTCCCTCAGCACCACATCTACACAGCTTTTAAATCCTTCCAGGGCTGGGGACTCCACCACTGCCCTGGGCAGGCTCTTCCAGGCCTTGACAACCTTTTTGATGTCTGCGCATCAAGTCCTTACTCTAGAAAAGATTTTTCTAAGTCATCAATACAGGGCTACAGGGCTCTTAGCAACAGTTCCCTGTGCTTATATCCCAAGGTTTTGCACCCACCCATTCTCTTTCAGTCTACAGAGTCTGGTGCAACTCACCACACTCATGTTCAGAAATCCTTCTAGGTGCCCCACTCCTTTCAGACAGAAACTAATGGTGCCTGCCCCAGTACGTAGGTCAGCTCTTATCTTCCCCCAGAAAACCTGGGGCAAGGCAGAGTCCTGGGGAACAGCAGTGCCCTGACCCCACAGCTGTTCCAGGTGGTGGCAAGCAGCCTCTACCTGGCCTAAGACACACACCAGAGACCCACAGCCCTGCTTAGACCCAAGCCCAACAGGACAAGACAGAGCTACAAAGCTGTAGGGACTCAAACATCTCCGCAGAGCTGAGGTGAGAGACAAACACTGAGACTAGGGAAGGACAGGGACTGAGTTTTGCACCAACCTGTTTTCAGATTTTTCTCTCAAGAGTTTTATTGAGAGGTCAAAGGAAATGCCTTCCTGGAAACCAGAGATTTGGAGCTACCAGCATGCAGCCTGCTCAGAGCCACGACAAACAGCAACAGCAACCCAACGTTTCATGATGTTATTTTCTCAGCAGTGCCTGTTCCCTTTCTAAGTGGCCTGGCTTAGGTGAGCAGCTGATAGAGCATTTTCCACAAAGCATTTTTTTTTCCCCTTTAAATACCACTTCTGAGAAGGATTTGGCTCGTTCACCAACTTCACACACAGCACTGCTTTATCCTCACGGCATCCTCCTGTGTGAGCTGTCCCTTACCAGCCAATGCCACGCACTCCTCCTGCCAAAAAGTCCTTGGGGGACCAAATCTGTGGCACTTGGCACAAGGCAGGGCAAGAGTGGTGCCATCACTTGTAACACAAAGACCCTGCACATGCTGAATTGAAGATTTACCAAGCAGTACATGCTCAAACGTGAGCTGTGGCTCAAATCCCAGCAAGTGGAGTCCCTTCTGAATTAATCCAGCATCAGTCCGTGCCACCTAAGCATCACTTAGTGGAGCCAGATGTGCCCAGTTTGGGTATAGGTAACCAGAGGCATCTGAGCAAAGCAAAAAGCACTCAGGACAGAGGGAATGGCTGGAATTTCTCAGGATGAGGCTTCAGTCACTTACAGATAAGGACTTCACTCACACTAGACTTTCACTGCACATTAGGAGATATGCTGCACTGGCTGAGACAACCTTTGCACTTTCTAGGTTGCTGGGAGAAGTGTAAAGTAATCCCCTAGAGACAAGACTTAAATATTTGTCTTTTAACCCAAACCTGAACTAGCACACCCTCAGGGAGGGGCAAAGGGGACTCCTGCCACCACCACACAGACAGCTTTAGGGACCCCATAAAGGGGGACAAACACCAGCCCACAGAATGGGAGCAGGCTGAAACCACAGACCAAGGGGAAGAGCAAGTGCCCCAACCAGAGCTGCAACCCAGCTGCTGTAATCCTCTAGCAAACACCAGTGGAAACCCAGCACAGTGGTGGCTGTAAAGATACCCTTAAAACTTCCTAAAGCCACAGTGACTGTATACAGGATTTCAGATCCTCAGACTGTTTACCTCGAGGTGCCAATTGTCCTTGTTAAACACTCTAGGAAGCCTCAAAGAATGTTTGTTTTTAATGTCTGTTTTGGGAGTCAGGCAGTCTGGAAAAATATCTGCATCATATTTAGTCACTGCCACGATCAGCAGCACTTCACACCGAGGTCTTTCTCCTAGTAAAATTACTTGAAAGGAGCAGTAAAGAGTGGCTCCAAGAAGCAAAAAATAGAAGAAAAATAGGAAGTGGCCATCTGTCTCTGGGCTCATGGCCCCCACTGAACAAACACGTGCTTGTGCCATGCTGTCTGATGTACAAAACCGAAGTCATCAGCTCCCTGCAAGCAGCTTCATGTAGGCAGGTTGAGCCATGAGCAGATGCCCCAGGATGAGGTGGTGCTGTAGGAGAATTTAACTGGAAGTCACTCAAATCCAGATAGCTACATAAATCCAGGGACCAACATGATGTTTGAGCAGAAAAGTAATCTCACATTGCTCTTGGGGCTGATGTTCAAAGGCCCTTGGCTCCAGTGCCTTGATTCTCTTCCTGTGAACTTACAGGAATCTGCTTCTTATTTTACCACTGAAAACTATACCAGCAAAACCTCTAGACATGCCAAAACAGAGGGAAAAAGTGTGCTTTTCCATAGAGAAACTGGGGAGCTTCTGCTGGTGTGCATGTGGCCCAAGACTGAAACGGCTAAGAAAAAGCATGACTTGAGGGACATCATCTGACAGCAGCTAGGACACAGCAAGAAATAGTAGGCTCTTCAGAGAGCTGGCAGTTCACACACTGGGAGAGCAATAAGTTTTTTGTAAGCAGTGGGAGAGATCTGGCTCACTTTTAATGGCAGAAAGATTTTAAGAGGCCAATGGGAAATCTCCTTGGTGTGTCCCACTGTGGCAAGTATTAGACATCAGGCACACCTCTGACCTGGAAAGACTTAGCCAGTCCCAAGGATGAAGGGCTCAGCATCTCACAGAGAGCTCTAGCATGGCACCACTCTGCAAATCAACCTCTTAAGTGTACTTTGCTCTGTGCACATCTGGTTCCAAAGCTCCTGTTCACGTGACCTCTCTCAAGAAGTAGCTCCTCCAACGCTGCCTTGGTTCAAAGAACAATCTTAAGCTGAGATTTCAAGAACATCAGCTGGTTACTTTGTGAAGGAAGACTTGAACAACAGACAATACACACATAGGAAAGAGAGGATGTCAGTTTATTGGTACCACCACTCCCCACATGAATAAAACCTCCACCTATCCTGCTGTGCAGAGGGGAGAAGGTCCAGCTGTGGAGAAAAATCTATCCCTCTTTCTCCCCAGCAACCAACCAGCAAGCACTGTTACAGCTGGAAGGAGAGTCCACTCCAACCCAGCCCCAACCTACTGCCCAACTGCCCCAGCAGCTGTAGATACAGTCTGTAAAGTCCTCCCTGGGCATCCACTTCTGGGACAGAAAGAGAATGGGCTTGAAATCAAGAGCTGTAATGCTTTGAGTAACAATGTTCCTGCCTGGTACACCCTGTTTATCAACACACAGTCTAACAGGCTAACTATGACCTTGACCACAAGGAAAGAAAGAATCCCATTAAGAGACCACATTCATCCCCCTGCCAGCCAAAGCCAACATCATCATCAGAACATTTCACCATGAGCTTGCCAGTCAGAGCTCAGTTGCTCCCCATCATTCCTGTTTCCTCCAAGTACAATTTAACGGCTCTCAGTTAATTTGGTTAACAGTTCACCCAGCTGCACATCTGTAGAGAATAAAGCCTCCATGACCACAGATTGTTTGCTTTTAAAACATATAGAAGGAACTCGTGACTTTGGCAGCAATCACAATGAAAGCAAGTCATTCAAACATGGCACATTCCAGACCCAGATGTATGGGCACAACTCAGAGAGTGCAGATCCACCAGCTCCATGCCTCTGGTGGACTTGGGTCCTCCTGGCTCTGCCCATGCTGCAGCTTGTTGTCCACAATGCTTCCCAGGAGGAAGATGGAGAAGAGTAGAGAAGCTCTTCTGCATAGGAATCCTCCAATTCCTGCTCTTGCAAACCACCAGCAATTTGGCACAACAGAGTCTGCAAGATGCAAAGTGTTTGTGTTCTTATAAATAAAGTCAAGATGAAGCCCTAATGGATTTGTGAGCGGAGCTGCCTCCCCCGGGCCAAGGGCTCCCACACAACCATGCAGGAATTTCAGCATGGACTGGGCCAAAATTCCTCCACTTCCTCCAAACAGCCCCTCGCTAAGAAATCTGCTCTGACCTTTCATACCACTTCATCTCTTCTGCTTCACAATTAAAAAGCAGCAGCAGCACAGCGTGGTCAGTTTTCGCACAAGTTTTGGGTGGAAACAGTGTGGGCCACTGGCAATGAGCTTGGAAGTGCTGAAGTAAACTACTGTGTGCCACACCATGTGGCTCCTACATCATACTGCTGATGTTCAAGTTTGGCACACACCTTCTGTGGTTAAATAACACCACAACTAAGATGAAGTGCCCATGAACATGGAACCCTGAAGGCATTTCAAACCAAGAAATTGGTACAGTCAGAAAGCAGAGTCTGATGGTTCCCAATTTTGTGTGCAAACTGAGCAGTTCAAGCTCTCTCTCAAGCTTCTGTGAGATGTTGGCAAGTTTCAAAACCATCTCTGAAGAAAGGATTTCAGTTTGAAAGTGTCTTAAACACCTTGGAGCCAGTGTGACTCTGCAACCAGTTCCTGCAGGTCACTATCTCCTTGTCATCACTCTGCCTTCAACACCTCCCCAGTCCAGGCAGTTAGAGAAAGAAGCCTGCAATGCAGACAGGCAGGAGACCTCTCCATTAACAAATCCCTAAGGACAGAATGCCAATTTCCCTACAAGATGGGGGGGAAGGGTGTGAAAAATCAAGGCTAAATGAATTGTGATGAGTTTCTCCTCTCTGTAGAAGTGTCAGACATCACAAGATAAGAATATAGAGGAGAAAAATCTATTTCATGAATCTGAGGAGGGTATGTGAAAGATCTTGTGATCAGGCCAGGTAAGTTTGGAAAAATACCAAGAGAAAAAAAAACAAACTTAAATGGACTATGATTAAAAAAAAAAAGTAATCAATTAAGTGAAGTAACATACAAGATGTCATAGAGTTCTAAACATAAACTTGAATCTAATGGGTAGCCCAGGTTAAGTTGGGAGCTGTTTCAGGTACATCATGAGTCAAGGTGGCCTTGCAGAGCAGCTGGTGAGAAAACCAAGCCTCCTGACTGGCATGAAGTTTAGATTTCCTTGAACTTTCCAGTCTGCCTGTTCGCTTGTATTCTCTGAAGTGCATTATCTCTGCTTGCAGAGTTCCCTACAGCCTTTTATTGTCGTCTTATCTCTAGTCTCTTCCTGCTTCCAGCTTCAAAAACAACAGTGAACATGACAGAACAATATCAATGAGCTAAAAGGAAAATAGTATATATATACACCAGCCCAAACTGTCAACTTGGCTACCCAGCACACATGCAGAAGGGTTCTGTGTGTAGAGATGAGGAAAAACAATCTCCCCTGACAGATGATGAGAGGATCTCATACTATCATAAAATTCCCCAAGTGCCTGGAGCACAGCTTGGTAAAGTACTGATCAAACCAGACAGAGCTATCTGCAGCCCATCACTAATCTCAAGCTAGGCAGCAGCCACTGGGCCCACAGGAGGAGGAGAAGAGGAAGACTCAGCTCAGCTACAGACCATAAAACAAGGTCTGTTCTTGAGTATGATAAAGTAGTTAAGCAGGCTATCTGCAATCCATGGTGCAACCCTTCTGGGACAACAACCACGCAGCAGTGGACTCCTGCAGTGGTATTTGGGAGTGCACTGAAAAATATTTCCAAGAAACTGAAGCAAAAAAAACTTCTCTGGCTGAGGATGCAGCATCCCAGAGAAGACCTTTTCCGTGGGCAACAAATGTTCATACCCACTGGGAGAAATCTCCATGCCTGTCAGATCAGAAGGATGTTTCCCAGGCAGCCCTCTCCTTTGATAGCACAGCAGGATGCACACATCTCCAGGGGCGCTCACAGACCCACAGCGGCAATTAGGCACCAAACAGACATCCCCAAAAGCACCTGAGTTGCCCCACTCCATGTTTGGGACCACAAGCACTGCAGCTCTCTCCCTCTGCCAGATTAAAAGAAAACAAAGCGAAAAACCAACCCAAGAAGTCCCAAGCTCCCTGGGTCTCGGCATCTCCTACACGGAGCAGGGCTCATGACTCACAGCCACAAGCAGAGCCCAGGCTGTGCTATGGGAGCTTTGCGCAAGCCTCTATCTGCCCAGGAAGAGCACGGCCATGCCACCAGAGGCTCCATCCGAGACAAACGTAATCTTCCAAGATAAGGCTTGTCTGTGGTGAAAGGAAATTGGCTGCTTTGCTCCAAACCAGACCCCTGCTGTAAGTACCTTTTTGCATACGCTTGCATCTCCTCGGCTGAGCTGCTTGGCCTCGTGGGTCAGCGCTGGGGCTCACACAGCAGCAGAGCCCCACCGTCAATCACTGCAGCAGGCTCCTTGCCAGCACAGCTCCTGTGAAACAGCCTCCCTGGGACAGACTTAATTGGAGTCTTTCGACTCACTTCAGGTTTCCAAAAGGGGCCAGTGTCCCCCATCGCTATTTGCTCATTGCAGAAGCAGACTCAGGAGACCTATCCATCAAAGCCTGATGCTAACGAAGACCAGTAACCAATTAGCAATCCCCCCAAATGCCTCATCAGGCATTTCCAAAACCAAGACATGCTGCAGGGTGTTCACCTACTCCAGCTACACTGCACATCTCTTGCAAAGCAACTTCGAGGTCACCCAGGCTATTTGAGTTTTGTGTTATTTTTAGGTCTCCAAATTATGTAGGGATATCCGGGAAGACTTCGCTGATCGAGCTCAACTCCCACAGGGTTCAAGACCAAATTGCTTACTAACTCATTTTATCCTCAAGGGTTTTCTCTTAATGTTTGGCTTGTGCCCTCCTGCTTCTATTGGTATTTGAATAAGAATGTTTTTAAAGAAGAATTAAACATTATTTTAAAGGGTAAAAAACTATGCTTCAGTCTTTGCGGGCAACATAGATCTTAACAGACTTCCTACATGTGAAATGAAGGTCTAGAACATCTGAAACATCCATTCCCTGTCTGAGAAATGCTTTCTTTCCATGTTCCACCTCTACTCTTTGTCATCTCCCAGTTGAGGCTTACACTGTTCTGGATTTCAGTCATCCTTCTTTTTATCCCCTCCTCTCACACCACAAATTAACACCTAAAGCATCAGCCACTGCTGTACTGCTCCAAGGGGTTATTCTGGGATACACCCTGATTACACCACCCAATTTAGACCACAGGTCGCTGCTAACCATCAGTGACAGCCCTCTCTCTCCATTTTGTCTTTTCCTAGACTATTCCTTCTAGACATTGCTACTGCAGTCCCCAGGAGCATCATCACCTCTGTTGGAGCCACAGCTGGATGCAGAGACCACAAACAGCAACTCTTGCAGATGCCTGAATTTATCTCCTCTAACTCTGTGCACGGATGTGACCAAAGAGGAAAACTATGTGCCAAACATTGGCAATTTACCTAAGATTAGCTGGAACAAGTGCAAAGTGGTGTTGTGGTGCACTGAAGCTCTCCTATTTGTGGAAGTGCCCTGGCCAAGCTCATTGAAAGCATGCAAGCTGGAGCATCATTGCTGTGAGGAAAGCCAACCCTGGCAGAGAAGGGAATAATCCATGAAGCTGGCATTCACCCCTCCTCCTAATCCAAAATAGCCCCATTGCTAGCTCATTGGGCTCACTCCAGAGCTCATCTGCTCCAGGGTCAGACAAGGAGAGAGGAGTCACAGGCATGAGATGTGCTGTGAAGGCAGCAGTGTGCTTGCTGGAAGTGGCAGTGCTGGAAGGATAATGCGAAGTGGCTGCTAAGGGTTACTGCTTTGCTCCATTTTTTAATTAAAGCAAAGCTGCCCAAAGGCAGAGGCAAACACTTGGTTGTTGAACCTATATCCAAAATAAGTGACTCTGCACAGCCTGGGGACAGCTGACATATAGAATCATAGAATGGTTTAGGTTGGAAGGGACCTCAAGGATCATCCAGCTCCAACCCCCTGCCACAGGCAGGGACACCTCCCACTAGAGCAGCTCGCCCATATGAAGGCAAGAGCACAGCAGCCCCCCAGCCCGTCATTGGCTCCCCAGTGCAGCCAGCCCAGCCTGCTACACGCTGCTGTGGAGAGCAAATGATAAACTCACTTGTCTGCAGCTTATTATGCTCTGAAATATTTACTGCCACACCAATCGGAAGAAAGAAACATTTCTCTTTTGGACATAATGAAGAATACATTTCCAGTGCTTAACAGCTGGAAGCTGGAAAGGTAGTCAAAATCCCTAAAAGGGGGGGGGGGGGAGAATTAAAGTAAGCATCTGCAAAACTCGTTTGCTGGGGAAAGGGAACTCTCCCAAAGCAACCTGGGGAAAGAGTCAATTAAACTCAGTCACAACTCTCAGGCAGGAGCTGATAAGATCATATCGTGAGTGTGATATCAACATCATGTTTGCTGTCTGCCCCTGGCAGCTCAACTCCAGTAGGATGAAGAGAAGCTGCTTCTCTTTAATAAAATGCAGCAACTCCCCCAGACAGATTTTCAGTATGGTTTCCATCAGCCACTGTAACATCAAGGAATTCTTTAATCTCCGCCCCACAGCTCTTCAGCTGATACATTAGCATCACCCAGAGTGTCTTCCTCCACCCTTGGGATAGCAAATGACCTTCCCTCCATCCCATTATGTGTACCCACAAGATTCAGGATGTCCCTGGGGTCAGCTCCTCCAGGCCTGGCAGCATGAACACAGCAAAGGGAATGCCAACCAGCACAGACACTTGGAAAACCCTCTTTGTCCAGCCCAGATGCTGACACTAACAAAGAGTCTCAATTCTTCCTGTTAGTTGTTACACCATCACCCTTTACAGCCCAGATCAGAACCAGCTGCCAATTAAACATAGCAGAGCAGAGGTGCTGAGCTGCAGTGGGAGGGAGTAGGACCACACATTATTTGCTAGCACAGAAGGATGTTCTTCATGTCTGAATCATGGAATGGCAGGAGCTGGAAGGGACCTCAAAAGCTCATCCAGACCAACCCCTGTGCCAGAGCAGGATCACCTACACCAGATCATACAGGAACACATCCAGGCAGGTTTTGAATATCTCCAGAGAGGGAGACTCCACAATTCCCCTGGGCAGCCTGTTCTAGTCTGCTGTCACCCTCACAGTGAAAAAAAAACTCCTGCTCATGTTTTAATGACACTTCCTGTGCTTCAGCTTTCACCTGCTGCCCCTTGTCCTGAAACAGCTTCAGGCTGGTGCCAGGCTGCCCAAACCTTCCTCCACTCCAGGTACCTTTGCCAGGAGGTCCTGATAGATGGGTGCTCCCCAGGACAGCACTCCTTGTCCCCACACCTCCAAGAAAGCCCTGCTGTTGGATGCACCAACTGCTTTTCCCAGAAGTGCGAGCAGTTGATGAGAACAAAAATGTTGCCTTGGAAAACGTTTCTCCTCTAAGTTTCATGACAGGTTTGAATTCTTTGGGAGGGAGGACTTGTGTGGGGTTGTTTTTAAACACACACTGTGTTATTGTAACTAATAACAGGAAATTAGTGTCTCGCTATGTGGTGGGACAGAGGGCAGTCCCTCTGGGGCAAGCTGCTGTCCATCCCCACCGTGACTGTATCCTGTGCGCTGGCTGTGTAGCAGACTGCTGAAAGCACCAGACAGCCTCAAAGCCCCTGCAGGGGAAGGGAAGGCATAATCCAGAGCCAAAGCCTTCCTGTGCACCCCACCTAACATGCTGTCTCATAGCCATGGGGCAACTGAAACCTGAAGCCTTTGAGTTTGGTCCATGTATCCCAGACACCAAAGGCACATCCAAACCGAAACGTGTCACCTCCCATGCCCTGAGGACAGCCAAAGAGATTTCTCTTCTCCCTTACTGGATCCCTGGCTGCCTCGTACCAGCCACTGGGAGAAAAGCTGCTTCTGCCAAACCCAAGACACTTCTTACTGAGAGAGACTCAGCTCCTGCTGTTTTCCAGCATTCAGTTCTCCATCTCAGCAGGCAATCAGGCTGTGCCAGAACAAACAGGACATCAAATAAACAACGCATTAAGATGAAGCACGCTGCGGACACGTGCGGTCACTCTGCTCTCCAGCCCCAGCAGCTCAGACTTCTGCAGCTTCTTTGCTCTGCTTGCTACAGAGCCCTGATTTTCTCCAACCTGCCCCAGGGCTGCCTTGCAGGTACTTTGCTGCAGAAAGCAAGGCTTGCTGACAGACAAACCCAGCTCAGATGCAACAGCTTTGCTTAGATGAGGATTGATAGTTTCAACACACCTGCAGCTATCCTGGCCAGAAAGGTATGAGCACACAGAGAGGAGGTCAACTGCAAACAAGGTTACTCCTGTAACCTTCTGCTAAGACAGCACCAAGCCAGAAGCAGCACTAATCCACCCACTCAGCTTTAACAGCAAATTTCTGGCCAATGAGACAGGCATAGTCCCCAGAAGCCAGGGACTGGAGGAAAAGCAGCCCAGAACGTCTCAAGCCCAGCAGTGTTTCAGGTCATGCTTCTGACCCAGTTTCAGATCCGGGTGGTTTCTATTCGAGGGCAGCTCCGCTGCGGCACCTGGCTCTGCTGCCAGCCATGCACCTGTCAGTTCCTCTCCCTTTCAGCAACCTGACCCAGGGTAATGATGCCACCAATGCACTTGCATCCTGTCCTCTGGGGACACTGAGGCATGCAGGGCAGGAATGCTGAACTGCACCAGGTCTCACTGCTGGCATGAGATGCAGGCACTGGCATGTGAAGAAAATGAACCCCCCAGAGGTTTCCCAACACCAAGTACCAAAGACAATGTCCTAGTCTGCATGGCAGTCATCTCATTGTTTGCTTCTTCCTGGTGACACAGGCACATTGCAACTCAGTCCCAGAAAACAGTCTGGGTTAGAACAGACTTAAAGACGTAGTTCCAGCCCCCCTGCCACAGGCAGGGACACCTCCCACTAGAACAGGTTGCTAGAGGCACTCTCCAACCTGGCTTTGAACCCCTCCAGGGAAGGAACATCCAGACCTCCCTGGCCTACCTGGAGGGTCCTTACTCTACTGCCTTCCCAGAAAACAGCATCGCTGTAGGCATTTATTACCTTAACACTGCAAGAAAAGGAAGGAGCATTAGTTATGGATACAACTTAAGCACAGGGCTACAAACACAAGGAGCCTTGAACACCCACAGTGACCTTGCTGGAGAGGCATGAGACCACCAGCACTGCAGGCACAGGTAGCTCATCTCCATCAGGCTCCAGGATTTGCTCTGCCACTGGAGCAGAGACAGTGGAAAAACACATCACACAACCCTACACTGCTCCTCTCGGCCACAGTTTAGAGACAAAGGACACAGGGCTGTTATTTTGGAAGCAGCAGCATCGCTGTAGCATGCCATGGTACTATGGGATTAACAAGAAGCTTTTAAGGACCTGGTGTGAATATCCCAGAACACCTTCAGAGCAGCTGCAGACAGCAGTCATTTAATTTCTATCCTTTGCTGAACACTCACAGTTCTTCTAGAGGAAGGGACCTTGCGAGTGCCAAGTCAGCAGTGGCCACAGCATCATGTAGTCAGCAATATAAACACTGTGGGGTCAGTGCAAAGTGGCTGGTGGGAAGGATGCTAACCTGAGTTAGCTTGGCTTACAGGCTGTTAGCTGCATTTCACAGTCCAAGGGAGACCACTGCTCCCAAGGGGAGGTTTACAAATCTTTTCCAGGATAAAGATTTGTAAATAGTGTCTTTCAACTTCTGTCTGAGACCAGATTCTTGATCTCCTGTTTTCAAAGAGAGTCATCATCTTCAAAGGAGGGGAGGCAAAGCCATTCATGCAAGCAGAGTAGCTACAAGCAATCCACACTGTTTGGCACTCGTCTGCAAAGCTGCTGTGGTGGGTGTTTATACTAGATGATGTGTCTACCAGGAGCAGCCAAAGCCTCCCCTGCAATGCCTCCCAGCAGTGTTCCCAGGCACAGGGTACATCGCCCTGACGGCCTCCAGAAATCAGATCTGCCCAGGGAAACGTGATCTCTCCCATACCCCTGCTGCTGAGGGACAGGGGTCACATTCTGCTCAGATCACAGCAAAGCAGGCTGGCATCTGACTCAGCCTCACAGTTCTTGAAATCAATATACAGGGCACGGTAATTTCACCTCTTCTCTTTGAAGAGGTCCCACCCTTCCCCCTCTGCTGGCCATGAAACCAGGCTCTGGGTGGTGCCTTCCAAGACTGTAAATTGGCTTGTTGAAAGCCTTACCAAAAGAAAGGTCAGCCCTTATTAAACCCAGTGAAACCGAGAGTGCTGTGCAACTATTTGCACGTCATTCAAAGGATATGCACAAGGACACAGCTGCTTGCAGCACAGCAGGTATCACCCCTCATCCAGATATGTCCATGCTGCACTGGTTTCCCTCCAGAACAGCAGGAAGATGCAACTCCTAGTGCCATGCTCCGACTACAGCTCTGACTACAGAACGGGGCAAAGCTGGTGTGGGTTGTGGAACTGCTGCCCTTCAGTATGGAAGGTAAACCCTCAGACAGCAACCAAAGCTGTAGGGAAGCAGAGGTCAGGCTGGGCCCTCTCTCCAACTCAAAGGGCCAAAGAGCAAGTAAGAGATCCTTGCAAGGAGCAGCCATAAAAGGCCGAGTCTTCCCTGCGGGCTCAGCCACAAGGGGGCAACAGCATATGCACACACGGACACACACCTGTGGACACCTGCACACCTACATACACACACAAAATTGAACCAGAGCCTGAGGGCTACCAGTAGATGATGCCCATGCTTTGAAGCCACTGCTGAACCCTTGCTTTTGGAAAGGGGAAAGTAACCAGGAAAGCAACCACAAGCATCAGAAACAGTGATCTCATAAGCATATGCTCCCTGGTCCACAGTGTGCCTGGAGTCAGCTGAAAGCACTTCCCAGAATTTCAGTGCCCTTATTCTGGTGGATGAACATGACAAGGAAGATACAAGGGGACAGAGAGTAGAGACAAGGCCATAAAGGCACTTGGCAGTGATCTTCAAGGCAGTTTTCATTCCCTTTCATTGAGCTGACATCCACATGACAAACTGCAACTCTATGCTCACAAACATGCTGCAAATCCACCGGCTCAGGCTTTTAAGAACAGGGCCACCCTGTAGAAATCCCAACTGTCCTACAGGTTGCTCCCCTTGCTCTTGGTCTCCCCTTTTACTGTGACCATGCAACATCATTGCAGGGCAAACATCCATTTACAGCCTGCTCAGCCCCTCCTGCTTCCCTGCTCCCACTGCCCAGCCCTGGGAGGGAATAGAGATAAGGGGAGTGCTGCAGAAAAGACAAGGGCTTAAGAAAGCCGTGATTTAGTGGAGATAAAAGGCCAGGGTGTGTAAGCACACACCACTGAAAGACCACTGCTGAAAGGAGGGGAGGCATGGGCAATGGCATGTGTCCAGGGTGGAGGAATTGCACAGGGAGGGCATTTACCTGGGAGGTTAAAAAATATCCCAGGTTTTTGAGCAAGAGCTGCATTGTTGTCCTCATGGCACCAGTCTGGTGAAGTAAGTCCAAGTGACTCTCGCTGGAAGCGGCTCTCTGCAGGTGGCTTGATGTCAGAGCAGCCCCAGCTTGTGCAGAGAAGGGCCCCACAGCTCAAAATCAGAATCACAGAACATTGAAGATTGGAAGGGACGTTCAGAGCTCAAATCCAACCCCCCTGCTATAGCCGGATCACCTAGGGTAGTGTCTTTGTCTCTGGCTCACAGGCTGAGATATGCACTCAGGCATTTCAAGCAAAAAATAGCAATGAGGAGAGCAAAGCCACATGGGTCCTGCATGCAGCACTCATCCACCCTCTCCAGAAGCAGATCTGCTTCTCCGCTGGGCAGGCTGCAGCACCTGCCCTCCCCCTGGTTTGGATGAGCTATGTCTGCTGGAAGAGGTGCCTGTGTCAGTGCAGGAGGCTCAGATGTGCCCATTACAGCTAATACAACTGGGCTCATGATTTTTGGCATTCTGGTCACCTTAGGGGACAGTCTCCAGCCCGTGTGCTCATGGTGTGAATTTCAGCTGCACTTCAGATCAAAGTCAGTGGTGGAGGTCTGGGGAAATGGGAGCATTGGTGTAAAACAGAGGCTGTAGAGCAGCAGCATCCTCTGGTTTGGGTCAATGGTGTTATGAACCCAGCCTTTCCCAGGACACTAACAGCAGCACAGAGCTGCCTCCAAAACTGGTGTTGATAACTTGGCTCACTAGCTGAAGAGGTTTAACAACAAAGTGGTGGGGGAAGAAAATAAGGAATCGACTGGCAAAATAAGGAATTAACACTCCAAACAACACAGGACCTGTGGCATCAAGAGCTAATCCTGTCTCCACGCCAAGCTCAGAAACCTGCAAGGAGCCTGCAAAACCACAAAGCTACAACCTCTGGGACTCTGCAGAGTCCAAAGCAGTTCCAATCTCCTACCCAGTAAATCTGAACCAAGCTTTTCAGCTGCCAGCCAGGAATAACATTTTGGTGTAGCCCTTACTCTGAGGGCACCATTCATTCCCCAGGCTCCCTAATAACACATTATTTTCTCACATCATTAAGGACAAAGCAAACAGCTTAGACATTTCTGTTCCAACATTAAGCTCTCAAGCACATTTGCTGCATATCTTATCAGCACAGCTTTAGCAGCCTTTCTAAGCTGTTTCAAGACTTTGGCCTTCAGAAACCTGGAGAGGGGGATGGAAAAACCCTCTGTTCATACTTACCACAGCACAGAATGCTTTCAAGAGGACATTCCTACCATCCAGAGCAAACAAATGTTCCCAACTGTACATTCTGTAAGTTAGAGTAAGTAGTATCAATCCAAGTTTACCATACAGGACAACTTAAATATTCTTGGGAGTTCCTGGGCCAGTTTACAGTTGGAATGAGGAAGCCAAACAAAAGAACATTTGTCTCTGCTTTAGACAGCTTGCAGGATGGTTTATATCCAAAGTTTTACAAGCCCAGCTACATCAGCAGGACCACAAACTTGTTGGGATGGGCTCTCCAAAGTATGCTAAGGGCTGTACAAATCTGGGACCTGCACCATGACCACGCACTGCAGGCTCTGCAGTACAAAAAAGAAACAATCCAAACATGAAAGAGCTACAGCAAGACTCTTTTTGGTATTGATAAAGCCTTGCTGATTTGCTACATTCACTCAGGAAGCCTTTGGCTAAAGCAAGAGCTGAAAAAAGAAGCACTCAAGTCCCTTCCCATAGGATACAAATAGGATTTTGTGCTTTAGACTCTGGGTGAGACCTGAAAGAGCTCCTGCTCTTCCTGTGGGCAACAGTGAATTAGAGGTCTGTGAAGGTCTCAGAGCTTTCTGGGAAGCCTGGAGCAGTGATGTTAATGATCCCACACTAACACAGCATGTACACTAATAAATCACAGAATGGTTAAGGAGTGGAAGGGTCCTCTGGACATGGTCTACTATGAAAAGCAAATCAAATCATCTGTCCTGCAAGGCACACTGAGGACAGCAAGGTGCTACACCATCAGCCCCAGCCCATCTGTTTCACCAAGCCACCTCACCCTCTCTTCTAGAGAGCTCATAACCCAACACCCCAAAGCCCTGGATGTCATTGTTTTGGTCATACCATGGAGTTAAACCCCAGACACCAGGACTCACTACCTGTCACCATCATGGTAGGGCTGGGGTGTCACGAAGAAGAGCTGACTAGTTCAGGGGCAATGATCATCTTAACCATGACTGGATTCTCCTAGAAAAGTCAGGGTTGTGGCTTAGCTCTTAATTCACCTAAAAAAACCCAAACAACAAAACACCCCAAAAGATTAATTTTTACCTTGACAAGGCACAACTTGCACAGCTGTGGCACAGCCATTTCCCATCACTGAAAGGCTGGGTCTGAAATCCTATCTGTAGCCCACCCAGGTTCTGTCTTTCCTTGCATTTATAGGATTTAAATCCCCCAAAATTCCAATGTCATGCATTGCACTTCCAGAGCTGCAGGAAGTCCACTCCAAGGCACATGCCAGCTTCAGCTCCCAGGGTTTCCTTGAGCTGTCCTTTCAGTGACAAGGAGAACAAAGCAACCTTGGCAAGTGGCCACACTACAAGCAACTATTTCCCCCATTCCCTTGAATGGAGTGGATATCCTGTCAGAAACCTGCGCGCATGGGAAGGGTGAGGAGGGGAAGGAAACGGAAGAGGATGAATTAGCTAAAAACTGGCAAAAGTGAGAGGTCTCAGCTTGCCACCAGAGCCACTGAAAGGCTATTCCTTTTCAATGGCCAAATGCCAAAGAGGAGTGACTCACATAAACCTTAGAGGAGTCTCAAGAGCAGTATACTTGAACCCCTCCTCCTCTGGATCTAGAAGATACTCATTCCCTGGCTTTGACATTCTATTTATGACCGCTTCTGAACCCAGTTCTAGGTGGTGGTGGCTGCCATTTCCTCCTTGCTCTCCACTCCAGGTCTTTCTTACTTCCCCAGTGTCCATTTCCAGGGCTAAGAGGCTTTAGAAGGTTCCTTACTGAACCACCATCAGCTCCAGGTTCCACACATACAGAGGAGACAGCTCCAAGAGGAAAAAGAACCTCCCTTGCATCATATATTAGCTCCCTGCACCAAACTCAAATGAAGCAAGCTTCCAGGCACTTCAGCAACATCAGTCCACTAGGCCATCTAATTAAAAATATACTATTAACAGACAGGTTGCATCAGATGATCCTTGAGATCCCTTCCTACCTGATATTCTAGGATTCTATGATCATCTTTCTGCAGTTCTTCAGCACAGGTCTTGCAAGCCTTGACAGCACTGGGTTTAAAGCTGGAGCTGTTAACAGATTTTAACAAAGCCAAACCCAACATGTGCAAGCAGGTTTGTTCTTCTGAATAAAAAAGGATATCTGTGCTCCAGCCACACACCACATGAGCATTGGTCAGCAAGTTCCCCCACCATGACACTGGGTTAGCTGACCCAATGGCAGCACATACCAGGGCCACAGCAGGATTAACATTCCCAATGCCACTGCTAACACCAGCAGAGATCCACAGCTACAGTACTTGTGCAGTAGTTCTGGCTGCTGCTTGGACACATAAGGCTTACAAGAGCATAGGTTTTGTACTCATGACCCCCCAAGAGCTCCCTTGTAGTTACAGTCCCATTTACAGAGACCTGAAGCAAACCTACTTGAGGCAGAAAGCAATGACTGGTAAAGAAAGAAGAAACCAAAACCCATCCTGGAGTCCAGCCAAAATCTTTGTGCCCACTGGAAATAGACTTTGTAAAAGCCTGGAAAAGGATTAAGGAACAGCTTTAGCAAACAGCCAGGACAACAACAGTGAAGTCATGATGAAGCCAGCAGTACAGATTTCTGTTTGCAGTCATGAGTCTGTGTTTGCAGTTTGCAACTCTGTGCAAACAGCAGAAAGCCATTCTTTTCCCCTTCCCATCAGGGCCTGGCATCACATGCATTTAACTAGAGATGCCTACAGCAGCATGCCATCTGGGTTTTGGTACAGGGCATGCTCCAATCCACAGTGCATGGGACTTGCAGGAATCCCTCAATAGAGCTCAGCTAAGCCTGTGTGAGGGAGAGCTCTGTATCAAAGCAGGCAAAGAAAGGAACGGGGAAGAGCAACTAAACACGTGTAAAAAGTTGTGACAACTCTCCGAGTCTGACTGCTTGCTTGTCACTCCATAGGTTATGCAAACAACCACTGAAGAGACTCAGGATGTCAGGTAGAAGATGCAAAATGATTCCCAGCACACACCAACTAGAGCTGAGTTACACACAGCTTTGCCAGTAAATCTGCTCCATCAAAGCTGTGGTTTTCAGCACACAGAGGTACAATGGTAAAAGCCATCAGTGATATGCAAATTTCCTAGGATAAAAGCAGCTTATTCTAACAGGAACTGTTCTGACTTCCAGATAACCATGTACACATGCAACAGACAAACGTATCCCTGCAAGAGCAGCTCAGCTAACTTAACCCTGCTGGCAGAGCCACAGCTTCTCAGGTAGATGTAGCTGGAAACAAAGGATATGATGCTTCTTGTCACATCCAGGAGATTCACATCTCCCACAAACACTTTGCTGTTTGACAGCAGACAAGCTACCATCCTAACACTGTCCTCCAGGAGCTCAACAAGCCCCAGCAAGTCTCATCGCAGCAGCAGCTGCTGGCCCCTACCCCTTGCTCAATCCCTCTGCAGAGGCTGTCACCTCTGAGCAGACCTGTCAGGAAGGAGCTGCAGAGCCACCTGGCTGCACCATCCTGGCAGTTTGCTACACAATCTTGCTGACATCAAGTAAATGTCACTCAGTTCACCTAGAGAACATAATGAACCATCTTCAGAAGAGGACAGAGAAACTGAGTCCCTAAACTACACCACCAGCCCCAGCTCTGTCTCCCTGTCTCTGCCTTTCCAACAGAGCATTCTTGGGGCCAAGGTGGGGTGCTTAGAGGAAATGGGCGCTGTGCTTCCTGTGCTGCACAAACAGAAGCTGGCACCATCCAGACCCACCTTCCATTATCAGTGACATGTCAACAAAGGCCTTTTTAATAGTCATGCTTGGCAAGCCCTTCTGGAGAGCACAGAGTAACATCATTCTTCCTGTTCTTGTCAATCTCTCGTGGCCAAAGCAGTCCTGAACTACTGCACTGCCCTCACCTCACACAGTCATCCACATGCTACTCTCAAGGCATTGTCCTCCTTTGTGGATCTCCCAGTATGTCAAACCCCTGTTCCAATCCTTCTTCTCTAACCGTACCTCGAAGCAAAAGGTCAGTTAGCAGCACTGTGTGAACAGGCCACACTGCTCTGAAGAGCTGCTGCTGATCCCAAGTCCAGTCACCAGTCATTTAAAGGGACTCTTCATCCCACTGCACCAGGCACATGCCTCCTGACTTGTGTCTTTCTACTGGCCCCCCTTCTATTTTCTGTCAATTGAAAAGCAGTGTACTATTTATTGCACTGCTTGGCATCACACACAGGAGCAGAGGTCTGGAATTTGAAGAGCACTGCATCCAGAAAACAGGAAATGGCTGAGGATCAAGGCTGGGCACAGCCTGGAGGCCCACATTTATGACTATAATAAAAGGATAAGGCAGAGATGAAAGTAGGGCTGAACCAGACTTGGTAAGGCATCAAAAGAAAGGTGCAGGGGGCTAGAACAGGCTTGAAAGAGTAGAGAAGCTGACTAGGCAGATGATCAGAAGTGTATTTAGCAGCCTCCCTACAAGCCCTATGGATCTGAGCCAGGACATTGCTATGCCAGAGCCATGGAGGGCAAGGACAACCCCTGGAAACCTGCCTCAGGAAGCAGGAATAGCCCACTTGAGGGGCTTCTCATCACAATCAGGATGAGCATCAAGAGCTGAACAGACTGTGCAATGTCACAGGATGAGCGTGCCTGCCAGCCCACACTTGGGTCACACAGAGCTGGGCTGGCAGCACCTCCAGGCTCACAGCCCTTGGCTTGGCTCAAGAAATCATTCCTTCCTGCAAGTGACTCTGTGCTTGTTAGTCTGCTGCTGTGCAGGCTCCAGCTGGTAACAGGCTGTACACAACATGGAGATGTGGGCAGTAATCCGCTTTTGGAGACAGGACAAGTCAAGGTGCAGAAGTCACTAACCCACCTACTCAGATGCCAGCACATTCCATGTCAGAGCCATGAACCTCTGCAGTTCACTGACCTTCACCAAATACTCCCAGCACCATCTGTTAGAAGCAGAAAACTCAACTCTCCAGTGAGCAAAGCCTGACCTAAACAGCTCAGGTCTGCCTTAACTTGCCTGGTACAGCCACAAACAGGCTGGACAAAGCTGACCCCTGGAGCACGTGTATCTGCTCACATTCACACCTGAATCAAGGCAGGCTCTTGTTTACCTCTCCAGCCAAGCAGACACTTTCCAGGAGAACAGCAAGGAGCAATGGCAAAGCTTGCTGCCTCCTGGCTATTCACCGCAAACTAAAGCAGGCAGCTCACCTGACCTCTCCCCAGCTCATGCTTACCCCGAGGCTTTCTCCTAATCTTTGAAGAATCCCAGGGAGTTGAGTAGGAGCAGACAGCCTGAAGGGAAGGGGGAGTTCCACAGCAGGAGACCTCACCGTTAGCCTCCTCATTTCTCATCAAGCCAAAATTAAACATAGGCACCGATATCCAGGGAGAAATTAGAGTGGAAATCTTGCACACGTTTTAGAAAGAGTAATTATCCTTTCATCAGTTGTTACCTGGAGCTGTTCTGCAGGGGGAGGTTGAGGCTTATTTTAACACCTGAGCTGATTCAGGTCCAGGCAAAGCAAGTGCAGCCTCTGGGAAGATTAAGCACGAGGGTCATTTGTACAAGATGCAAAGGATGAGCAGAAACATCCTGCTCAGAGGCCACGAAAGGTGCCACAGTGCTGAGTGATTTAACCTGAGTGTCCCTGCTCCTCTGAGCAGTCTGTGCTCACAGCAGGCAGACACAAAGCACGGCAGGTTTTTGGGGAACCAAGTGAAACACCATCTACTCATTCCAGCCCTGGAAAACAGATTTTAAGCAGTACTGGTTTGTGACAAATGTAACAATTAAAATTCACATGTCACCCAGGATTTACCTTTAAGTGATGCTCTGCACATGTTCTTCCTTACAGCAACCACAATCAGTACTAACAATGAGGGGGACGAAAATCTCAGCCTGTTGTCTATCCCAGAGAGGGGAACTTGGCACCCTACTTGGCAAAGCTGATTGAAAAAGGGGGGATGGGTCTAGCTCTTGCTGCCAGAAGACAAATTCCCACTTGATTAACAGTCAGACACTCCCTTCCCACTCACCTGAGCAGCTCCCATGCAGTCACTGGAGCCAGGAATCTAGTGGGAGCTGGCAGAAAGCACTAGAAGATTGAGAAGGGCTAAGTGAAGGCAAAATTCTCCCCTTCATCAGCACACATACACAGAAAAAAGCTGCTGGGCTGGGGGAACTCTGAAGGAAACAGAACAGCCTTCACAAGTGAAGTTATTCCAAACAGTAAAGGAGAAAATATACTGGGAGAGAAGATCCCCAGAGATGGGCTCAGTGCCAGCTCTCAGCTCTGTGCTCTCTCACAGTCACACCTTTGCTGCATCTCCCAGAGAAGCATTACAAATATGCACCCTGCTTCCAACTGGCAGTCATGTTAAATACAGCAGCACTGAACAGGCTCCAGTGTCAAGGGGACCAACCAGCCATCTCCCTGGGCAAACAAGGGTTCTGAAGCCTACAAATGGACAAAGGGAGGTCTTGGACTACTTCTGAAGGACTTTATGACAATTGCAAAGGATCCTACACAGAAGAGACTGCAGGCTCAGCTGTTGAAAGCAAGAAATTTCTACTCAGCCTGCTTAACATGCTTTATTCTTAATGCTGCTTTTGCTCCAAGAGCCAGAGAACAGTTTAGAGAAAGAATGCCTTTGTTAGAGATTTTACACCCCAGCCCTTTACTGAGGGTGCAAAAGCTCACAATAAATGTCACTAAGCCCTCCTACCCCTTTCCCATAGTGGTGTTCCACCAAGGGAAATAAGTAAAAGCAACATGTAAAACTAATCACACCTGATCTCTTCACCCATTCTTGCAATGCTCCATGGAGAACACACACCAGCAGCCAATGGCCCCCAAAAAGGGAAGCTGTGCATCCCCACCAAGAGAAAGAAGAGACTTGTTTCAATTTTCCTTCTCTGTATAGCAAGAATGAACAAGGATGCCTCAGAGAGAAATGTAGGCAGCAGCTCTGTTACCCTGCAGCAGTTAAGACCTCTCACAACTACTGAAACAAAAGGAAAAAGGTGAAAGGTGGGTGAAATTTACCTAGTTTGTCAGCTAGGTTGGACGTGGCACTTGGTGCCATGGTCTAGCCTTGAGCTCTGTGGTAAAGGGTTGGACTTGATGATCTGTGAGGTCTCTTCCAACCTTGGTGATACTGTGATACCATCATGCTTATCCCACACTAAGTCTAGGCAACGCATCTAGGACAAGAGCTCCATTCAAGAACAACCAGCAGCTTTCTCTTGGGATTTCATGAGTTTGCTTACTCCTCAGGAAGGGTTATTCAAGTAATTAAGCCAAGGAATAAACATCAGATTCATGCTGGGGACGTGGAAGTAAGTCTTAGCTCATCAGTTTGCAAGGCTTTCCTTCCAGCTGTTTTTCAAAGAGCTCTTGAAGATCATAGAATCATCTATGAGGAACAACTGAGGGGGCTGAGGTTGTTCAGCCTGGAGACGAGAAGGCTCAGGGGAGACCTTATTGCTGTCTACAACTATCTGAAGAGAGGTTGTAGCCAGGTGAGGTTGGTCTCTTCTGCCAGGCACCCAGGGACAGAAGAAGAGGACACAGCCTGAAGTTGTGCCAGGGCAGACTCAGGCTGGACATTAGGAAGAAATTCTTCATGGAAAGAGTGAGTGGCATTGGAATGGGCTGCCTGGGGAGGTGGTGGAGTCACCATCCCTGGAGATGTTTAAGAGGAGGCTGGATGAAGCACTTAGCACCATGGTTTCATTAATTAGAAGGGTTAGGTGACAGGTTGGACTCAAAGATCCTAGAGGTCTTTTCCAACCTGATTGATTCTGTGATTTGTTCACTGATTTGGAAAAGACTTCCAAGATCATTTAAGTTCAACCCCTGACCTAACAGCACCATGGCTATAAAAACATTTCCTGAAGTTCCAAAACTCTACCCAGTATTGTTGATGTGGCCTCACCAGTGCTGAGCACAAGGGCATGATCACATCCCTGCTCCTACTGTCCATGCTGTTCCTGACACAGGCCAGGATGCTGCCAGCCTTTTTGGCCACCTGGGCACACAGTGGGTCACATTCAGACCAACTACCAACCAACACCCCCAGGCCCTTTCCCAGTGGGCAGTTTCCAGCCACTCTGTCCCATGCCTGTAACACTGCATGGGGTTTGTTATGACCCAAGTGTAGGGCTTAGCACAGAACTTTGTTAAACCTCATGCAACTGACCAACAATCCAGCCTGTCCAGATCAAGATCTTCACCAGCAGCCTCCATCACTATTTCAATGAAAATAAATGAGAGGCTGGAAATTGAGATGGATGGAGAATTCAGAGCACTGTGACACACCAGGTGCTATGATATGGTTCAGTGGTGTTCCTTTAGCACTAGGCCAGGTAACATTTTAATCTACGGCCTTCAGCCCAGCCCTACCAGAGATGAGTAGGAATTTAATATCCATTAACAAGAAATCAGTTTGCACCAAGAGAATTGACTTGTTCATACGAGTCAGGCATCCAGCCTCACTCACAGAGCCTGAAGCATTCTGCACATCTAACCACCTTGCAAAGCCAGTCCTAAAGGGCCACGTTTGCAGTGCATAAAGGAAACTAAGTTTATGCCCTGGAAATCCACCACAGGAGAGGGACCCACCTCCTTTGGAGGGGAATTCCACTCAGAGAATTGCAGCCTGCTGGCCAAGGTCCGAAGCGTCTGATGTGCACTGTGCCAAAAAAACCCTTTACTCTGGAAGAACCCCAACTCTAGAAGAGCTTGGCAAACAATTTAGTCACTTCAACAGAGGGCAGGAAAAATGGCAAATTTGGCAAGTCCCTTTCCAATCACTGGAAAACCCCAGAGGTACCTGGGAAGCTACTGATCTGCTCCCTTGCCTAGACATCTTGCAGCAACTGCAAAACACCTTTACACTAGCCCAGGAGCTCAGCTCTCAAACCTTTTCTCTTCCTATCTCTGTGAGTTACTAATAAATCCAATCTTTTTACCCCTTCCTCCTTTTTACCCCTAAAATGAGCTCATTTTAAGCAGTAGGAGGTTCCTTTTCTCCCCTCAGTGGCAGAGGTGAATGGATGTAGGTGTTCCCTGCTGGTGACTGGTGTGCAGGGGAAGCTGCATGCCCTCTGAGCAGCACTCCTGAATTAAATACCTTTGGGGATTAAACAGAAACTCCCTGAAAAGCTCCATGCTGAAATTCTGCTGTTCTCTAGTGTCACCAGGGCCAGCAGACTCCGGGGATGGGGGGAGGTGGGGGATGCTACCCAGCCACCTTCTCACTGCAGTAATTAACCTCAAGCAAGCACCGGCATGAAGCTCCTGCTCTTGCATGACTGCAAGCATGCCTCTCCACCAAGTTTATCATAAAGCACCAAGTATCCATAAACATCTCTGGGAAGGGCTGGCCTGGGTTCACCTTCACACAAGGAAGATGTCAGGCCCTGGCAGGAAGCCAACCATTCATGTTGCTTTAAACCTCCTGATTTTTGTCAGCTCTGACTCAAACGACCTTCCTAAAAAAGGCCCACAAGACTCTTCCATCACATCCTTTCCTCCCCTCCACCCACTGTGGCACGTAATCACAGCAGGACCAGAGGGGACAATTCCCATGGTGGCAGCGAGTCATGGTCTCCTGTCCCTCTGCTCCCTGCACAGGCCCTTTGCAGCAGAGGCATTTCCCCACTTGCAGTTGGTCTGCAGGCTCTGGGCAGAGGAGGAAAGAGTTTGGAGCTAAGCAGCAGAGGAGCAGGCTTAGGAGCCTCCATCACAACATAAGACTTTGCCCTCTGAGCCAGGCAGGATGGCCAGTTCTGGGGACAAGTCCAGATAGTGCCACAAGACATAGCACTCTTCAATTCTTCCACTCTGTAAAGCCTGAGGTGTGCTTTATCATGGTGCCATGATGTTGTATTTTGCAGCAAAGTCACACAGTGGCCCCTACCATTCATCCTAAGTGTACTGAAACTTGAAGCCACAATGTCATAAAATACATACTTCCCTCTTCCTACCTCCTGCCAGCTCTTGAAATCCATTTAGTTTTCCTTCTTCATTGCCATACTCCTGGTGCTCAGATTCAGGTGTGACAGGAGAACCTGCAAGTGATTTTTCTTCCTCTTCCAGCTTCCCCCTCCCACATCGGTTTGTAAAAGGGAAACTACTTCTACCCAAGGAAGCAAGGACAGACAAGGCACCAGCAGGAGCACTTCAGATCCGACCCCGGGCAGATAATCGGCCACAATCTCTCCCCACGCTGAGGTGGGAGCTCTGCTGTGCTGATGAAGCTGTTAAGATTAGGCCACTGCTGGCACTAAGATGACACAATGCAGGTGGTTAAAGCTCTCACACCAGCTGGGTGGCCAGCCGGAGCCTTTCTTTAACTTGTCTGGCTGAGAATATTCCTCCCTCTCTCCTTCCCATAGGATTTTAACATCCCTGTGAAGAGAGCAAGCACCTAGCCAGCAAAAGCAAAGACTAAACAGGCAGCTTAATTAACTGTCCCTCTCCCGGTTGCCACAGCCTTGCCAAATGCTGGAGAAACCCGACTCTAGCTGGTAATTAAGCTCTTATTGCTCGAAAGGGATGAAGACAGCAGGGAAGCACCGCAGCAAAGGCATGGGGCTGTCACCATAAGCTCCCATGCCAGCCCCCAACAAAGCACCATGCCATCAGCACCGGCACCCCGGGCACTCACCATCCCCCAAAGGGACAAAAGCTTCCAGGGGCTGTCAGCCCCTCAAATTAAATCTTAATTGGTCCAAGAGCTTCCTAGAGGGTTACACAGAGCAAGGAGAGGCCTTATTTGCCGGTCTAAAAAAACATCCCTTCTCTCAGCCATGCCTTTGAAGGTTTCACCTGCACTGCTTCAAAGCTATCCAAGGAATCTGCAAAGCCTGGCTGCCAGGTACACCAGTCTGATCCAGTGCTCATTCTGCAGACCCTGCTGGGTCCCAAGGTTCCTCCTTTTACCCTCCATCCTTTCAACCAGCCTCAACTTCAAAAGGAGGAAATTAGTGATTTTGTAGCATTTCATCTTGTTTCTGTTGCCTGACCTGCCAGAACAAAGGAGGGAAAAGGCAAAGAACTGGCTCCCACCAGGAGCATAAAGAGGTTATTACAGCAATTATATACAATAAGGGCATGTAGAAAGAGAAAGCCACTGAAAATGGGCTGAAGCTTCAAGCTCAGGTAGTGACAGGACAAGGGGGAATGGAGCAAAACTGGAAGTGGGGAGATTCAGACTGGATGTGAGGAGGAAGTTCTTCAGCGTGAGAGTGGTGAGAGCCTGGAATAGGTTGCCCAGGGAGGTGGTTGAGGCCCCATCCCTGGAGGTGTTCAAGGCCAGGCTGAATGAGGATGTGGCCAGGCTGATCTAGGGTAGGGTGTCCCTGCCCATGGTAGGGGGGTTGGAACTAGATGATTCTTGTGGCCCCTTCCAACCCTGACCGATACTATGATTGTAAGTTTGTGCTCCAGTTGAGACCAGCAAGGCAACCTTTGCAAATGTGGCAGGGAAGAAAACTGAGCCCAGAGAAACTCCACACCATGTGAAGTGACTCTGTGCAAGTTCTGCTACCAACCTCTCTGAAATGATGGTGCGATCCCACCACACAGGGTACCAAGAGAAAACACAGAGGACAGGGAAAGAAGAGCAATGGTAAACTTAGACCAGCTCAATTTTAGCAGTATTGCAGCCCCCCTAGAATTATTTCAGGCTCTGGCTCCCAGCTTTGCAGCTCCAAAAGCTGCAGATTCCCAGGTGAGCCCAATACAGCAGCTGGCAAGCACACAGGGCAGCTGGGTTGGCTCCGGCTGAAAGCCAGAAAGAATGACAAAGAGGAGAAGCAGCTCTCCAGGAAAGGTGCTCTTTGAAAATCACTTTCCAGAGAAGCTGTGAGCAACCAAAAGCCACACTGCAGGCTGGACCCCAGTCAGAGCAAGGAGTGCAAGCAATCCACCCACCTGGCACACCCCTGCCAGCTGGGACATTTCTAGGGTACACAGCAGGTGCCACCTACACGGGCTAAGGGGATCGGCACACTGTGTGCAGCCCTGCGAGGCTTTGCCCACACAGCTACTATGCAACGCATGATGTGCCCCAGGCATTAGAAGGCATTTTGTTGGTGCTGTGTATAGCTCAGCTTTAGAGAGCTGGCACTCATGGGAGAGACAAAAAAAAAGGGAAGAGTGTTTGAGAAGCTCCAAGCAAGAGAATTCTGGGCACTAAAGTGTGGGCTTGAGGTATCTAACAGAAGAGTATCATCATCAATACATCCCAGGTATCTATAGCTGTAAATTTGGAGTTGGACACCTTAAACAGCAGTGACAAACGAGCCTTTAATCCACCAGAGAGGATGAAAAAGCAACCTGCAGAGCCAGTGCAAAACTTCGGTGCTCAACAAGACTTGAAATCACTGCAATCAGTGCAAACTCTAATAAAGGGGCAGAGCACTCAGCAGTCACAGCAGCCAGGTTTCCTATGCAAGAGGTGAGCTGTCCACAAGTGCACAGCTGCCTCATCCCACAGACCTTGCAGTCAAGAGAAGGCCAAGCTTGGCCTTTGACACCACAGGATTGCTAGCAGAGTCTGGGGAAGCACAGCAGAGAAGGTGAAAAGTCTATCCCCTACCTACTCAGGGAAGCACTCCAGTACTTAACTGCTAAACTGTCCTAGGCTGCAGAGCAAATTCCCCAAATTCTTAATTAGCAGGGCTAATGGCTGCCAGTGAGCAGCAGGGGCTGCTCCCAGAGATGAAGCTGCAAGGACTGCAGAGAAAGGAGTGTCTCATGCACCCCTGGTTCAAAGGCTGAGCTGCTCGCTCATCCACCAACCAGACCAATGTCCCCATACCAGAAAGCAGACACACAACTCATCAGGTCTCCAGGTTGTGATGCCTTCCTGCCTCCACAGCTCCAGCCAGGATGTCTTTTTTGCTGTTTTCCTCTAAGTTGAGAGCCTGAAAGCATAGTCCATTTCCAGAGGGAGAGATTCATGGACAAACAGAAGTAGCAGAGGAAACCTGGGGGCTGGCAGGCCTGCTATTATAATGTTAATTCGCCTTGATTTGCCAGCATTACAGACCAAACATCCACTGCCACACTTTGTCTTTTACAGGAAGATCTCCAGCATAGACTTGTTTATTTGCAGCACAACTCCAAATTCCTCAGGGCTGTATTTTTCTGTCCTGAGGTGAAGCCTTGCTAATTTTCCCTCTTCAGGAGGGAAGTACCCTATTTAGGGGAATGACATCTACACAATGTGGTAGGCAGCCACAAATGACTCAGTTCTTAGGAAGAAGCAACAGCAAATAGCTTGGACTGCAGTGAATACTACACCCAGACAGACAAGGAGGTTTTCCCTTCCACATTTCAACCACAGCCTCCTACCCCTGCCATTAAATAACTTTCCAGCAAGGACCACCAAAGGATTTCAGGAGCAGACAAGCAGGTCCTTGCCAGTGTGGACTACAATATAACCAAGAAAGGACTTGAGTTACCTGTCCAAGGTCCAAAGTGACGTTGACCTGGTTGAACTCCAGCCCCCGGGAAAGCGGGGGACTCTGCCACCAGCGCTCTGTCCCATCAATGGCATTTGTTATGGGGTGGGCCTTGTTGCTGTTCGCAGAGGAGCAGATGTCACAGTACTGGCCCTGTTGGGAAGAATATTTAACCAGTCAGAAAAATGTGGCACAAAGCAGACAGGTATCACAGCGAGCCAGAAGATTCAGGGTGTAAGCCTGTTAATGCAAACCAATACAGAAGCTTTCTGTCTGCACAGATGGAAAAAGAACAAGGAAAAAAACAAATCAAACACCCCACAACCACCACCCAGTGCAGAATGTGGGCTGCTCCAAGAAGCAACCCTTCTGTACTTCAGTATGTGCTGAGCATTGGCAAAAGGACCCAATACAAAGAACTGTTTGCCAGATGCAGAAGAGCATGAAGAGGAGGAAGCCACATTGCAATGGAGAGCAGTAGCTCAAGCTCCAGGGCCAGCAGCTCTCTGCTGAGGCTGCCACTCACATCCCTGCTGACACCCAGGGATCCTGACCTGAACCATTCAGTAATTCCTATGGACTCAGACTGGCAGTTCTTCTGCCCAACTCCCTACATTCTGTTTCTTGTCAACCTATTCATTTCACAAGTACAGTCCTTTCAGCTACATTTTCAAGCTTTATAGTCTAGCAGCCAAGTTCCTCTTGCTGGTGATGCTGCAATGCAAGGCCAGAAAGGGACAGCCTCTGCTGTCAGCTGGCCAGGGATCTAGCTGCAATCTCTTTTCTGCCTTGCTTTTGTGGTGTGTGTGGCTTTGTCAGCTCCATGGACACGCTGCCAGAGAAAACAGCTCTGCAACTTTAACAGCACCTCCTGAGCAGGAACAGACAAAGACCTGAGCTGTTAGGGGCAATTCTTTCTTTCCCATTTAATGCACAAATGAATCCAACCCACTCTTAAGGAAACCTGCAAATAGCTCTGAAAATTGGCAAGTTGCTTTGTGAAGCCACTGTTCTATCACTTGAATTGCTGCTACAAACAGTCTAGAAAGGCTCTGTTACAGCAATTCTCCTTTTAAAGGCACAGCTATCCTCAGGCAAGCAAGCTTGCCCTTGCCTGGCCCAGCTGCAACCAGCTTTAATAAGATGCCAGGTACATGATCGAGTCAGGCAATCACCTTCCTGCATACTCCACATCCCTACAAGGGCTGAGGCAAGACAGAGCCACTGAAGAACTGTGATTTTCCAGATGCCCCAAATTCTGAAGGAATCTCAGTGCAAAAGCAGATCCCACAGCATTCTCCCTCACAGCCACGTGCTATGTTATTTGCAGGCAATTATCCAACACAAATTGTTTTGAGCAAGAACACCTTCTCATTAACTCCTCTAGAGATATGAACATAGAAGACAGGCAAGTACAAGGCCAAAGGAAAGGGCAGCTGAAAGCATCCAGGTAACACAGACACCCACGCAGGGAGCTCTCGCTGTTCAGAGAGGTCAGGACAAGGCTCGTTTGAACATGCACTGAGCCAGGAAGGAGAGCAGACCAGATAAAACTGACCCAACTCTTCAGCTCAAACCCTTAACAGGAACCGGTGCAACAGGTTGTGTGGAAACTTCTGCTGCACAATACGCAACACTGAGGTGGGGGAGAAGCAAGGCAAGGTTACAAAATGGGAACAAATAATTCAAAAACCCTGTTCTCATTCTTTAAATTCTTGCCACAGATGTGAAAAGTCATTTTGAACCCGGAGTTCACACCCACGGGCAGCAGTCAATCCAAATCAGTAAGACTACAACCGGGGATCAGCAGCTCCTTATCAGTGCTGCTGCTGCAACCAATCCCACTGCTGTTAGCCCCACTACGAGTTAGCTTCCACTGGGCTGGTAACACACCAACAGCTGAACCAAATTTGCTGGCAAAGCTGGGATTAACCTTCTCACGCACCGGTTGCTTATTAGTCGTTTCATTAGGACTAGACCTTAACCTGATGAGAATCGTTTCCAGCTATTTGCATTTCAGAGCAGCGCAGGCTCCTGCACAGTGCCTCAGGTCTCTGCAGGGAAGAGGGAAGTTCTGACATCAGCAGAGGATTTTAATTAAAAAGCAATTGTGAGCTGCAAGCTTAGCAGAAACAGTAGGTTGTCAGAGCAGGAGAGGTGTGGACACCACTGAGGTACACCAAAGAAAGAACTTCAGCAATGCAAGAAGTGGGAAGGCAGCTTAGAGAACATAAAACTGCCACTATCAGAGCAAACTGCAGTGGGAGAGAGATAAGGAGGAGGTTTGAATGGAGAGCAGTTTTCAGAGACCTGCAAGACCTGATCCTGTTCCCGCTCAAGTCAGAGAGAACTTTGAAGTTTCCCCTGAGCATAATGCCTACTCTGGCACCCTGCTGGCACCACTTGCCTCAGGAAAAGCAGATGGCTTTGTCCTGGTTTATCTGGCCCTGCCATGACCCAGCCTCAGCTTTCCTCACCTAATTTATTGGAAAACCACAGGGAGTGTGAGCCACCCTGGACCACTGCAAGAGGAGGTGAGGGCAGGAAATGAGGGGGGAAAAAAACATTTCAAACAAGGAAAGTACATGTTTGCAAGCTGCTGCTGTAGATCCGCAGCTTACACAGAGTTAAGCAGGTGCTACTTGACCAGGTGGGCAACAGCAACTTGCCCTAAAAGCCTACATGACTTCAGCTGCAGTTAAACCACTGAAGTCCAGTAGTATCACATGAGTAAACACAGAATAAACTCATATAGAAAGACAGAACATCAACTGTCACCCAGCCCAGAGTGCCCTGCAGCACCACACGAGAGAAGATGGGATAAAGAAGCACCAGGTCTGATGGTCACTGACTACTGCAGAATATCCAAGGAGAACACCACTCAATTCATGCAGGTATGAAACAGCTTCAGACCCCATCTGTTAACACCTAGATGAGCAGGAGGACAAGACCTTCCACACCACTCTGGCAAGTGCAGCTCAGCAATGTGCAGAGCAGAGGAAGTACCAATTTGAAAACAGTTGCACGTTTTTAAATTCTAAGGTCTGTAATTGCTTTAATTAATGCTAGTAGCTTCCCTTATTGTTATACAACTAATCTCCTGAAATAATCATCTACAACCCTGCCTCACTCCAACAGCACTGGATAATCCCTGCCAGCTTTGGCAAGTTCTTACAACAGGCCCCAGGCAGCTGGTTGGGATGGGGCACACGAAAACATGGCTGTGCCTTTATAGAACTGTCTGTCTTGGAAGACAGAGAGCTACAAGCACCTTCAGCAAAGCTTGGTCAGAAAAAAATAAACCTCTGGTCTCTCTTTTGCCTCATCTTAAAGCATTGAGATAAGATTGTCCATTCTAGCCAAGTGGCACAAGGGAGGCAAACCCTCAAGGCAAGTCCTTTCCAGCACACCTCAGCATCGCTGTGTATCACATCCTTGCAGATTGAAAAGCCCCTTACAGTTGGAAATGCTCTCTTCTGCCAAAGAGCCCTGAATAAAGCAAAGGAAACTCCTTGAAAACGTTTAGAGCCTTCCCACAATCTGTGCCAAAACCACTGCAAGAGTCTTTAGGGCAGCATGATTTCAGGAAGCTTAATAATCTTCAGCATTTTAAGATCATAATATTTTAAAGTCAATAAACTCCCTTTCCTGAAAGCCTTTGATAATGTTGAATGAAAACTAGCAGAAAACACAACTGAGTGAATTCATTGACCAGGTGATTGTTTTAATGTTTACACTGGGTCTTTAGTGATGCAAGCATCCCTTCACCACCATCACCACCACCACAGCAGCACGTGGAAATCTCTTGGAGGGTCCCAGGAGACATACTTCTAGCATGCTTGACCAAACTCTCTTTCCACCACAGCTGCACTGAGCAGTTGAAGAGAGAAGGGAAGGGGCTCAGTCTGTTGGGACACCAGGCACCGAGAAGGTGCATGTGGAGTTCATTATTGCTGTTTCACTTTGCTCAAATTGAACACTTCCCTCCCACCTCCCTTATTGCTTTAGTCACCGGGTGGTGCCAAAACCCCTGAAGGGGATGAATTGGGAACTCTGACCTCTGCTCTGATGCCTCCTATTTCCTCTCCTCCCTTTTAGGTGCTGCCTGTGGTCATGGAAAGGAGACACTACAAAAGGAATTTTTTTCCTAAAGCTTTCAGACTGGCCAAAGCCCACTGGCCTGGGAAGTGGTGCTCAGATCAAAGCGACCCTGTGCCAGAACTGCAGAAGGGATGAGAGGTGGGGGTCACTGAAGAAAACCATGGCTGCAGAGCCCTGCTCACCAGTAGGGAGGTGGGGGGAAGCCAGGAGATGTGCATACCCTGCATGTCTAGAAAGGTCTGCACTGGAAAGTTGAGTTACAATTGACCCCAAAGCTGGTACAGCCCAAAGGATTTATTTTGGTCACCAGCATCCCCAGTACCATGAGTCACACTAAGCTAGCAGCATGGCCAGAGCACAGGTGGACCAAGGCAGAGCAACAGATAAGCGCAAGCCCACATTTGGTAGCTTTTCCAAGCAGTGTATCCTCTCAGTTCTGCTCAGCAGATTATTCACACTTGTTTGCAAGTCCACATGGTAGCAGCTACTTCTTTACCTTTCCTTCCTACATTCACCTCACTGCAGGCACAACTATTACATTGAGATCTCCATAGCCTCCTGCTACTAGTCCTTAAAGCAAAGCTTCTCCAAGTTACATTAGTTGAGGTTGCAGCAAAATGAAATAGATCACTTTAAATGGTAGCAAAACTCAAAAGGAGGATATGTCAGTTTCTTGCCATCCAGTAACAGCCTCAACAATTTCTACTATGTACAAAGCAGAATTCCATGTAGCAACCACACAATAGCCAGAAAATTCCTAGTGCAGCACTAACTCAGGAGAATGTGGCCAGAATGAGAAAAATGCTTCAAAGATCATTCTATAACCAAGCCAGTCCTAGCAAAAGACCAAGAAAGACTTGATCCCAGAAACTGACTATTAGCATGGACGTTCCTACAGCTCCACTGCAACAGGTGAACTGCCACTGTGAGCCTCACAAGCAAAGCAGACTAATAAGCAGCAGCTGGCAGACTTTGGGCTGAAAGTACTTCACATCAGAGCTGCTCTGCCCGGCAAGGACTGTTGTGGGCAGGGAGGTGGCAGGTCTGGAGATCCTGCAACTACAACTCGTGTTTTACAAGCCCATTTACAACGATTCTCTGCTCTTTTCAAGAGAGCCATAGCTGGGACACTGCACAGCAGTTTTTACCATCCACATTCCTGACTACAGGCTCCCTCTGGTCCGCTTAAAATGGGATCCCCGAGATGAGTCACCTGACAGTCACTTGTACAACTCAGCCTCTTCACTTTCTCCTCTGCTCATCCTAATCCTTGCTGAACACAGAGGGAACAGTGGTCTGAAGACCTGTAAGTATCACGTTTATCACACCCGATCATATTCTCTGATTAGCAGAGGAATTTAGGAGCAGGTTTGTCCAGGATTTTGTCAGCAACATGGACCAACAGTTAAAACATAAAGCCAGGGGAACTCAGCAAGATGCATTTCACATGTGCCGCTTCTGGCAAGTCTGGGAGAGAAAGCGCACGTGTGCCTTACGGTCCCAGCGCTCCGGGGGGCTTCAGAGGGGGTCCCAGCTCCTATGTACAGGCCGGGCCAGAGAGGATGCCCAGGGGGACACCCCTGCCTGCCCTCTGCCCCTTCCCAGAGCACCCCACAAGTAACCCAGCAGCTATCTGGTGGGCCAGCTCTGCACACGGTCTGGCTGTAGTGGCCAGCGAGGGGGGATGCGTGGGAAAATCTCGGCAGCAGCGGGGGCCCTGCCTTGCTCCCCCATCTCCGAGTTGCCCAACTCCTTACTGCAGCCTCTGACCTTCTCAGACGTAGCTCCACCACTTCAGGCACCGACGGCGGAATAACAGGGGTGGGAAAAGGGAGCGATGACTGGAGGAGCACAAAGTGGGGAGGGGGATTTAGACCTTTCCGCACCTTCAAACCGGGAGCTGTCTTTGCCACCCCAGCGAGGCTCCGCAAGCTGCCCAGGCACCCCTCCGTCCCCCACCTCACGCCAGCCGTACCTGGATAGTCTGGTTGGGGTCCCCCCCCGCTACCGGCCCGCCGACCAGCTTGCAGTAGAGATCCTCCACGGCGCGGCGGTTGCCGCCTCCCGTCGCCTCCTCGCCGCAGGTGGCGGTGGCGGAGATGCGGGTGCCCTCGGCCAGGTTAAAGTACGGCGGGTGAAGGCTGTGCCCGTTCACATCGCTGGGAAAGGAGGCTGGAGGGCGGACGGCGGTGGTGGACAGCACCGGCACCAGCAGCCACAGCAGCAGCCCCGGCCACGCACCGCCCCGCTCCGCCGCCCTCGCCATCTTCCCCGCGGCTGCCCGAGCAGCGGGGGCGGGCAGCGGCACCAGCCTCCCCCCAGTCCCGCCTGAGCTCTGCGCGCTGCAGCCGCTGCGCTACTTCAGCCCCGGCGGCGGGGAGGGGCCACCCACCCCATGCGCGGTCCCGCCGCCCTTTTAACCCTTTCGATCAGCGCTGGGGTCTCTGCGCATTCCACCCCCACAGCTCCCAGCGCTGGGACACCCCCAGCTCCCCCACCCCCCACCTCCCCATGCGGTTAGGCGTAGCTTTAGGGGAGGAGAGGCCAAACGGGGTGAAGGGATTCCCCCTCCCAAAGAAAAGGGGGATCGGATCCACAGGGAACAAAGTGCCCATTGTATCTGCGGGGCTGCCACCGCGCTCCCGGGGCTTCGGTACGTTGAACTCCATTAACCGACAGATCGCGTTATCTGCAGGAAAAACTATTACTAATTAACAAAACATTAAAAGGCTTCCACAAAATCCAGTTTGCTTCCCTCGGGGTGCGCTGGTCGGGCTTCGTGAATTTAGACAATGAAAATTTGCCTCCATCCCTCCCCCCTCCAGATAAAAAGCTGGTCTGGGGGGAAAAGCTTTGCCTTCTCACCTAAGTGGGAAAGAAGCAGCTCAGAAATAACCCAGTCTTGTACACCATCCCTCTGTGCACACGAAGTCCTTCCCTGATGTGACTTGCACGGACACACAGTCAGGCCCTTATATGCATCTGGGGAAAGAGACTTTTTGGATAAGAATCACAGCGTGGTGGGAGTTGGAAGGGACCTCAGAAGATCATCTTTTCCACTCCCCCCTACTAAAGCAGGATCACCTAGAGTAAATCACTCAGAAACACTCCCAAATGGCTTTTGAGTGCTGCCAGAGATGGAAATTGTACAATCACTTTGGGCAGCCTGTTCCAGCACTCAACCACCCTCAAAGAAAATGAGCATTTAACAAAAGCTTACATGTAACCATACACAACTCATCAAAACATTACTTTGATTTTCTAGCACAGGCAGACTTTTTTTTAACCCAAGAATTGAAAGATACACACAAAATCTTGTGCCTGAACTGGCCAATGCTGTTGTTCAAACTAAGAGGACACAGAAAAGACCAGCAGAGATCAGATCTGGACTCTGTGCAGTTGGATTGCTACGGTATTAGAGCACCACAAGAAGGAAAACAAGCTCTTCAGCCTGCCCAGGTCTTCACAAGCTACTGCTGCTGGGCATTGGGAGTCCTCACATCACCGTCTTTGTTTCTGTTCTGTGGACAGCCTGGCAGGACCCAGCCCTCCTGGAACGTTCATTGTCTTAGATAGGAAAAGCTCTTTATAAAAAGCCATTGTGGTGGGTGTAGTTCAACTGTATAGTTCCAGGATTGCAATTGCATGTGGCATGTACCTGGCAGTCTACACAACCACACTCCTTTCAGAGCTTTCAGGGGCCTTTGAGAGATCTCTTTTGCTGTGGGTAAAGCATGGGATGTGGCTATCTCACAGTCATATACTGTAAGATTACAGTAGGGTGACAGTGGAGCCCTGATCACTGTGGTGCCCTGGTCAGCGTGGTGCCCTGTCCACAAGCAGTCAGACACTCGCAGCCTTCTGGCCAGGTGCTGCTTGGGAAAGCTGGACATTCACAACCTCGGGATGGGGAGGACTGCGGATCCACATGCCATCAGGAACCAGGGAGCCATCCAACACCAGCTGTTTCTCTCCTGGCACCGCGCACAGCCGTGATCACGTTAGCATGACATCAGGACTTGTGAACGCAGGGTGGTGAGAGGTGCCTGGTTCCACATGGTGAGGAAGCACTGGAGCACAGCCGCCAAGCCCATTCAGTAAGAAGGACTTCCTAAAGGGCTCTCAGACTTATTTTAACCCCTTCCTGCTTGTTTGTCTCCTGAGAGACCTTTCCCTTGGTTTCCCCACTTAACACAAGATCAGCAGATGAGGTTATCCTTTGAAAGCTAAGTAGAACCTTTGAAAACAAAACCTTATAAAGAGAAGCGGCAGGTTTTGCCTTATAAAGAGAAGCAGCAGTTTTGGCCCTTTAAACTGTGCTTGAAAATTGGCGTTTTGCTGCGGGGAAAGTGGAACGGCCACCTCTGAAAACACCTGTGCTCTGCAGTAATCGTTAACTAACATGTTTATGTATGGGAGAGCAGTACTCCACAGGACAGGAATCAAAACTTCCTTAAACTTCATCACACGCCATGTTTAAGTCAGCTACCTACACCCCACAGCATCTGGGAACATGTAAAAGGAGTTAACAAGGAAAGCAAGGCACGGATTAGGAAAATAACTTTCTACCCCCACCACAAGAGAGTTATGAGGTAAAACCCCTGGGCCAGTCTAATAGCCCTAATCCTTCTAGTGGTAACGTCGTGGCACATAATTAATCACCCTTCCAAAATGCAATTAAGAAAAGTGAAATCACAGCTAGCACGTGGGGTCTGTGGCATAGACTCAGGAGAGCCATGCAGAAAAAAATAAAAGACTCTTCTCTAGTCTGACCTGGCTTCTGGAGAGCTGCAGAGCTACTTCACAAAGACACAGGCTGGGGACAGAGTGGCTGGAGAGCAGCCAGGCAGAAAGGGACCTAGGGGTACTGGTAGATAGTAGCTGAACATGAGCCAGCAGTGTGCCCAGGTGGCCAGGAGAGCCAATGGCATCCTGGCCTGCATCAGGAACTGTGTGGCCAGCAGGGCAAGGGAGATTATTCTGCCTCTGTACTCAACACTGCTCAGGCCACACTTTGAGTGCTGTGTCCATTTCTGGGCTCCTCAATTCAAGACAGATGTTGAGATACCGAAACGTGTCCAGAGAAGCTGGTGAGGGGCCTGGACCACAGACCTGTGAGGAGAGGCTGAGGGAGCTGGGGGGTGTGCAGCCTGGAGAAGAGGAGGCTTAGGGGTGACCTCATTGAGGTCATAGCCAGGTGGAGTTGGTCTCTTCTGCCAGGCAACCAGCAAGAGAACAAGGGTACACAGTCTCAAGTTGTGTCAGGGGAGGTCTAGGCTGGATGTGAGGAGGAAGTTGTTGGCAGAGAGAGTGATTGGCATTGGAATGGGCTGCCCAGGGAGGTGGTGGAGTCGCCATCCCTGGAGGTGTTGAAGCAAAGCCTGGCTGAGACACTTAGCGCCATGGTCTGGTTGCTTGGACTGGACAGGGTGATCGGTTGGACTGGACAGGGTGATTGGTTGGAGTGGATGATTCTGGAGGTCTCTTCCAACCGGGTTGATTCTATGATTCTATGACTCTATGACAGTCTGAAGACTGAAGGTGTACTGAGGAAATTGGAGGTTTTCCAGGAAGCAGTAAAAATGGTTTAAAGAAAAAGGATTCTGAGGGGTTCTCTCCAGTACTAAAAGAGAGGGACAGAGGGTTTGTAACGTGATGAGTTGAATCTGATGCTGATACTCAATACCACACTGCTGTCATGCCAGCTCCAAAACGAAAGTGCTGGCCGGAGCAAAGTATCCCAGGACTCAAAGTTCAAACTGTAGCATGAGAGGCTTCCTGTTCCAGTTGCTGCTTCCAGTTTCTGGTGTTGGGGTGTGGAGCTTTTCCACCGGGCGGGCTGCAGGTTTGGGGGTGTGAGGAGGTCACAGGTTTCTGCTGCTGCTTCTGCATATTGCTGTGCTTTTCTGCAAACAGGCTATTGTGTATTGTCTCATTTCCAGTAAAACTCCTTATCTCAACTCTTTATCTCAACCCAGAGGATTTTTTTGGTGTTACTTTCCCCTCCTGTCTGTGTGGGGAGAGAAGGGGGTGGGCTTGTGAGAGCAGACTGTGTTAACCTGGGACAATAACACAGCTAAATATCTGATTTAGAGGTTAACCAAGAAGTTGAGATGCTCAGGAAAATGAGACACATTTGCTAATCCAGACCATACAGAAGTCTGACATCTCATCTGAGAGTCACCAGCAGTAAATATTTCAGGTGAAAACCCTTCTGAGTGGGCAAGGAATACTCTTGCTTCCAGAAAAGATGTCTCCTGATCTGTAACAGCTAGAGTTTAGCTTGAATGCTGAAGCCTTCTATTTAAGAAGCTTTAAAAAGGCTTTTAACTTGAATAACTCTGGACATTAACCACTGGCGTCCAACTTTGGGGTTGGACTGGATGACCTTTGGGGTTGGACTAGATGAACTTCCAGGGCCCATTCCAGCCCCTGACATTCTGTGACTCTGTGTAGTATCTGCTCTGATGTCTCTTTGAATTTTACTAGTTACTCCAGCCTAGCAATGGTGCTTCTTGGCTCTGTTTTACGAGCCTGCTGGTCAGGGTGACACTCTCTCAAACGGGAGGTGTTGAAGCAGAAGAGATCTTTCCATTTTAAAGCAGTCCACTACCAGTGACTGCAAAAAGAGAGTGAAAAAATAAATGCAGCCTGCAGCAATCCTACTCCAGTCTTCTCTGAACCTGCATGTAGCAACATGACTTCAGCCATGCTGCTATCTATCTACAACCATTACAGGCATCTGAGGTCCACTGAACTTTTTACTTTTGCCTCCCTAAAATCTGCATGACTATGAGGAGCTTGCCACAAGCTGTCGTCAGAAATGACCAGCTCCGGCTTAAAGCAAGCTGTAGAATGTCAGCAGGATTTGGGGAGTGTGAAGGGACAGGAAGAGTTTAAAAGAGATCTGAAAACAGATGTTTGGGCTGCCAACAGCTTCCCTTCATGAGGGAACCTGCTTCCTAAATCTGATGAAACATTCAGCAAATTACAGGCCAGAGTTTTCCCCATTCACACAGACCCTTTTCACCTCCTGCAGAAGAGCAGGGAAGTATCCTGCAGAGGCAAGTCCCATTGAGGGATTCAGTGGCAGTGCAGATACTTTCTGCTCACTGTGAACAAATTCTCTGTTTTTGTGCTGTCTGATACATAGAAAAATGAAAGAAATGCTCCTCACTATGGGAAAACCACCATATGGCCAAGGGAAAACAGACTGGCTGCCTTCACGTGCAGTATTTCCTAGCAAGGTACCACCCCAGCCAGAGCCGTCAGTAAAAGCAGTGCCTGAGCCAAGAGAAATAAGCCAGCATATGGCTCTTGTAGCCTGGATTGCATAGGGTCAGAAACATGTTATCTTATGGAAGATTTAATTACTTTTCTACTACCCTGCTGCAAGCAGTGTGAAGGAACACACTTCCTGAGCTTTGCTCCGTGGTGACCTAAGAACATTATACCAAGATCGCCATTTTCATTAGCATGTCATGTCTTGACACAAGTGTGTCAGGAACGGCTACTTGAAGGTCAGAGCTAATTGCACAAGCTGGAATCAAACCAACACAAGCCTAAAGAGCCATCAGTATCCTTCAAGCACATCTCCAGCTTCCTTATTTTGCAACCTTCACAGGCTGCATCTGGAAAGGATAAAACAAAATAAAAAAGACATAAGCAGGTTTCAAGTGAGGCTTGCACTGAGTTTGCTGGGCTCCCAGAGGCAAAAAAGGAGTTCCCCTCCTATTCACACAGCCCCCTACCCCAGCACATGCAGACAGTTCTGCAAATAGGAACAGAGATCCAAAGGCCATTTCCCATGTTTGTTCTTCAAACTGACAGCTCAATTACAGCTTTTTAAACCCTTCTGCACAGGCAAAGCTGGAGCACAGTTTGGATCTGCAGTGGGAAATGACTGGAGAGCTTTGCTGAAGGCATGAGGAATTTGACCAGGATCTGCCTCACTTTCTCAGGCTGATCCTGATCAAAACATAAAGCCCAAGACCAGAAGGGGTGATGAGACTCATCACACTGTTTCATCTGCTACAAGCCATACACTTCTGTTCTAGGGTGTTATACCCAGCACAGATCTGCTCTTGCTAAAATATTGCTGATGCTGGTTTTGTAATGTTAACTGGACAAATGGGAGCAGACTGATAAAGTGATGCAGAGGGAGAATCTCTAGGAAAGACAAAACTCTTTCTATCTTTTTAGAATCTAATTCCCTTCTGTGCAAATGCAAGCCTCTAAACCCAACAAATGTCAAAGGACCACGAGCAAAAAACTGAATTAAGACACATCTGGAATGAGCAGTTATTCTCCCTCTCTCTGTATCATTACTTTAATGTGTCTTATCTTTGTTTCCTTTATAGTGTTCCTCCTTTAGTGTTTATTCTGATTTGAAAGGCTGTTTTGATACAGGACTGGTCAATTTGCCATGCCCTGGAAGCACTTTTGAGTTTAAAACAAGAGAAGACATGCATCTGTGTTTTGTCTGCCCTGGACATTTTCACCAGGAGATCAAGAAGTTTCATAATGTAGTGGGACATGTTACACTACACCAGAGAGTTCAATTCTCTTTAAGGTCAGCCTGTACCTTCCCTGTAATCAAAAGGTTCCAAAACCCTCCCAAAGCCAGAACAGGTGTTTCATTCATACCGTCTGTCTACCTGGCAAGGACCCAAATACCTTCTTTTAAAGCCTGAACTCTGTATTATTCTGGGGCACACTGAAAACATACATATGTGCTGTCTCTCAGGCGTGCTTCAGGCTTGGTCACCATTAGCTATGTGTTTTTCTTTGCACAGCTCCCAAGAGGAGCACAGCTGCTTTTATGTTAATAAAACTAAATCATGCTTTCAATCTATGCCATGCAGCTCTCCCTTCAGCCAGGAGGGCCCTGCAGATTTAACGAGCTGACATGTCAGCAGAAATCAGTTCACCCACCAGAAAAGTGCAGCTACTTCTGGAGTGAGATGTGGTAGCTGGATAACACTGCAGGAGAACCAAGGCTGTTGTGTCAACTTGAAGCCACAGTGGAAGCAGGGGGATGAGCAAAGGGGCTCAGAATGAAAACCAGGGCAGTGATGGGAGCTAACACACCCACTCAGGTGCGAAAGGGCAGTGGGGGCATGCTAGAGACACAGGAACAGAACATGAATTCACTTCTAGTCTGAGAGGTGGGACATATCCAGGACTGCAAATGGGAGGCTGACTCAAACCTGGCTCAGAGATGATTTTTTTCCCTGCTATGTCACTATGATGTCTCTGAATACCAGAAAGTCCATTCTCCCACAGCTAACCCCTCACCTTGGGTTTGTTTCTGCACCCTGTGGCTATATGCACAAATATTCTTCAGGCACAAGGTCATGACAGAGCATTGGCTTCCAGAGGCATCCCATCCCATCTTTCAAGGTCTGGGTGGAAATTATTAGTGGTAAAGCACTTCTGGGACTTCAGAAAAAGCAGTTAGCACTTCTAATGCAAATGGACACCTTCCTTTGAAGGAGAGGAGGAAAGAATCATGTCAATAAGAGTATTAACAAGCTAGGAGCAGGTGTGGATCTGTTGGAGGGTAGGAGAGCGCTGCAGAGGGACCTTGCCAGGCTGGATGGGTGAGCAGAGGCCAACGGGATGAGATTTAATAAGGCCATGTGCAGGGTTCTATACTTTGGCCACAATAACCCCAAGCAGTGCTACAGACTGGGAACAGAGTGGCTGGAGAGTAGCCAGGAAGAAAGGGACCTGGGGGTACTGGTGGAGAGTAGCTGAAGATGAGCCAGCAGTGTGCCCAGGTGGGCCGGACAGCCAAAGGAATCCTGGCCTGGATCAGGAACAGTGTGGCCAGCAGGACAAGGGAGGTTATTCTGCCCCTGTATGCAACACTGGTCAGGACATGCTTTGAGTGTTGTGTCCATTTCTGGGCTCCTCAATTCAAGAGAGATGTTGAGATACTGAAATGTGTCCAAAGAAGGGCGATGAAGCTGGTGAGAGGCCTGGAGCACAGCCCTGTGAGGAGAGGCTGAGGGAGCTGGGGGTGTGCAGCCTGGAGGAGGCTCAGGGCAGACCTCATTGCTGTCTACAACTACCTGAAGGGAAGTCACAGCCAAGTGGGGTTGGTCTCTTCTCCCAGACAACCAGCAATAGAACAATGGGACACAGTCTCAAATTGTGCCAGGGGAGGTCTGGGCTGGATGTTAGGAGGAAGTTGTTGGCAGAGAGAGTGATTGGCATTGGAATGGGCTGCCCAGGGAGGTGGTGGAGTCGTTGTCCCTGGAGGTGTTCAAGCAAAGCCTGGATGAGGCACTTAGTGCCATGGTCTGGTTGCTTGGACTGGACAGGGTGCTAGGTTGGCCTGGATGATCTTGGAGGTCTCTTCCAACCTGGTTGATTCTATGATTCTATGAATTGGGTTAAATTATCCACTATCTTTCTGCTGAAGGTGTTTCTTTCCTTCTTGCCATTCTTGAAAGCTGATGCTAATGTCACAAATAACCCCCAAAACAATAGGGCCTGGAAAAAGGTTAGTAGCTGATCTGGAAGGAAAATCCCATCCAGATCAGAAAGGCAGGGCACCAGGTGACCACGGCACAGTCTGCCTCTGCTGGCCCTGCCCCTGTGACCACCCATCTGTTCAGCTGGAGAGCTCTGGGTTTGCTTAGCTCAGGGAAATGCTCTGGTTTCGCTAGCACTGCTAAACCAGCATAAAAGTGAGCTGGTGTGCTGTGTTTGGTGGGTAAAAGGCTGTCTGCAGGGAACACAGGCTGATACAGATACACCTGCCCCCAGGCAAGCATAGAGCTTCAGCTATGAAAACAACTCCAGCCTCAAACTGGGCTTTTGTCAGCAACTTTTGTCAGCACCTTTTGTCACTTAACACTTAGGGACTTTAAGGTCAGGCTTGTCTTTTCCTATAATCAGATGGATTAAAATCTGCTGTTCTGGGTTTGCATGTGAAATCTAGATTTAACTGGAGTCAGGAGACAGTGGGGCACACACTGAAGTACCCAGCACAAAAGTAAAATAGATCCTGTGATGGCTTTTTTGACTGTCATATCATATAGATCCAATATACGAGACATCAATCAAACCTTAATGTCCCTATACTATCAATTTCTACTACGTGGACATCATGGAGTGACCATCTTCTCTGCCACACAGTGTAGAAGTGTTGGCATTTTCCTATGAAGTCCTGTTTCTTTTGGGAGTGGGACTGGATGAGGATGACCTTTAAAGATCCTTTTCCACCCAAACCATTCTATGATTCTTCAATGAGCAATAACATATAGTTAATGAAAAGTGTAATTAGGAGCAAGCACCAGACCCCAACATTACAAGTGACATGCTGGCCCCAAAGGACAGACTGAAGAGGTGAGCACAAGCCAAGCTCAGGAGGTTCAACAAGACCAAGCGCAAGGTCCTGCATCTGGCTCGAGGCAATGCCAAGCACAAATCCAGGCTGGGCAGTGACTGGCTGGAGAGCAGCACTGGGGAGAGTGATTTGGGGCTGCTGGTGGACAAGAAGCCCAACATGAGCCAGCAGTGTGCACTTGCAACCCAGAGAGCAACCAGAGCCTGGGCTGCATCAGGAGAAATGTGGCCAGCAGGGCGAGAGAGGTGATTCTTCTCCTANGGAAGTTGTTGAGCATGAGAGTGGTGAGAGGCTGGAATGGGTTGCCCAGGGAAGTGGTTGAGGCCCCATGCCTGGAGGTGTTTAAGGCCAGGCTGGATGAGGCTGTGGCCAGCCTGGTCTAGGGTAGGGTGTCCCTGGCCATGGCAGGAGAGTTGGAACTAAATGATCCTTGTGGTCTCTTCCAACCCTGACTGATTCTATGATTCTATGACAGATCATCTCAACAAATGTCCCACACCAGCAGATGTCCTTTGACTTTCATGTGTGTTTGGCCAGCTGAAGGGGGTGCTGAGTCCAACACACAATGGCTCCCCAAAGGAATCACCAACAGCTCTTGTGCCAGTCACAAGTAATACAGATAGAGGAGGCTGCACAGACCCAGCAACCCAATGCGTTTGTCTGATTTAGCAGAACAAACATTCAGATTGGGATTTCTCCTCCAATTTGCAGTTTAGCTTCATGTTTAAAAATGCTCAAAACTGAACGAGGCAGCAGACACAAATCCCAGCCTTAAAGCTCCAGTTTTTGCTGCTCTGCAGCAGCTTTTCTAATTGTGCAGCATGTGTTTTCCCAGATGAAATGAGAACTGCAGGTCATACAAAGAGTGCCAGCTGGTGAAGAGGTTAGACACAAGATTTAAACGTTTAAAATGAAGGGTTTCTTCCCTCAAGCCTTTCAAAGCATTTTTTTGTACGTGGGAAATAACCTCGTTCCCCACATCCAGGAAGCTGAGTGGTCAATACCAGCAGCACTGGTATAAAGAGTATGTGGGGGATCTGCCAGAAGGTCTCTGCCACACAGACAGGTTGTCTTGGGATCACCAAGCAGCCACAGGGCTTCAGCTGCAGGACAGGAAGCAAAGAGCAGTCATCCACCACCCTGCCTTCTGTGTTACTTGACAGTTATTGACTAAGATCATTGCTGGAACCTTATGTGTGCAGGCTGTCCAGGCAAAAAACAGTCTCACCACACAGGCTTTGTGTTTTCTTCTCAACTTAGAACAAGGGCAATGAAAGATGAGGGAGAGGAGGACTTCTCTGGAGTTACAAAGATCAGCACAGACAAACAGAAGGAGCTGGTATCTTGGGTACTGACATTAACATTGACATTAACCACCCTCCCGCTTGCACTATTTGATTTAGGCACATTAAGAGACTTAAAGGTGATACCACTGTGTTATCATAGAACAGAATCATAGAATGGTTTAGGTTAGAAGGGATCTCAGAGATCATCTAGTTCCAACCCCCCACCATAGGCAGGGACACCTCCCACTAGAGGAGGTCACTCAAGGCCTCATTTAACCTGGCCTTGAACACCTCCAGGGAGGGAGCAGCCACAACCTCCCTGGGCAACCTGTGCCAGTGTTTCACCAGCCTACTGTAAAGAGGAATCTCCATGCTTTACCAGGGCAGAAGCTGCAATGTAAACAAAAAAAAGGTAACAGTCATTCATAAAAACATAGAAGCATTGAATCATTTTGGGTGGAAAAGACCTTTAAGATCATGGAGTCCAACCATTTGTTTTCAACGCGTCCGCTCCCACAACTGGGGAAGGTCAAACAGCCTCTGCTTGCTGTGCCCCTCAATGCTGGCACTGAGGACACAGTCACAGCAAACCGTGATCACAGCCACAGCAGTTCAGGGTGGAGATGGCCCACCTGGAGCCCTCTGGCCCCTCTGAGGGCAGCTTGTACTGATGCAAGCTCTGCTGCAGCCACTCTGAATGAAACCTGGCCCAGCACTGCTGCAGGGTCCCTCAGCATCATCTCAACACAGATCAGGATGAACTCATGCCTGCATTTTCTACTTAATTCAGAGCTGGGAAGAGGGAATTTAGTTACTGCCCAAGGCTTTCTGCTGGGCAGAAGGCAGTGTTGGATGACAGACAGAGCTTCGCTCCTGCTGAGCATTGTGGGCTCTGCCTATGGGGGATGCTTTGCCTTTTTTCCCCCCTTTTCTCTGGGATACACTCAATCCAAGCACAATATTGACAATAAACTCTTCTTTCTGAGATTCCCAGTCCTAATCCGTGGGACCTGCAGAGGGAGAAAGCATTGTAATGAAATATTAGCAAGAGTTGCCTTGGTAACTGCCCAGATGAAGCCCTCTTATATTCACTGAAGTTTTCCCAGCGTGACTAATACCTCCTGGGCTGTAGTTACACCACTCTGAGCGTCCTGAATGCATGACCAAGTCAGCAGAGCAAACACACTCAAGCCCCATTTATACAGTTATGGCTTAATCTGATTATTTTGTAGTTTGACTGAGTGCAAGAGAAATTTGTGGAGCTCCACTCTGCAAGCATTAGCTCCTCACTTTCATCTTGCCCTTCTCACTAATTCAAGCTAGGATTTCCCATTCTGCATTTCCTAAGACAGAAAATAAACAGCAGCCTAGCAGCTGAGTGCAAATTGCAGTCATCTGTTAAAATGCATTTGGTAACATTTTCTTTATCCTGTTAACCTTATCAGGGAGCGTAACAGGTGGGGAATGTGGAGGGCCTTCATGCAATGCAAAGCAAGAAACACTCCAAGTACTGGCCTCACCAGCCCCTCTCCCACAAAATCCAGTGCATATTTTTCAGCAGCTTAAAACTGTTGGAATGAGAGAGAACCACCAGAACCACTGGACATGGGGAGAGGCACTGACAGAGGTTCCCACCTGAACTGAATAAGCCTTTTGCCCACTTCGCTTCCCTCCCCACCAGCTCCCTGGCACCATATGCACACCATTCTCCATCTGCTGAGTGGAGTCCAAACTGCTCAGGTGCATGCCCTTGACCATGTGCACCTTAAGACTTGCACAGAAGAGAGATTTTTCTTCTGCTTGAGCAGGAAGAAAGCCCTAGACTCCTGTCCTGTTATCCACAGCAAGGCTGCCACCATCCTGCCCCCAGAACAGTGACAACAGATGAGATTTCAGTGGTTCCTTTGTGAGCTGCAGCTGACAGCAAGAGTACTAGCATTACTCCAAACCTGGGCTCATGCCTTGTGCTGGCTCTCACCATCCCAGCTATCCACTCAACTCTGCATTTTCCTTTAGCAAAGCTCTTTTCACCGTCAGGATGGAGGATTCGTAGGTCCCAGAGAGAACAACTCGGTGCTCTGACCCTCCCTACTTCTCACTCTTGCTGTTACTTCCAGGAGCACCATTCACTAGAATTCTGAGGCATAGGAAGTTTCATGTAGACATGAGGAGGAATATTTTCACTGTAAAGGTGACAGAGCACTGGAACAGGATGCCCCAGGGGGTTGTGGAGTCTCTCTCTCTGGGGAATATTCAAAACCTGCCTAAATGCATTCCTGTGTGATCTGGTGTAGGTGATCCTGCTCTGGCAGAGGGGTTGGACTGGATGAGCTTTTGAAGTCCTTTCCAGCCTCTGACATTCTGTGATTCTATGATTTCCCTGAGTGAGATCAGGAGCAGAGAAGACTTGCAAGATCAAGAGTTCTTATCAATTTGAAACGTTTTGGAAATGCATAAAACTATTTCCTTTGCCAAGTTAATTTCAGAATTCAGACCTCCCTATTTCAGTCCAGCACACCAAGCCCCCCAAGACTTCTGCTTTAGATGTGACAGAAGGCAATTGCAGTGTCAAAGAAGGTTAGGGTGACAATACGCACTGTGGCATTTTCTCTTTGGTTAAATGAAGGATGATGCTAGCAGCAGCAGCTCAGGGGTTGTTTAGCCTGGAGAAGAGGAGGCTCAGGGTTCAACCAATTGCTGTCTACAACTACCTGAAGGGAGACTGTAGCCGGTGGGATTGGTCTCTTCTCCCAGGTAAGCAGCAACAGAACAAGGGGACACAGTCTCAAGTTGTGCCAGGGGAGGTCTAAGCTGGATGTTAGGAGGAAGTTCTTCCCAGAGAGAGTGATTAGCGCTGGAATGGGCTGCCCAGGGAGGGGGTGGAGTCACCGTCCCTGGAGGTGTTGAAGAAAAGACTGGGTGAGGCACTTAGTGCCATGGTCTGGTTGATTGGACAGGGCTGGGTGCTAGGTTGGACTGGATGAGCTTGGAGGTCTCTTCCAACCTGGTTGACTCTATGATTCTATGATGGGTGGAGTGCATGGCTTGTGTGTAGCACAAGTGAAGTTTGACACCTGTGTCCACCACAGATAAGAGCTAACCATGGTTTGGCTTCCGTATCAGGAAAAGATTTTCCGTATTTCCATTGTCACAGCCATTAATCTGAAATCTAAATTGCTTCCTATTTGGGAAAGCATCTAATTCCTTTTTTCCATGAAGGTTATTCTTGTTCCAGCCAGTTATTTTGTGCTTAAAAATAATTCCCTGTAGTAGGAAGAGATAGCAAATGGGAAAATAGGTGCTTGCTCCAAAGCAGAAGAGCTGTGAGTCTGTTTTGAACATCACAGAGAAAGATGAGGCTTCACTCAAGAACCTAGGGGCTCAAATAATTTCTCTATTAGAATCATAGAATCAACCAGGTTGGAAGAGACCTCCAAGCTCATCCAGTCCAACCTAGCACCCAGCCCTGTCCAATCAACCAGACCATGGCACTAAGTGCCTCATCCAGTCTTTGCCTGAACACCTCCAGGGATGGCAACTCCATCACCTCCCTGGGCAGCCCATTCCAATGCCAATCACTCTCTCTGCCAACAACTTCCTCCTAACATCCAGCCTAGACCTCCCCTGGCACAACTTGAGACTGTGTCCCCTTGTTCTCTTGCTGGTTGCCTGGAAGAAGAGATCAACCCCATCTGGCTACAGCCTCCCTTCAGGTACTTGTAGACAGCAATGAGGTCACCCCTGAGCCTCCCCTTCTCCAGGCTAAACAACCCCAGCTCCCTCAGCCTCTCCTTACAGGGCTGTGCTCCAGGTCCCTCATCAGCTTTGTTGCCCTTCTCTGAACACATTCCAGTATCTCAACATCTCTCTTGAATTGAGGAGCCCAGAACTTGACATAGTACTCTCTGTGTGGCCATTGGTTTCTTGCATGACCTTGGACACATTACTTAACTTCTTCTTTGTCTCTTTTAGTGAACTCACAACCTAAAGAAGTGGCACTCACAGGGTGCAATGAGAATGAAAGTTCTGGGATGCTCAACCATAAAATGTAGGTACATGTTTAAGCTTGCAAATAATGGATTTAACAGCTCAGCCTTGCTTGGTTCTGCAGGTCAGAGAAACTTCAGTGAAACTCCCGTATCTCCTCTGCAGCCTCTCCATTTTGCCTTCTAGGAAATTGAATAGTAAGCACAAAACCTGACATTTTGGTCAAGATTTATGTCATTCAGAATCACAATGGTCTCTGAACTTACCAAAGGCTGGTAAATGGAAAAGCCACCATGCAGAGCAGTCTGAGAGTCTCCAAGGCTATGAGCTCAAGAGATTGTGGCAGCAGGCTAAGCAGCCTCTCTGCAAACTGTGTGCTGAGTTGGAGAATTTTGGTTCATCCCAGAGGTCAAGCTGGTGTGTGGAGCGGCTACATCCCTGGAAGTCAGAAACCCTTGTTTACAAGAGCAGGGGAGCACTCTGGGATCCTTCAGTGCAAGGTTTTGAGTGTGGTTTTCCAGCCATAACACTTCAAATTGTGCAGCTGTAAACATAACCGAAATGAGTCCTGAGTTCATTCTTTGACATCCTTGGTTTTTCAGCATGAGCTTTTTCTCCCTTGCAGTAGCCTCCAATTTCCTTTGGTTTTCAGCATGAGCTTTTCCTCCCTTGCAATAGCCTCCAATTTCCTCAGCACTTGAAGGAAGGTTTGTGTGGTGCATGACTTCTGTGCAGTCATCCAGGTGACTGAAGAAACCTTCTTAGACTCACAACAGATTGATGCTGGGATAGATCTTTTTGAGTACTTTGTATCAATATCAAGGATAATATTATAAATGATGGGGGGGGGAAGAAAAGAAACCTCATAACCACAGCTGGGCTGTTTGTGGGAGGTTTCTCCTCAGTTTTCAAAGCTCCTTGAATAACTGGCAAGGACACCAAAAGCAATTTTCCTTTCTTTAGGAACACTAAAGGGAAAAAGCTACTTTGTGGATTAGGAGATTAAAATTACAAATGCACTCCCTGGTAATTTTATAGTAATTAAAATAATTAACTGGATTGTATACTGCCATTTCAACTAGTTTGGGCTTCTAGAGTTTTATTTAAAGGAGCCACATTACCAAGGAGCTTCAGATGTGGAATTACTGCTGAGGGGTATCCGCTCTGGGTTGATCCATAGCTCTGAACTTTTAAGGACTCCCAAGATGAAAGCCATTTGGAAGCTCCTTATGTGATTTATGAATATAGTGCCTGACATCCTCATCTTCATGTGAGGGGATTTATTCCTTCCCTAATGAGGTGAAGGTCAGGCCTGCCACGCTGGTTCTGGAAACGGAGAGGGTATGGGCGTGTGCCCGTTGGCATTCTTGCCTTCAGCTCTGCACTTTGAGCATGAGGTATGAATAAAGGAATTTAATTAGTTCTTGCCTGCTTCTATTAAAGTGCTCTAGAGGGAGGGATGCAGAGACAGTGTAATAAAGAGGGTATGTGATTTGCATGCTAATAAAGGCACATACACTTTCTGTGGGCATGCCTTGACTTGATACCAAGATTAGAACTTGCACCAAACCCAACTTTGCTCCGGAGCGAGCCTGCCACACGCAGCAGTGTGAGCTTCACAGGGTTTTAAAGTTAATTACAATCTACTCTGCTTTTTTCCTGGTTAATGTCTCCCTGGCTGTTTCCTGGCCTGCAGCTCACTGAAAAAACAGATTAAGTTCTTTGGGGTGTTTATCAAATCCTTATTATTACAGGCACTTGTGGGCTTTGGGAGAGGAAGCGTCACGTTCTCTTTTGCTGTTTGTTGACTGTGTTTAGGGCTGGAATGAACGTTGGAGATCTGCTACCCACACAGGAGAGACCCAAGCCATAGCTGGACAACATGTTATCTTTGGCAGTAGTGTTGACCTTATCTGTCTCTGCCCTCATTCCCTGTCTGGTTGTGCCAGCAGAACCTTTTGTGGAACCAGGCTGTGAACTCAGAGAGGCAACTGACTCAAAAAAAAAAAGGTATGAACAGATATTTTTCCCCTTCAAAAAGAAGACCAAACCATTTAGAATCAGAGACTCACAGAATCAGTCAGGGTTGGATGGGGCCACAAGGATCAGCTAGTTCCAACCCCCCTGCCATGGGCAGGGACACTCTACCCTAGATCAGGCTGCCCACAGCCTCATCCAGCCTGGCCTTAAACGTCTCCAGGGATGGGGCCTCAACCACCTCCCTGGGCAACCCATTCCAGGCTCTCACCACTCTCATGCTCAACAACTTCCTCCTCGTGTCCAGCCTGAACCTACCCATCTCCAGCTTCACTCCATTCCCCCCAGTCCTGTCACTCCCTGATAGCCTGAAAAGTCCTTCCCCAGCTTTTTTGTAAGCCCCTTTCAGATATTGAAAGGCCACAATAAGGTCACCTGGGAGCCTTCCCTTCTCCCTCCCTGTGAGACTGCACAGGTCAGACAGCTGGAAGCACAACTTTCTGTACAAGGCTGGTAGCACAGGTAAGCACTAGAAGCTGTTGAAAGGGACATCCAGCTCGTGCTGATTTAAGTCAGCTATTCCTAATATTAAGAGCAATGATGTATAGTCAAGTGGAGTGGCACTAGGCCAGAGCTGAAAGTGATCCATCTGTTTCATAGGAGAGGAGGACAGGGCAATGCACTTCCAGGAGATGTTTTGGAGCATGTGTAAACTGTGCTGTTTCAGCTAGCCCTACAGGTCTTGTTAGGGCAAAATCCCAAGTGTTTTGCTGAACTAGTCCTCAGCCAAATCCAGATTTGCAGTAGGGATACCAAAGTTAGTCGGGAAAGATAAATCTGCTGCTGTAATCATCAGCAAAAGAGAAAAAAAACCCAAACAATAATATTTTAATTGCCTGTCTGGGTACTGGCCTGAGTCCTTGATTCTCAAGACTTTCCTACATGGACTTGGAAGAATTGCTTGCCTGCACCCCGGTTTCTCAGCTATAAGACAGATACAGTGGCACTGCAGATACAGCAGAGACACTGAGATGAAACATTCTCCTAGGGTAACCCAAAAAAACCCTCAAACCTCACATAACTTCACATGGTATGGGCAGAGGACGGGCATCTTGCATCCACCACAGGGACAAGATGGCAATGGGATCTCCTCACAGGAGTTTCAAAGCCCAGCCACATTCTCAGGGAGAGCTCTGGGTGGTCTCCAATGCAGCTTGCGCTGGTAATCTGTGATAAAACACCACCTTGGCAACATACCACAAACACCTTCTTACTAAATGAAAGCCCAACTTTGTCCCTGGAGCATACTGTTCAACCTGACACAGCTGCTCTGAACACAGGCCAAAGGCTCTGCAGAGGGTGGGAGGTACGTGGGAAAACCCTGCAGAAGTGTAGGTGAAACCACCTCCTCATTTTCCCCCAAACCCCTCAGCTTGCAGCCCAGGCATGGCTGCTGCATTGGTGGCTTAACCACACCACAGTTGCTTGATGAGTTCATTCTTAGCAGATCCTCCTTTCCCCACTGAACCCCCTGCACCAGCTGGACTTGGAACTCTCACCCTCTCACCCCATCCCATCCCAAAGGATGGGAACACATCTCTTGTCGAGCCACATCCAAAGCCTCCCAAAGCAGAGCTGTATGAAATGACAAGCTTGAAGAACTGCTGCTGGCAACTCGCCCAGGACCCCCATGGAGCTCTGGTTTACATCCAGGGTTTAGCTCTTGTGTTTTACTGCCTGCTATGTGTTAGCACTCAATCACCAACCTCCTCCAATCCATCACCCACCTCCCAAGACATCATTACAGATGGATCTCAAGACCAACAATATCCTGACTCAGAGGTGTGGCTAAATCTTAGCTGGAATGCATTTCCCCTTCCTCCAGACTACATTACCCTCGCTAGTCTGCAGAAACTTGCTTCACATACAGCAAATCCCCCATATGGGCAATGGGTTGGAGTCATTAAAGGCTGCAGCTGTCATAGAATCATAGAATCAACCAGGTTGGAAGACACCTCCAAGATCATAACCTATCACACATCCCTGTCAAATCAACCAGACCATGGCACTAAGTGCCTCATCCAGGCTTTTTTTGAACACCTCCAGGGAAGGTGACTCCACCACCTCCCTGGGCAGCCCATTCCAATGGCAAATAACCCAGTTCCTAACTATTCAGTTTTTTTAAAAACCTTTTTAAGCCCAGAGTATTTCACAAGGTGCACCAAAGAACCATGATTTTTAATTTTGGGTTTGATTTTTTGGGGGGTTGTTTTGGGGGGTTTGATTTTTTGGGGGTTTGTTTTGAGAGAGATGGGACTTGCAATCCAAATCTGTGCAGCGTGAAATGAATCACAGAAAGCCAAGATGGAAGTGACCATAAGGATCATCTGGTCCTTGGGAGATGATTCCAATGGCTGACTGTTCTCATGGTGAAAGTTTTCTATTGGAGTCCAACTGGAATCTCCTCGGCAGTAACTTGAACCCATGACCCCTCGTCTTTTCATTGTGACTCTTTGTAAAGAGGGAGTCTCCATCCTTCTGGTAGCCACTCTTTATAGACTGGTCCATGGTGACAAGGTCTCACCTAAACTTTCTCTTCTCAAGGCTGAACAAACCCATCCTCCAGCCTTTCTTCATACAGCTTTGCAGCATCTTGGTTCAATGTTAAAGTAAACCAGGAACTTCTGAAGATAAGATCATTGAATCAGTCAGGGTTGGAAAGGACCACCAGGATCATCTAGTTCTAACCCCCCTGCCATGGACAGGGACACTCTACCCTAGGTCAGGCTGCCCAGAGCCTCATCCTGGCCTTAAACACCTCCAGGGATGCTGAAAAACTTCCTCCTCATGTCCAGTCTGAATCTCCCCACTTCCAGCTTTGCTCCATTCCCCCCCAGTCCTGTCACTCCCTGATAGCTTAAAAGGTCCCTCCACAGTTTTTTTATATGTGCCCTTCAGGTACAGGAAGGTCACAATAAGGTCACCTGGGAGCCTCCTCTTCTCCAGACTGAACAGCCCCAACTCTTTCAGTCTGTCCTCATAGCAGAGCTGCTGCAGCCCTCTGATCATCCTTGTGGCCCTTCTCTGGACATGCTCCACCATCTCCACATCCCTCTTGTAATAATGGCACTAGAATTGGATGCAGTACTCCAGTTGGGATCTCACCAGAGTGGAGTATAGGGGAAGAATCACCTCCCTTGATCTGCTGGCCAGACTTCTCCTGATGCAGCCCAGGCTCTGGTTGGCTTTCTGGGCTGCAAGTGCACACTGCTGGCTCATGTTGAGCTTCTTGTCCACCAGCACCCCCAAGTCCCTCTCCTCAGGGCTGCTCCCCAGCCAGTCACTGCCCAGCCTGGATTTGTCCTTGACATTGCCTTGAACCAGATGCAGGACCTTGCACTTGGTCTTGTTGAACCTCCTGAGGTTGGTTTGTGCTCACCTCTCCAACCTGTCCAGGTCCCTCTGGATGGATCCCTGTCTTCCAGCCTGTCTGCTGCACCACACAGCTTGGTGCCATCAGCAAACTTGCTGAGGGTGCACTCAATGCCTCTGTCCATGGCACCCACAAAGATGTCAAACAGAACTGGCCCAGGACTGATCTCTGAGGGACTCTGCTTGTCACTGGCCTCCACTGGGACATGGGCCTGTTGACAGCCACTCTCTAGGTGTGGCCATCAAGCCAGTTCTTTATCCATCTAGTGGTCCAGGCATCAAACCCATGTGTCACCAGCTTGGAGACCAGGATGTGGTGTGGGACAGTGTCAGAGGCCTTGCTCAAGTCCAGGTAAATGACATCGTTTGCTCATCCCTCATCTATTAATGTTGTGACCTGTTCATAGAAGGCCACCAGGTTTGTCAGGCAGGATTTGCCCTTGGTGAAGCCATGCTGGTTGTACCAAGTCACCTCTTCACTATTCTCCTGTCTCAGTAGTGCCTCCAGGAGGATCTGCTCCATGATCTTACTGGGCACAGAGGTGAGACTGCCTGGCCTGGAGTTCCCTGGCTCCTCCTTCCTACCCTGTTTGAAAATGGGAGTTCCATTTCCCCTTTGTGCTGCACCATCCACTCATGATCAAGAGGTGCCCTCAGCAGTTCTGCCCTGCACGGAAAAGATTAGCAGGGCCCCACGTGAATATGCTAAATGTGTAGGGTGACAGGGGGTTGATGTTCTGCCATGTAATGGTGATGCTCATCCTCTGAACTCCTTCCCTAGGAACACCACAGCACCATCCCAGCCAGCAGTAAATCTTTGAATTCTTTGACAAGAACACACATCCTGTTACCCTGCTCCACAACTGCAGAAATTAAGGCAAATGACTCCTGTCATTTACACAAGGTTTTGGTGAATCCATGGCAGATTCCTTTAGAAATAGTTGAAAATCCTCCATCACCTCCACTGTCTCCAGACAACAAGCTGGAAGAGATGGGCTGGGGAAGAGCAGAAACTCCACCAAAGAAAAGGAATCCCTGCAGAATTCCTCAGGAATGCAGGAAAAAACCTTACCACTCTCCTCAATATTTTTTCTACTCTCTCAGTGATTACTAATCTTTATGGAGTTTACATTCCATCTATCATTTTTATAACCAGAGATCAGAAAGGGATTACAAGCAGGGGCTGCAAGCTATTCACACAGAGACCCTGTTTATCAAAGCAAAGAGAGCAGCTCCTCTACTTTAACCATTTCTATGGAGGCAGAAACACTAAAATCTGGGACATATGCGAAGGTAATTTGCTGTCCTACAGCAGTAATTCAGGTGGTGCCATTTATATGAGAAGAGGCATCTCTTAAATACACAGCAGCCACAAAAACAAAGGGCAGATTGTGATTTTTGCACCCAGTTTGCATCTATCTTGTTTTAAAAATGAATATCCATAGTGACATCCCCTCTCCCACACTGCCAGGAGTGTGCTGGGAGCTAGAAGAGCTCTGACGAAAGCACTTTGTGACTCCAGGACCTCTGTCGGGCATCGTTTAGAAAAGTCACAGCGCTGATCTAAATTCATACTAAAGGTCAAATCAACCCCAAGGGAACTTGCCAGAATGAAAGCTCAGCTACGAGAACAGCCCAAATCGACCAGAAAGTAATTGGAATCCAGCTCACAGTGCTGGATTTGATGTGTCTCAATCACCAGCGTCTGCTCTCTTGGATGAACAGGTTAGTTAGCAAGATGTGGCTGCTGCCTCTTAACGGTAACAAACAATGGTGTTTGAAAAGGTTCCTTTGATCCTTGGCAAACATTACAGCCCTGAGATCAGAAATACTCTCGCTTTTGCTTTGGAGCAACGAGTGGTATCATCCTGCTTCCACTTTCCTTCGAGATGGAAGGTTAAGAGAATAAAATTAAAAGAATTTAAATGTGTAAGTTTAAGAAGAAACCCAAAATATATGTAAATATTCAGTGGCTGAGGAATCAAACTGATTCCATGACACATGACAACATCTTCTTAAATATCAAGAAGAAAAACATCTGCTCTAATTTAGAAACTTAAAACGAGACCACAGCAACTCAGGAGAGGAAGGGAAAGGAAACTCAGGAGACTTTTTGGAGCAGGAGGGGGTTCCAGGTTACAGCAAAAGGCTGGGTCAGGTTTTTAATGCTTGTAAGGTCACTTTGCTGACTTTCTGGGGAGTAGTTTCCCCTAGTATTTGCTCACAGTACTTTGAAGTATTATACAAATTACAGAGCAACCAAGAGTGGGACTTACTGGTGGAAGAGGCCTTTCCCCTGCTTTAAAGACCACTCCCTCTACCCAGATACTCGCACGCTACTTCAGATCAAGCTGGCATCCACTCATTTGCCCTGCCAGGTGCGTTTTTCATCTCCTGCCTAGCTCTTGTCTCTGCTAGCATATTGCAGCTCACATCCTCAGCAAATACAGAGCCCATCACCTCTGACAGGCTGGATTGCAGTTTTCCTGCCTGTGCACAGCCAGGGGATGGGCATGAGATTGCAGCTTTCCTGCCTGTACACGGCCAGGGGATGGGCATGGGACTCCTCTTTTGTGCTCTGCTGTAGGATAAGCCACACAGACTAAGCTGCTGTAACATCTGGAAAGTGGCATTCAAAAGACAATTTGAATATGCACACACAGTTCTTTAGATAAACGGGAGAGGAAGAGTTACATCAAAACAAAACCTGACAGCCCCAGGCTTTAGACAGGAGCTGTCTGCTTGCAGCAAGTGAGGTCAGTGAGATGCTCTGCATCCCAGAAAAGCAATCAGCAACTTTCTGAAGCCACTCTCAACATGAGCAAGTCTAGGACTAGGGGTGCCTCCCCATAAATTAAACTTTTTAGGTTTGGGCTCAGCTAATGGCAGCACTCCTGGAGTCGAGATGGGCTGTGCTGGTGCTGGCCGTAACAGGAAATTGCCCCTTCGGTTACAACACACTCTGCAGCAGAGAAGCTGAGGCAGCAGGGCACTCTTGGCACACTCCTCGCTCCCACTCTTGCAGGTTTGAGCACCCACTGAAATCCACTGCCCCTCCCCACCTTCCCCACAGCCTCTCCTTGCGTTTGCAGTTGAAAGCAAGCCTTGGGGACAACGCAGACAGCTCGGGGAGGCAAAGGTTACAGGTGTGCCCCACGCTCCCTCCTGGGTGAACCAACTTTGGCCCCGGGGTGACAGCTTGACGAATGACATGCCACATCAAGGCTGGCAGCTTCTTTGCCTGGGAGGAGCAGAGAGGTTCAGAGCATTTTTCTGCTCTGAAATCATTCCCCTGCCTGACTGCCATTTCTTGCCCCTGTAACTATTATTTCCCTCCCTTAATAAACAGTTTTAAAGATAAGATGCATGAGGAAAAGATCCCCTCCTTGAGATGAAAAAAAGTTGTCACTCCAGGGACCTCCACACTTTGTGGATGGTGGTTTTCCCATCCACCTCCTGGCATGACAAGGCAGCTGTGGCAAAGGAGACAGCTGCCACAGGGCACCTGGCACCACCTTCTCAACCTTTTCACAGCTGTACAATGTGGAGAGATAGGACAGATCCTCATCCCATAGGTCACTCCTGTCTCTTCAGAGCACTGTAGGTAGTGGGTATCTGTTTTGGTTTATTCCCAGCTCAGACACTGGCTCTTTTTAACTCTGAAAAGAAGCTTTAGAACTTTTTCTGGAGGATGGTGAACACCCTTCACTTCCAGAAGTGGTGGGAATAGAAAGGAAAACAGCAGCCATTAGCTACAGTCATTCTCTTACTTCAAAGCAGGTAAATGCTGCCTTATTAAAATATAACCCTTCAGAGTCCCTTTCTGCTCTAGATAAAGGCTCTCTAATGTCATCAGGAGACTCTCCAATGACATCAGCAGCTATGGATCAAACCCAGAGATCTGTTCTTAAGCCCACACTGCAGCTGTATCAGTGTCCCAAGTGCAATGCAGCGCCGTGCCACCGCAAAACAACTAGTTCACAGCACTACCATGTAGCCTTACAGTTCACCTCATCTGCCTTGTTCAATCAAGAATCTGCTGGAAAAGCCAGGTTCATATAAAAGAAAATCTTATGGCATATGGAGTATGTAAAGTAAGTGAGACTGCCCAAGTCTTTTTTACTGAAGGAAAGTAGACAAGACAAGAAACACCAAGGAAGAGCCCAGACACCCGAAGCTACAGGCATGACTCAGCTGGCTGTACTGTAGCAGAGAAGTCAAATGGATGGGAAAGCACTGCCTGAAGCTCTCCACCACATCCAGGAAGGAGCAAGGCCCATTGGTTTGGCAGTTTCAAGTGACATGTCCAACCATGGCTCATAAATCTCAGCTAAGCAGGGCATTTCCTTAGGCCTCTGTATCTTTGTTTGATCACTTTCTCTAGACCCTGCTGACTTTCCAGATCTTGCATGCAATAGCTCAGCAGTTCCGGCAAGTGACAGGAACAAACATCCCGTCCCAAGGTACCACCCCCACAGCTTGGGCTGCCTTTGCTCATAGGCAAAAAGAGGCATCTGCAACCACCCTGAAAGCTTTGACAGGGCTGGTTCACAGCAGTGCCCACCCCAAGAGCTGCTCTGGACAAAGGTTTACTGTTAGACACGTCCGCCTGTGTGGTTTAACATGCACCATCTACCACGCTGACAGAGATTGAATGAGTCATCCTTCAGCTGGCCAGGCTCAATCTCGTGGGGATCTTTGACTGTAACTCAAGCTACTTAAATCTGTTCTACATTAGACTCCCGTTGGCCAAAATGGCTTAATTCAAAACGTATGCTGGGGTCTAATCGCACCTTTCAAAGCAGGCTTGGCAAAACCCAAAGGTGCTCAAAAAGCTAATGTGGTACCAACTTTTCATGAAAGGCTTCTAAATACGTAAGCCAAGCAGCCTGCTCTGCTGGGAGAGCAGCAATCTGGCTCAAAACACACCTCGGTTAGATCATGTCTCTGTCTGATACTGAATCCGTGGGAAAAAAAGCTGGGGTTAGTATAAGACACAGTAGCAGAGAGTTTAAATTGGCCATGTCTGGGGATGGTTCTTGAAGTTTTCAGGGACCGCCTGCTATTAAAATCCTTGTGCTGTAGATAGTCCAAAATCAACTATAATTTTAGCCTGTGACTCAAGCAGAATGTACAAAAATACTCCGAAAGCAAAACAAAAGATGCTCCACTTTCATTTCTGAGTTACAAACCAGCTGAGACTGGGTTGGGGGAGGGGACACCAGTTCACCTACAGAAGTAAGGGGTGAGACAGTGGGTTCAAGGAGTTTTAAAAGTCTTGGCCACAGAGCTCCAGAGATAACATGTCCTATGCACCCTGTCATTTTCCATCATCAGAAGACTCCAGCCTGACATTTAGGCTATTTGCACGGGATAATAGTTTAATCTGTTTGACAATGGAGCTGCCTGGCTGGCAGGGGTGGTGAGGATTAGGTATTAAGATGCATTCTTATAAATGAGGACAATTAGTCAGAGCTGTCAGGATGGCCTCTCATTAGGACTACCCAGAACTGAAGATGCTTGTAGGAAACCAGATGCCAAATGCAGCAATTAGCAGACGGGTGATGACTCATTACCAAAGAGCCTCACCGTATGCCTATGTGGACACTCAAATATTTGCAAGCAGAAAAAGCCTCATGAAATACACTGTCCTTAATGACACTTTCAGAAAGCATCTGTCATAGATCTCACACCTGTCCCAGTCCCACTGGCTACCCTAACCCATGCTGAATAGTTACACCAACTTAAGCCCATTAAAGATGTCATAGTATGGTGTTAACGAGCATCACGCTATCATGTGATGAGCTACTTCTACATGCAAAGGACTCATAGGTAGGCAATAAACAACCACATTTGCCTCCACATTTACTCCTCCCTTGAGTTAATGTGCTTGGAAGGAGCTGTCCCGTGAACAGCCCCCTTGGCTAAGACACAGCCATACCAGGATGAGGAGAAGGTTTTGGACTGTACTGTTTCTGGACAGTGTCTCCTAGACCAGTTTCTGCATCACAGAATGGTGTAGGTTGAAAGGGACCTCCAGAGATCATCTAGTCCAAGCCTGCTGCTAAAGCAGGGTCTCCCAGAGCAGGTTGCCCATGAATATGTCCATGTGAGTTTTGAGAATCTCCAGAGAGGGAAATTCCACAACCTTTTCCAGGCAGCCTGGTCCAGGGCTCTGGCACTCTCAAAGATATTTTTCCTTATGTTTAAGTGAAACCTCCTGTGCCCTAGTCTGTACCTGTTGCCTCTTGTCCTGTCACTGAGCACCACTGAAAAGAGTCTGGTCCCATCCTCGTGATCTCCACCCTTTAGGTATCTTAATGCATTGATAAGATCCTCTCTCAGTCATCTCTTTCCCAGGTTAAAGATCCCCAGGTCTCTCTGCCTCTCCCAGTAAGAGAGATGCTCCACACCTTCTCTTCATCATCTTTGTGGCCTCTCAAGCTGGCACGAATTCCTGTGGGCATCATTCCAGTCAGCTCAAAGACATCACACTTGCCTGAGCACAAGTTAAACTTTCAGAACATTTGGGTAAAAACCAAAACCCACAGATGGTGTGAAAGGGACATTCTCACTTGCCTCCGCACCAAACGCTGCAGCAAAAGCACAGAAACACATGAAGGGGGTGAAGTCAGCACACGCAGGCTGTCACTGTCTGTCAGCAGCAGAGCAAATGGCCCCTACAATTAAAAGCACAGGCTCTGTCTGGTTTTGGCATCATTCATCTCTAATGGCTGCTGCCATATAACATACAGATGCTGTAGGTGAAGTGAAACCTGGAGCACCACCACAATATATCACTTTTATCCCGGTATCTGAAGTGAAAGGTATGCTCCTGCTGGAATGTGACAATTTAAGTGCTGTTCCTGTCAATCTTGAAAAGCATTTGCAGGCAAATGGAGCTGCCCAAACTACTTTACTGCATTTGAAAAATTATGAGCAATAAAAATAGTGTTAGATGATGAGCAGAGGAGACAGGTGATACTGAAACAAATTAGCAGGTAAAGTCCTGGGGACGTCTCTCTATCTCCTCAGCCCACAAGAAGCTGATCTTTGTAATATTTTGATATATGTGGGTTTGGTTCAGGAGAGCAGAGGCAGGCAAAAACAGAAGGAAAGAAAAAAAAAAAAAAGTGGTGTCTGAGCATTTCTGTGTCTAAACAGTGGGAAGAGAACAGTTTTTAGACAGGAGAATCTGATCCCCGGGGGACTTCCCTGGTGGGTGATGTGCAGAGCTTCTTCCCTACAGCTGCGGTAGCAGGTAAGTGACTTTTCCTTCTCTCACCATTGCCCTGATCAGCCTGGGTGATGCAGGCAGCAGAGAGCACACTGTGTTCATAGACCTGTACCCTCCCATCCACACACACCCTTTTTCCATGTGGGAAGCCCGAGGGAGGCCAAACAAAGGGATTTTTCAAATTTCATGTGCTGTAAGCACTAGAGCTGTAAACAGGATCAAACCAGGAGCCAGCCTCTCTCTCCACTCCGACACCGCTACTACACAGGCACTGCCTGTGCCAGGGCAGTTGCGCCGCCTTTATCTCTGCAAACAGTGTCCTCAGCTCCCCATTCAGCCTGAACCGTCCAACGCAGGGTTTAGTTAATCATACACAGCCAGAACACAGCCAGAACACAGCCCTCTTTGTCAGAGCCCTGCAAGTGTAGGAGACTATTGAGGCAACGGGTGGGCATCACTCGACATGATGACACTAACGAGGGTCAAACACTCCTTGTTTCCTTTGCATTAGTCACATCGAGCCTGTCTAACACAGTGGAAAGCCTGCGTCTGCCCACGGCCCTGCACTGAACGGTAAGTGCCCAAAGCAGGGTCCCTCGTGATGCTGGGGCTGGTTTCCAGACATGGGCATAGTACCATGTGGATGAGCATGTGGTGGCTACAGATCTCTTCCCCAGCAAGGGACACCCATACATGGCACCAGGAGGCTGGAAGCAGGCTGCTGGCCCATCAGTCACTGCCAGTACATTTGTCTTGGAGTGTAACTTAATGTGAGTGGCTGTCACTGGCTGTCCTTTGGCCACAAAGAAGTCTGAATGTCTGTGCCCAGCAGTAACCCTCCAACGTAGAGGAGATGGAACATTTTGGATTCAAAGAATCACAGAAACATCCAGGTTAGAAAAGCCCTTCAGGATCACCAAGTCCAACCTACAACCCTAGTCTTCATTATTCAGCTTAAACCATAGCCCTAAGCACCACATCCAAACCACCCTTAAACACATCCAGAGTTGGTGACTCCACCACCTCCCTGGGCAGCTCATTCCAGTCCCTGACCACTCTCTCTGTGAAAAACTCTTTCCTAATGTCCAATCTAAACCTACCCAGTCTCAGACTGAGGCCACTCCCCCTTTTAGCGTCTCCAGTTACCTGTGAGAAGATCCCAGCAGCAGCCTCTCCACAATGTCCCATTGGGTAGTTGTAGACAGCATCCTTTCAGCCTGCTCTTTTTCAAACTAACCATCCCCAGCTCCTTCAGTCGCTCCTCATAAGGTTTATTCTCCAGGCCCTTCCCCAGCTTTGTTGCCCTTCTCTGAACCCACTCCGGCACCTCCACATCTTTCTTGTGTTGTGGTGCCTCAAACTGAGCACAATACTCGAGGTGTGGTCTCACCAAAGCTGAGTACAAGGGGGATTCTTACCACAAGCTGTCATGCACATGGCACTGCTATTGCATCCCTCACCTTCCTGCTGTATGCATGGCCTCTTCACTTTTGGGATGGGGCATGAACACTTCAGTAACCTAAATCAGGGTTTGATGTAAACTCCATCAACCTTGTCATGACCAACATCATTGCATTTCAGCTATTTAGGATAGTATAGAATAGAATCAACCAGGTTGGAAGAGACCTCCAAGATCATCCAGTCCAACCTATCACCCAGCCCTATCTCAGTCTCTGCTTGAAGACAGTGATTTGGTCAAGCAGCAGTTTCTAGAAGCCTCTTTGTTGGAACTGAACCTCACACCCACTCGTGTTCTACCACAAAGGGAAAGGCAAAGTCCTGGTTGTCTGAGGTAAGCCCAAAGTGGACATGCTGACCCTAAAGTTGTGTTCCCTACACTCCCTTAATGGTGTTTTCAAAATCAAAAATTGGGAATGACCTTGTTGGTGTGGGTTGGTAAATGGCCACAAACTGCCCCGGGTGGGCCGACCTACTGTTGTCCCAGGACCTACAACAGCCAGAAGAAATGTGCGTGGGCAGAGTTCCCGAGTCCGCCACTGGCCTCAAAAATCAGATAATATCATGGGAAAACAGAGGGATGACCCCCAGGGGAAGCAATCCTGTATACCCAGCAGCCTTCTCGAGAGCAAAGATGCCATTAGTTTCTGTAGCTGCAGTAAGTGCCTACTTGTTTGAGAGCTGGTGGGCCAAAACCACCGCCTAGATCTGAGCAATTAAGAAATAAACAAGTATATGCCAGCAGCCAACTGTTTAATTATCAAGGGTATTAAGCACAGCGTGCAACTAATAGAAAAGCTTTAGATTTTCAGAACAAGCTATTCTCTCTGCTCTGTTTATTGGAAAGAATCAGAGAACACAAGGGGACGTGAGCGCGATTCATTCCCCTCGGCACCACCCGCATGCTGTGGGCTGCCATGGAAATGCCACAGGTCTGGGGACGTGCTCCTTGGTGGGCTCCCAAGGGAAAAAGAGGACTGACCTCCTTTTAGGAATCAAGCAAGATTCCTGTTACGGAGAATCCCCTCGGTAGGTTTGTCTAACCCTGTTATCACAGTTGGTTTCCTTGACCCCACTGATTGGTGGAGAGGAGTTTTTGGTGGTCTGGAAGAGGCCAGTGCTGAGCACCGTTGTTTCTGGAGGATCTCACACTCCTCTGGCACTGGATCCTCTCCAGGGAGATAATGCTGTCACTGAGTGATGAGCCCAGGAGGAGGGCTGACACAGCATTTCTTTTCAAATGTAAACAGTTGTTCATGGCCCAAGAAACTATTTCACCCTGCCTCGACAAGCTCTCCTCTCCCTGAGCCTTGTTTAAGAATCTCAATTTAATTTTCACTAAGTGAATGAACTCTGGTGGGGTTTATCTGCCTTTTGCTTTCTGGGTGCATTTCAAGTTTTTCCTTCCAGTCTTCATAAGTAGAAATGTATTAGGTTTATTTTTTTTTTTCCCCAAAAATTGCCAACAGAAAAGGAAGCTGGAAGGAAAAGATCTGATATTGCAAGACATGATAATATCACAGGAGCTGGTAGAACTGGCAGGCTGCCCTCTCCTCCTCCATCCCTGGCCTGTGTCCCTTTGTGAATTGGCCTTTGTTTGCTACAGATTCACTCTAGCGGTTTCTCACACCAGAAATTAAGCCCTATTTTATCCAAACCTGGCCCAGAGGGCCTTTGGCTCCTAGCCAGAACATACAGAGCATTTCTTTTTCTTTGCTATTCCTTTCTCTGTCTCTCTCCCTCCAGGATCCTGTTGTTCCTGGGTTTTACTGATTAAAAAAATCCTGGGTGTTACTGGTTAAAGAAATTACTTGCATATTGATACATTTGTTTTGTACTGCCTATGGGGTCATAAGGAAATACAAATTGTTTTGGATATAAAGGGAGCTGGGAGAAAGCTGAGGAGAAAGGGGGATACTGCTGAGCATTCCTTTGGTAGTGACATGCAGGCTCTGATATTAGCCTGGTGATGATTCACAACTGGGGAGGGAAATAGGATAAAATGAGATGTGCTGTGGTGTGAGTGAGGGCTGAGATGGCTGAGGGAACACTCTGTTATCAGCAAGGCCATGCCAAAGGACGTGCTGCCAGTGTGGTGGGACATGGGGTCGTGTCCCAGCTGCTGCTGGGCTGCACGCAGGCAGCAGGCCTGGGAACAGGCTGGGCTGCGTTCCCTGAGCCACCACAACACTCTGCCATTGCAGTGGCATTGCTTTGAAACTGGAGTGAAAATAGCACCCAACGAGCTGGGCTCAGCACAAGCTTTGCATTCCAGAAGGGAGAGAGATTCCTGACACTGGCGACAGTCACTGCAGACCACCTGTGCCACCTGTAGTTTGCCTACATCTGGCACATATCTGCAGCCACTCTGGACCAGATTTCTTGTCCTACCTAGATGTGTCCGTGCTGCAAGCTGCTTCCCACAGGGCTGTTCCTCCCCTGTTGCACAAGTTTGTCTTTACTCACCATCAGCTTCTAGGCTGCTGCTGCACACCAGCACCTTCCCAGAGGCAGGCATAGAGTCCTTTGCTGGCTTGCTGCTGCCCTGAAAGTTAAAAACACATCAGGTGAGAAAGCCCTAAATGGAGGCTGTCCGAGCAAAGCTAAACCTGCCCTCTCGGCTGGGTATAAATTTAAGTGGCTTCACAGCAAGATGCAGAGCCACAAATTCTGCCCCTCTTCCAAGTGTGGAGGTCTGAGATCAAAGACCTATCTGATATACACCTCATAGATGCTGCCACCTTCCTAAACCCCGAGGTTTGGGGAACACAGTGCCAATGGACTCCTGAGACATGAGTCATAAGAAGTCTCTTGCTGCTCACTGCTCACTCCAAACAAGCATCTGTGCTCCACAGGAGTGCCAGCACCTTGCTCTGATTCTGGGTAATCTTTCTGGCTCTGGCTGCTCTCAGAAACTCCAAGACCTAGGGTGCAGTCTCTGAGGGGGAGAGTGACCAGAATTAAATGGGGAAATATCAAAGGGTTGTAGGACAAAAAAGGTTTTCTCTAAGGCTTAGACGTCTTCCCATTCTCTAATCTGTTCAATTTCTTGGTATCTAGTCACCATTTCCACCTTCAAAGTCTCTTTGTGATCCTAAAGATCTGTCTGTGTGCAGGCTGCTTTCAAAAGATAACTAGCTCCTACCTAAACCTAACATAGCCCATTTCCTTCCTTCTCTCCTGCTTGTGAGATGAGACCTTGTGCAATTGCCTGGTTGCTCTCCCTTAGGGGCTGCCTGTATCACCTTGTCTTCATCTGATAAGACCTGAACCCCATAAACATTTGCTGAAAAGCATGGATCTCAAGAAGATTAGTGAAGAGTATCTCTGTCCAAATCTGGAGTCAATTGTCTTTTTAAATCAATTTAAACTGAAATAAGATTCATTTCTCCCTTTTTCCCTCTCCAAAAATCAGCTGCAAGCACAGGGCACACTCAGTCTTGCAAAGGCTGGAGACCAGAATGCACCTCTGACACATACTGGGCAATTTATCAGAGGAGATTACACCCAGGGAGAGTGCTCATGTGATTAGGATTTAACAGTCAATTAAATAACACCATTCCTAACAAAGAAGCTGGGATTAAGGAAGGGCTCCAAAATGACTCCTTTTCCTTCCCGACTCTGATGCCAGCCATTGGAATCTCGCTGTTATTGACCCAGATGTTCAGTTATAGCCAACAGGAACAAACACAATTGCTTCTGAAATGTCACTGCAGTGGGAATCAGAGGGTCAGGTCTGCCCTCCAAGCAGGCCTTTAGGGAAGTGTGTGTAGGAAGCTGTCCTGTGTCTTGGACTGTACCAAAAGGAGTCCAGCGATGTGTTCAGTGCAAGTGACTCCATTGTTGCTGCTCAGCTAATTTCTGATGAGCAGGCAGAGGAAATCCTTCTCAAGATGAGCCATTAGCAGAGGGCGCAGATCAATGTGGTACTGCTGGCTGGAAAAGGTGCACCCTGAGCTGTGGCTTTCATAGGATCATAGGATGTTAGGGGTTGGAAGGGACCCTAAGAGATCATCGTGTCCAACCCCCCCTGCCAGAGCAGGACAATACTATCTAACACAGATCACAGAGGAACACACCCAGACAGGCCTTGAAAGTCTCCAGAGACTCTCCACATGTTTACAAAGAACATGTGGCTGTGCAGTGCTCACACAGTGACCTGAATGCCCCACATCACGAGAAACACACAAAAGCTCTTCCTCCCCAATCTCTTCACCAGGGAGCAGTACCTCCAGCCACATCTCATCGTGGCTTTTCTTGGCATTTTCCCCAACACCTGATCACTGAGCATCTCCCACTCCAGTCAGCTGCTCACTTCTTCCTCACCCACTCCTTCTGCCTGAACATGTCCATTGCTCTGCATTTGTCCTGCTTTATCCCTCCTCACAAGCCGGGCAGCCAGACATGGAGAATCAACAGATCACTCCAGATGCTCCTGTTCTGGTGACATCAGCTGCAGCTTTGTAGCTTCCCTGCTCTTTATCTAACTACCAAGCCACTCTGTCTCTCTTCACACCTCACCTCTTGCTTGCTCTTTGATCTCTGATCTTGGCCCCCCATTCTCAGCTGTGAGAGGAGAGGGTTGCATCCAACTGTGAAACATTTCATTCCCTGGTGCAATGCACTTCAAACCAGTGCAGGAGGCAACGCAGATCACCGTGTGTCTCTTCCATACTTTGTGGTGCTGTATCTGGGTGGGTTTACAAGCAAGAGGACAGGCTCAGACCACAATGCAATCTATTATCTTTTTTTTCTGCAAAGCAGGAAGGAGTTGTTTTTTCCAAACAGTAAACAGAAATCTCCCAAAGGCCTGCCTTGTTTTTATTAAGATAGAGTATCTCAAAACAAATGCCTGAGGCAAAACCAGAGCTAGGAGTACCACGGTGTGGTCTCCAGACCTCCTCAAGTAATCTTCATCTGCCAAGGCACAGGGTAGCTCTACAACTGCAGTAGTGACACCAAAAGGGTGACAGTGACATAGTGAAGGTGAATCTGTGCCTTCATGCCTCAAGAAGCATGGAGGTGTGAAGAGTCTAATCATAGAATCAAGCAGGTTGGAAGAGACCTCCAAGCTCATCCAGTCCAACCTAGCACCCAGCCCTGTCCAATCAACCAGACCATGGCACTGAGGGCCTCATCCAGGCTTTGCTTCAACACCTTGCCTAGGCCTCATGCAGAGTAAAAGCATGGCACTTGGGGCTGAAGCAGGGTGAAAAGAAACCAAACACCCAAACTACCAAGAGGTCAAAAAAAGGTGGCATTTCCCCTTCCTCCAGACTACATTACCCTCGCTAGTCTGCAGAAACTTGCTTCACATACAGCAAATCCCCCATATGGGCAATGGGTTGGAGTCATTAAAGGCTGCAGCTGTCATAGAATCACAGCAACAACCGGGCTGGAAGAGACCTCTAAGATTATCCAGTCCAACCTAGCACCCAGCCCTGTCCAATCAACCAGACCATGGCACTGAAGGCCTCATCCAGGCTTTGCTTCAACACCTCGCCTAGGCCTCATGCCTGGAAGCTAACATCCAACAGCAGAGTAAAAGCATGGCACATGGGGCTGAAGCAGGGTGAAAAGAAACCAAACACCCAAACTACCAAGAGGTCAAAAAAAGGTGGCATTTCCCCTTCCTCCAGACTACATTACCCTCGCTAGTCTGCAGAAACTTGCTTCACATACAGCAAATCCCCCATATGGGCAATGGGTTGGAGTCATTAAAGGCTGCAGCTGTCATAGAATCATAGAATCAAGCAGGTTGGAAGAGACCTCCAAGCTCATCCAGTCCAACCTAGCACCCAGCCCTGTCAGATCAACCAGACCATGGCACTAACTGCCTCATCCAGGCTTCTTCTGAACACCTCCAGGGACGGTGACTCCACCACCTCCCTGGGCAGCCCATTCCAATGGCAAATCAATCACAAGTCACAGGAGAGACACTGGCTCTGTCTCTTAATGAAGACATTCTGCACTGCAGCAGACACTTTGGGTTAGAAAAGCAGATCCCAAAGACGACATATGAAACCCCTCCACACCTCTGGCACATTGTGCCAACAGATTTTGCTTTACTTCTTAGTGCCATTTCCCAGCCGCCCAAGTGACAGCCAAGCAGTAGCTTGGGTCTGTCCAGAAGCAGTAACATGTCCTGCACCTTCTCCCTAAGGCCACACAGACACTCAGAGCCAGCACACCTCATTCCCCAAACATTTTCCAGGAAGTAGTGGCTTTGGGAAGCTGAGAGATAGACTGGAAGTTGTTGATCAGAGCAAGCAGCTGTAGATCCCTTGAGGGGACACACAATGCAGACCGGGATGCTGCCTGACACGCTGTTTAAACTGGGTGGATTTATGAGCTGCTCTGATAACGACTGCTATCTGCAGCTAGAATCAGTTGCCACCCCCTTTGCTGGAATTTCTCTTGGGTTCTGTTCCCAGCTCTGAGCACTTCTGGAGAGTGTTTGGTGTAGCTTTGTCTTTTGCACGTTCATGAAGACAGGCCTTGGAGCAGCATTGGGCTATGTAACGCTCAGTCCTTTATGCCACTTGTGACACCCAGATCCCAGCTACTGGCACAAAAAATGAGTGACTGAGAGCAGGCTCCCCAAGGAGCACTGCTTTTTGCCTTTTTGGAGTCTCCAAATACCAGAGAAGCATTATCTCAAGCTGCAGAGCACTGTAAATCAGAGCCACTCTTGCCAGTAAATCAACTTTGATGTGATCCTCCCTCTCAGTACCCACCCCCAAAGGAAGATAATCACTCAGGCAATCCTACCCCCATAAATGGTACTGGATTCCAAAAGAGAAAGAAGATACCTGGATAATTTTATTTGGATGCCCAGAAAATTGGAGGTGTAAAATTTCCCTCCTGAATAGAAGATAAAGCCAGGGGTTAAAATAGAACATTAGGACATCTGCCTCTGGCTTGACCCTGCTGAGTTTACAGAATCAAAGAATGACAGAATATATCTGGTGGGAAGAGCCCCTCAGGCCTTCTTCAAAGCACATATTCCTTGTATTACTGTTGTTAAAGAGCTCTGCCATCTCGCACTGCATTTCCTGAGCACTCTTCAAATGGATTCAAAACTTCCTAATTTTCTCAACCACATTAATTTTGGAGATGGGTAAATTCTGGTCTAGGATGTAGCAGTCAACAGGTCTTGCTCAGAACAAACATCACTGCAAGAAGTAGAAACTAGGTCTCCTGAGCCTTGGCCCCAGTGCTCTAGTTTAGTTGAATGCCTGTGATACACACTTCATCTGGAAGACTGCCAGGAGCAGCTCAGCAGAAGCAAACAGCACTTCCCCATCTTTTTTTTTCCTTCCCTTTTCTCTTTCTTTCTCCCTCCCTCTCTTTCTTTGTCTCTTTTTTTCTCTTTATTTTTTTCTCTATTTCCTTTTCTCTTTCTTTTTCTTTCTCTTTCTCTTTCTTTCCCTTTCTGTTTCTTTCTCTTTCTTTTCTTTCTCTATTTCTCTTTCTTTCTCTCTTTCTTCCTTTCTTTCTCTCTTTCTTCCTTTCTTTCTCTCTTTCTCTCTTTCTTTCTCTCTTTCTTTCTCCCTTTCTCTCTTTTTCTTTCTCTTTTTTTCTTTCTCTCTTTTTTCTTTCTCTTTTTTTCTTTCTCTCTTTTTTCTTTCTCTTTCTCTCTCTTTTCCTTTCTTTTTCTTTCTTTCTTTCTCTCTTTCCTTTCTGTCTCTTTTTTTCTCTTTATTTTTTCTCTATTTCCTTTTCTCTCTCCCTCTTTCTCTTTCTCTCTTTTCTTTCTTTTTCTCTCTCTCTCCCTCTTNTTTCTTTCTTTCTTTCTTTCTTTCTTTCTTTCTTTCTTTCTTTCTTTCTTTCTTTCTTTCTTTCTCTCTTTCTTTTCTTTCTTTCTTTCTCTTTCTTTCTCCCTTTCTCTCTTTTTCTTTCTCTTTTTGCTTTCTCTCTCCTTTTTTCTCTTTCTCTCTCTTTTCCTTTCTTTTTCTTTCTTTCTCTCTTCCCTTTCTCTCTCTGTCTCTTTTTTTCTCTTTATTTTTTTCTCTATTTCCTTTTCTCTTTCCCTCTTTCTCTTTCTCTCTTTTCTTTCTTTTTCTCTCTCTCTCCCTCTTTCTTTCTTTCTGCACTAAAAGCAGTGAGAGTTAAGTAACAGAACAATCATGAGCCACAAGATATCTCTTGAACTGCCAGAATCTGAGATTTTCACAGGGCTGCAAGGAAAGCTGCTGTACATATATGTGTACAAGACTTTCCTGACTCAAGTTTTCAGGGAGTTAGGGCAGGGAACAAGCACTGGTTCCAGCTGAGGCAAGGATTCACTCTGCTGTCAGGATAGCCTCAAACCAGCTTGAAAAAGAAACCTTGCGGAGATGTGACAAAAACTATGGTTTGAAACTAAAAAGACCTGCATCTGGGGCCTTAAAACCAAACCAGGTCTGATACCAATCATTCAGTAGCCAAGATCATAAACGCAAGCTGGTGGCAGTGCCACTGTCAGGCAGGTACAAGGCCACCTGCCCCATACCTGCAAAGCCTCCTGTTCCCTAGACAAGTGCAGTATTTGGGAGAAGGTCAGAAAAAAAAAACTGATGAAATTGCCTCCCTTCACCCTGAAAGTGTTTGAGCCTGACAGTGTCACACTTGTATCACTTGGCAGGAGTGTGACTGCTGAGACATCACATCCCTCTGTGATCAAAGACCCAAAGCTGGGTGCTGTTATCTTCTGCAAGAGGATGCAGGCCCTCAAAGGCAGTGCTGTGGCAAGATATGCTGTGATTCCAGAACTATGAGCTCTGCACTGCAATGACTAAGCTCTCTCTCAGGTAATACACTTCGTGGTCTGAAAGCTGCTTCCTTTTTAGTTCATGTTTTAATCAGCACCATCTGGGATTAGTTTCCTTTTATTTAGTTTTTTATTTATCTAGTTATCTATTTAGGTACAGGCAGTTTTAGATCCTCAGATTCTCGTCAGCCTGCCTGGAACTTCTTCCTTCCAAATCTGAGATGTACTGAACTCTAGGCAGGATGGTTCCAGGCAATTGAGAGCAGACACCAGACAGCAGCAAAAGTGACCCATCAGCAGGCACTGAACTTAACTGCAGTGTCAACTCTTTAAGGTCATTATTTCCCCAGCACAGCTGGCTTGTGGGCTGTAGTCATCCATCCAGCCCCTGCACTTGGCTGAGTGATCCAGCACAACTGACTCCATTTTCCCAGGAATGCAGAGGGAGGTTGTAGTGAGCATGGCTCCACTGGCCAGAACAGAAACCAGGCATGTAAATCTCCCCTTTTTTGTTTAAGCCTCAAACTAGTCAAAGGGAGAATTAAATCCCCAACCTTTCTAGCCCTCAGAGAAGGAAGAATTGAACCGAGCAGGGACAAGCTGCAAGTAATGATCTCTGCCACCTCCCCAGTGCACTACCCAAATTATTTTGAAGGACTATTTTTACTCAGCCTCAGACATTTGAAACACTTTGCCTAGAGCATGAACTATCACATTTCCCAGCTCAATGAGCAACCCAAACAGTTATGCCAAATGCTTTAAGACAACACGAAATAAAGCATGTAGCAACTTAGCATTTCTGCTCAACCTGACTTACCAGACAGGCACAGCAACTTGTGAGTGGGTGACAGTCTGAGCAACTTCACATCAGTGCATTGCATTTTGCTGTGCATCAGTAGATGGACCAGGCTGCTTCTCAGGACTCTGGCATCTTCTGAAAGCAGTGAGGATTACTGTATTTAGAGGCAGGTAGATGATAGCTTAATTCTGATGGATACGGCATGTTCTAGTGCAGATTACAGCCACGGGATCAAGGAATTGCCTTGTTTGGAAAAGACCTTTAAGACTATTGAGTCCAATCATAAAGGTAGCACTGGAAAGTCCTTGACTAAACCATATCCCTAAGCACTATGTCTGCACAACTCTTAAAATACCTTGAGGAGCAGTGACTTCACCACTACAGGGATGAAGACTCCACCACTGTCTGAGCAGCTTCTTCCAATGCCTGAAAACCCTTTGAGTAAAGAAATTCTTCCAAATATTTGGCCTGAACTTCCCTTGGCACAACTTGAGGCCATTTCCTCGTCTCATCACTTGTTACTTGGTTGAACCAGGGTGAACCTGCTTTCACCTGTGAGCTTTTCCATCTTGGTTTCTGTCCTATTAAGGAGGAGCAAGTGAGCAGCTGGGTGAGCACCTGACAGCCAGCCATGGTCAACCTGCCACAGGGCTGCAAAGATCATTTGTTGCTCTGTCCCTAAACTGAGTGTCTCAAATCCTCAGCAGAAGAGAATGTATCTGCTGCCTCTCAAAGTCCCAGGCCACTAGAAAGAAGCCACAGGGCAGGATTCATTAACAGACTAATGCTGTAGAATAATATGCCTGGTTCACTTGTTATCAGCTATCTGAAAAAGGATCACAGGATCCCAAAATAGTGAGGGCTGGAAGTGACCTCTGAAGATCATCTAGTCCAAACTCTTGCTACAGCAGGAACACTCAGAATAAATCACTCAGGAACATAACCAGGTGGGTCTTGAATGCCTCGAGAGGACTCCACACCTCTCTGGGAAGATACTGAAATACCTTTCTTATTATCTATATATACAATGAGAAAGGTTTGTTTTTTATATACATATATAAAGGTTTGGGTTTATATATATATAAAACCAAAAACCAAACCAGCCCCACATTGACCTAATTAATGAATTGTTCTTAATTTTAAAATCTCAGTACATGCAGTTCCTCTTGAGGATTTAGTTCAGGAGAACTCCTCCTGTCTGATGTCAAACAATAGTGGATTTCCCAGCAGGAAAAAAAAAAGCCTAATTAGTTTTCTCTGATTTTCCATGGCTGATTAGCTCAACATCCATATGGGGAAGCCTCCTCCCCTGGGATGCCTCAACACAAACAGTCATCAATGAATTCATTAAAATCAAACCCTCCTTTAACCTGTTCCAAACACTATTTGCAGGAGAGGTGTTTTTATCTCTGTCTGGCGCTGTGATAGCAATGGAATGGATCAGGAGATGGGGACAGCTCTCCCTAACATCCAGTTGACAAAGCTGCTGCCAGACCCGGTGTGACATCTCAGCTCAGCCCTCCAGGTAGGCTTTCTGCAGGCAGCAGCAGTGCATGCTTTAGGGAAATAAACCACGCCACTGGCGAGCAGTGCCAGCTTCCTTTCTGCAGGGGGCAGTAGTGAGACAAGCCTCTGCTCCACACTCCCCTTGGGCGCTTGAGCCAGGAGACAGAGAGCAGCGCTCATGGACGCACGAAGATGAAAACCACTCAGCCTTTTTTACTCTGAGCCACAGCGCTCCTTTCTGCAGTGAAGCAGGAGTGACGTCAGGGAAGCACGCTGCTCATCTTCTCCCAGTCTTGGCATCGTTCTTCCTCTTTGGCACCTTGCAAGCACGAGTGATGCTAGCAAAGATGCTAATTTTGTGTCTCCGGCAACAGAAGATGCAGTGACCTCCTAACCCTGGATCTCGTCACAACAGGCTTACAGCTGAGATTGACTAAAGCTTTTCAACACCACACAACTCATTAAAAAATGTTAAGGTTTAAAAGAAAAATTGGTCTTGTGAGACATCTCCAAGCTCCTACCAAAGCCTCCAAGTGCTTTAAGGAGCAGATAGGTTCCGGTCCCAGCAGCAAAATTTTGGCCAAAGACACTAAAATAGCCCCAGTTAAATCAGATGTTTTTAGGATGTCGCTGCCAAGTCCTCCTAAGTAACAGAAAAGAATTTCACGACTTGGTGCAATGTAACCATGTAAGGGCAACTCTGTCCATCTTGTACAGTACAAGTACAGTTCATTCCCTTTCATGGCTCTACAAGGTCTGAACTATTCCTGTCTCAGGAAAACAAAGAACATTTTACATCACAATATTAGAAAATGCAACTCAAAGTGGATTTTTAAAGGGACATGTGTCCTCCCTCGTGAGGGTTCTGCAGGGATTTGTATCAGTTCTATGCAGCCTCGTTAGTGCAGGCGATGTGAACTCCAGCAAGCCTTCGGCACAGCACTAACCCATTTCCACTTGAAGCCCAGGGTTTAGAGTAGGGCACTGTAACATTTCATAAGCTTGTTTTGATGAGTAATTAATTAAAAACCTAAGTTTTCCACATTTTAACGTTCTGAAAAGAACAAACATCAACAACCAGTGCTGCACAGCAAAGGAAGTTCCAAATCACAAGAGTTTTTTGATACTTAATCAGAAGTGTGAATCTGGTAGAGCTGTATGCTCATGGAGTTTTATTACTTAGAAATGGAAAGAAGCTTCATGCTTTCCCCCAGGTGCTATAATGTAAGGAATCAAGATAAAATAAAATAAGCAGAGGCTGTTAGGAGAAGTAGCAGTTTGGTTGACCTGCAAGCTTTTGCATTAAGACTTGGATTCATTTGTGTTTTTCACTTCTGCTGAGCAGCAGTTGTGTGCTGGGGGTTCCTTACAGGAAACAACACACAGCATCAGAGCCTATGTTTGGTCACTTCAGAAATCTTGTGTGCAAAAAAATCTTTTGTTTTCAGAATACCTCTTGCACAGCTTCCTCAGTCCCTGTAACATAGGTACCAATGCTCTGCCCTGGATTCAACCTCCTGGCTTTACCTTCTTAGCAGAGCTGGCTTCTTTCCAGCTTAGTTGATTCTATGATTCTATTCCAATGTCCTACAGAGATCTGAATGAGGACAATTGCAAACACTGTCTTAGAGATGATCCAACCAGAAGTGAATGTGCTATAAACTGAATATAACATCTCAGGAATTCTTGAGAGTACACAGAAGACATGACCTAAGGACAGCTTGAGAACACCTGGAGATAATAAGACACTGGTAAAACGTGGCTGACAAGGGAAATCTTCCACATTAGTCATACCATGCTGTACACAGTAGCTACCAAACCCACCTATGACACTGTTTATGCGATGAACACCAAATGACAGATAAACCTGTGCACAAATCAAATCTACCAACACAGAAGCAGGACCTGGAAGACAGGACGCAGCATTTTCTTGTATCCATCCCGCAAAACAAAACCCAGAGACACACCACCACTAGAAAAGATGCCACACTTTAAAGTCTTTGTGGAATTAGAGCCAAATGACAAACCCCTTTTCCCAATAGAGCTGTCCCATGTTAATCAGACTGTCTGCTCTTCTCTGAATACCCTTCTCCTTTCTTATACCCTTATCTCAGTGCCACCAGCAGGTGCTGCTTGTTGAGAACTTGAGGTTCAGTTTCTGCAGACAGTAATGGAAAATAAAGTCTATGGAAAACTATTCCAATTTAACACAGTGTTAATACTGCCAGAAGCACCATGACCCAATGAAATAACATGTTCCTTAGCACAGCTTCAGCCAGCACTTTGAGGCTGTGGAGTCTCCTCTTCTGGAGACATTTGAAATCTGACTAGATGTGTTGGGTGACCTGCTGTAGGTGATCTTACTCTGGCAGGGCGTTTGGACTGGATGATCTTTCAAGGTCACTCCCAATCCTTACCATTCTGTGATTGTGTGAAAACATTCCATTACAGATCAAAGAAAAGGAGCTGGGCTACAATTGCAACACTTCTTAAATCTGGAAAAGAAAAATGACAGTGAACCAAAGAGTGAAGTGGAAATTCTTCATGTTCAGCTCTGCTTTACAAACTGATGTAAGAATTCATAGCCAGAATCTGTATATTTTTTGAAGATACACATTTCCAAGTCTTTTAAGATTGGCTATAGTAAATCCAGTGATGTTTAGCACAAACAAAAAACAAAAGACACAGCATAACATAGGTTCAAACTGTTTATTTTACATCAGATGTTCCACACAGCACTTTCTTCAGTTAGAAGTTCCTGCAAGAAAACCAAACAAACATTGTTACAAGCTAGTTTTGTTCGACTAAGTATTTCTAACCAATTGTGTAAGCATCCTATAAATAAAGGGTGTACATTTTCATCCTAAAAAGCAGGATTTGGCTGTGGAAGTAACCCCTTTAATAGTCAGAAGATAAGATAAACATACATACTTGGAAACAATTCCATCATTTTTTGCCAGGCGCAGAATGGAGTCGTCAGATTCCCCCTTTAAAAGAACCAAATATGATTCTGAAGTGACCAAGGAATTGCTGAGACATCAGAAAGAGGCAGCTGCAGCATTTAATCCTCATAGTGATATGCACAACATCTTACACAGATCTCTGTGTCAAGATTAGAGTTTTCAAAACAAACTGTTAAATGATTTCTTAGCCCTAAAGGATGAAAAAAGAGTTTGAACCTGATAAAATACACATTTAAATTAACAAGATGTGTTTCTGGGTGAGCAGACTTCTGATGAACTCTAGGAACTGTCAGATCATGTGTAACAAATTGAAGTCATGGTAGCAGCATCTTTAATTATTATCAGGTTATTTATAATTGTAAACAACCAAGGCAGAAATTAATGTCTTGTACAGTCCTAAAAAAACCCCAACCCATTTGCATCCGTCAGTGTTTAAAAACTCAACAAAACACAGATCATTCTACAAGCCAAAGGATTGAGGATAAAGCCAGGAAAGGCCTTTTCTAACTCACAACAATTCTATGCTTCTGGAAGTGAATCTGCTCAAGTCCTCGTTCTGCCTTATCTCATAGGATGGCTTGGGTTGGAAGGGATGTCAAAGCTCATCCAGTTCCAATCTCCTGCGATAGGCAGGGACACTTCCCTCTAGAACAGGTCACTCAAGGCCTCATCCAACCTGGCCTTGAACACCTCCAGGGAGGGGGCACCCACAGTCTCCCTAAGCAACATGTTACAGTGTCTCACCACCATCACTGGAAAGAACCCTTTCCTAACATCTAGTTTGAATCTCCCCTCTGCCAGTTTAAACCCATTCCTCCTCGTACTGTCATCACAAGTCCTTGTCAATAGTCGCTCCCCAGCCTTCCTGTAGGCCCCCTTCAGATATTGGAAGGCCACTATAAGGTCAGCCTGGAGAAGAGAAGGCTTTGAGGAGAAGAGCCCCAACTCTTGTAGCCTGTCCTCATGGCAGAGGTGCTCCAGCCCTCTGAGTATATTTGTAGCCCTCTTCTGGACTCACTCCAACAGAGAAGGTGCTCCACAAAAGCTCTTCCACTAGAACAGGCTGAAGGCTCTTTGTGTTTTCAGGGGCAAGTATAAAATCTAAAAATGGATTAACTGATATGAAGAGGCAGAATTGTTTTGTAGGTGAAGAAATTACTTACCATTCTACGAATTGGTCCACAAATGGCATATGTTTTGAACTGGCCATTTACTCTGCCTGTTACCTTGTCAACCTGTAATTACAAACAAGTTACTCCACAGAGATTCTTACAAAGTTTCAGACTCCTATCACGCTTGCCAAGCATCTAAGGGTAAACATTGTTTGTCAAAATACTGCAGACAGAAATTATCTTTTCACATGTTAGTTACATGTTAGTTACATCTTTTCACATGTTAGTTACATAGTGCAGCTTTAAAATTTAGAAAAATAGGGAAAAATTATCTTTTCACATGTTAGTCACATGTTAGTTACATCTTTTCACATGTTAGTTACATAGTGCAGCTTTAAAATTTAAGGGAGAGCACATAAAACATGAGAACACACAGAGAAGGGTAGCCAGGAGAACCTATTTTGAGTTCTGAAAAAATGGTAAAGTTCAACGTAAAGTTTCCACATGAATTTTACTGCCTTTGTTAGTTTTTTCTTGTTTCTTTTCATTAAGGTAATAGGGAAAAATTGAAGTGAAAGGGGGAAGGAGATGATCCTGCTACAAAGGAAGAAACATGCCCAAGCTGAGGGACACACATAAAAAAAGATCAGAAGTGACGTAAAATAATATAAATAATGAAACTAAATAGTGTAGTGAACCCTGCAATACTTTTGAGTTTTTGAGTTCTACTTGTCTTTGATCCTTTGAAAACAAGCTACAAGGTTCACTGAATGAATTAAACACAGCAAACAAGACAAGTATTTGCCTTAATATTTAGAGGAAACCTTAAGCAGCATTTAGAAATGCTTTCTTTAGGCAGATAACACAAGAGGCTCAGTTGTACAAACACACTGGAATTCAGCCTTGTGTTTTCCACTCAACAAGAAATCAATCAAGCTACGTGACTCATAAACTGCAGGAACATTGTGTACCACATAGGTTAAACAAAGGAGTTTAAATTAACTGGAGCCCACTGGATTAGCTGGGATCCTGCAGGAGTCAAGGTCTGCTGTGGTTTTCTCAGCATGTATGTTAAGCTTGGAGGGATTCACGGTAAAACTGTCTTAAGGAGACAAAATGAAACCAAAATGAATACCCTATGGTACAGAAATAAAACTGAATGTACACCACCAGGTCAGTACAACCAGCATGCCTTGGGAAAAAGTCCAAGCTTATAATACCCCAAGCACTGAGTTAGTAAAATGATAAAGCTGTTCACAGGACATAAAAGCAATAGTGTTATGTGTTAACAGATACAATTCAAGCAAAAGACAGTATATGACATTTCAGTTAAGCAAAGCAGACCAGAAATAGAGTTCTGCTCTGGAAACTGAACCTAGCTTGAAGTTTGGACAAATTAGAACAAGCACTGAGAATATCAACAAGAAAATTTAAACTCAGGGTTCAGAAGGAGAATGAAGAACTGTGCTTTCTTACACACAGGTGGAGGTAAAAGGGATAAGACTTAGAATCAAGCACTTCTTTCTCCTTTTCTTCAGGACAAGGAATTCTCTAATTTCTAATTCTAAATATCTAGAGTTAGGAAGTTGTATTTAGTGAAACAGTTAAGAAACTGAACAGACTGTACAAAACTTTACGAAATTCTGTTTAATGAGTTCTGTAGGCTGAAAAATAACCAGAGTTAAGATCACAACATACTTCTGTGTTAGAAAGCTCTCAAGCTCTAAGCTTCTATGACCTCTAGTTAATTATCTGGGGACATGTCATAAGCTGTTAGACCTAACTTCCACCAAAAGGCAGAAGATCTCTTATCATATCTGTTACAAAACTTACCTCAGAAATATTTATCTGAATTGAAGCATGATCCTTAGCACCAATTATTCGGTTGCTGGCAGAGCTAAGGAATAAAATAACAAGATACACTGAAGCAGAAGGAAATGGACAAGACAGATCTATATACATAAAACAGTAACAGTCTAAGTTTTCAGTGCTCAGAAAACTAAAATGCACTTTCAAGCACATTTAAAGGAGACTGCCCAAAGAAAAGGAGGATGAGGGGAGTGCTTCTTGCTCTAAACCTCCCTGAAAGGAAGCTGCAGACTGGTGGGGACTGGTCTCTTCTCCTAGGCAATAACTAATAAGATAAGAAGAGATGTCCTCAAGTGAAGTTTAGGTTGGGCATGAGGAAAAGCTTCCTCCCTGAAAGAGCTGTCAACCCTGAAACAGGTTGTCCAGAGCAGTGGCGAAGTCCCCATCTCTGGAGAGACTGAAAAGTCATGTAGACGTGGCGCTGAGTGACATAGTTCAGTGGTGCTCTGGCAGTGCAGGATTAACGCTCAGACTCATGTAATTTTAAAGTTCTCTCCCAATTTAAGTAACTACAGCTCTACGATTTGCCACGCGAGAGCTGTACAACAGAAGATACAGAATACTCTTATCAACGTTAATTTTTGCTTCACGTGTGCTTTACATGAAGCATCTAAAACCACAGAAACAGCAGCAAAGCAATTTAATAATTTTCTTCAGATACTCGCTACTACCAAACAAAACCAAACCCAAACCAAATGAAAACCCGCCAAGTGAATAGCCTCTGGTCAGTTCACTGCCAAACGCCCGAGTTACAGACCCGCCATCCCCACCGGCTCCCCCTGCCGCTCAAGGGACCCGCTCACCATTTCCGAGGGACGTAGAGGTCCACAAACTCTCCAGCGTCGTTCTGCATCGCGTTCGGTTTGCCGCTAAAGCACCAGCACCGAGCGGTGATACCTAGAAGCATCACAGCAGGACTCAACGGGCCATCCCCACCAGGCTCGGCTTAGAAAGACCGCCCCTACTGCCATCCTCCCCGCGAGCAGCAAGCCTAGGGCACGCCGCTTGCCTCTCCCAGCCTCACGGCAACCTAGACATCGTGGAAAGAGCTTCCCCAACCCCCCAGGACCCCGCCCGGGGACGCTGCCTTCGCAGCAGCACCGAGACCCGCTCCTACCTCGCGTGCGCCGCAGCGGAAAGGACGAGACAGCAGCGGAAGCGGAAATACGTCAGAGGACGCGGAACAGCTTCCGGCGTGCGGCATGACGTGTGCAGCGCGGGCTGGCTGTTTAGCGTCCGTTAAACGCTGGCGGCAGTGAATCGTCTCCAACCTCTGAGACGGCCCCGGGCCAAGGGCAGCGGCTCCAGCGTTCCCCCGCTGGGCTTGCGGGAATCTCCGGGGCCAGGGCCCACCCCTTCAGCAGTAGGAGGCCCCAATTCGGGCCGCTGCTTGTTGAAGGAGGGGATAGCCCCAGGAGCCCGAGGGAAGAATCGTTTCGGTTGGAAAAGAGCTTTAAGATTATGAAGTCCAACCATTGTTTAGCACTGGCAAGTCTGGCGCTAAACTCTGTCCCTCATTAGCACATTTCTGTCTCTCTTAAACACCTCCAGAGACGAAGACTGAACCACCTCCCTAGGAGCTTTGCCCAGTGTTTGAGAACCTTTTCAGTGAGGAAATTTCTCCTAATATCCAACCTAAAGCTCTGGTGCAACCTGAGGCCGTTTTCTCTCTTACCACTTACTATTAGGGAGAAGAGACTGGGTCCAAGTCTTGTGGTGTAGAAAGCCAGGTCTCCCCTCAGCCTCATTCTCCAGGCTGAACAACCTCAGGTCCGTCAGCTGTTTTCCAGCCCCCTCACCAGCTTCACTGCCCTTGCCTGGACACAACCCAACAGCTCAATGTCTTTTTTATGAGTGCCCCCAAAACCAAACAGTATTCAAGGTGTGGCCTTACCCCTGCCACGTACAGGGGAACCAACCCCCGGAGCAAACCTCAGGGAAAGCAAAACATCATTCCCAAACAAGATATTTGGTTACAAAACATGTAACAAAATGGTTTTTATTTCACAGCATCTTAATTTCACAAGTTCATGGGGGAGAAAAGAAAAATAATAATAAAGGAACAGGCTACAACTCAAATAATGGATAAGACAAAACTGTAACAGTATTGTTTACATAAAAAACGTACAGCCTCTTATCAAGAGAGTTCTCCCTGCTGAGACAGCCCAGCAGCATCTTTACACCAACACAGCACTAGACCCCTCGGTGTAAACCGGCGTTTCTCTCCAAAGCAAGAGGAGTTGGGCTGTGAGGATGTAAAGCCGGCAGATCCCTGGATTCTCTTGGGTCCTCTTTAGTTTATTAACGGACTACGCAGTAATCGTCCTTTGCCACACGGTGGCAGCTTTTAGGTGAGAAGATGAATATTCCCAGGCAGGACTGCAAGCTACCGTCCAGGAACAGAAAAGAAATCAACATGCATACACAAGTGACTGCATCTCTTCAGAAGGGCTGTTCGTGCACAGGTAACACCACAAAGTACCGATGTGCAAGCCTATGGGCAGCATCAGCCCCAAACCCATGCTCTACCGGAGACAGCACAATGCTGGCTTCACCGTGTCATTTTTGGCCTGTGCTCCAAACAGCTTTTGAGCTCAACAATACTGAAACATCGGCCTGGGCACACACACAGTAGCCTTTAGACAACATTCAGCATTCTGTAATTTAATTCTCCTTATCCTGGTTTGTCCTTCTGAAAGAAAACAAAAGCTTGCCGGTTTATGACATCAAACTGTTGGTTCCAGGAGCGAAACCAGAGCCCAAATGCTCACTGCCACTAGACAAACTTCCACTGAATAGAGACTGCAAAGTGCTGCAAACCAAAGTGCATTGTTTTCACAGATGGTGATAAAGGAAAGCTAAACTTTGTTACAGAAAACTCTTTATACACTAAACAAAGACGTTTCAGAGAAAGACATTTTCTGATTACATTCAAACTAACCAAAGTTTTTTTACTGCTTCTGGGAGATACTGCATGAGAAATTTGCTTTGCTCAGTTCTACCTCTGTCCTCTCCCCTAAAGACTTTGGGCAGTGGTGGACTACTTTAGAAGCCTTCACCACTGTGTGCTAATTTGAAGGCTCATTATACACTAGATGTCAAGTACATCACTATTTCTTGCATGCAAGGACAGTTATATTCAGTAGAATGTTGAACTAGTAGGCAATTTTTAAAAGACCTTTTGGAAGATAACTGGCAAGCTTATTGTCTAACTTAGGAGCTACCACCTCACTTATGGAGTGTGGAAAATCCTTCTGTGTTCGAGAGAAATCACAAGCATATTAAAATCTTACACAAATAACTTGAAGCTACATACAGCTGAACACAGTTACAAAAGATCTGATAGTCATTGTAATTATTAGCTATGAAAAAAAACCCACACTTTGAGCCCCACTTGGAGAGGCTCTAGTAAAGTTTGCTGCAATTCTAATGAAGCCAAACTGCTTCAGACAAAACACAGCTGAAAAGCAAAAGATTCAGCTTTGGTTTTGGCTACAACCAACATTTAATACAAGGAACAGGGATTTACATTACTTTACATATGAGAGAGCAGGTCCCTTACCTCACTACGAGGTCTAGCATTTCACTCGAGAGTCAAACTTACATGAGAAATGTCTGAGTCCTACTAGCCAAGCATCAGTACTGTTCCTTGCAGATAGACACAGTTACTTGTATCATAATATTGCTTCAGAAAACAAACTCAGGAGCCAGTACCACAAAAGGTTCCACATATAAGTGAGACTTCCTTCCCAACTTGGATATTAAAAAGAAAGAAAGAATAGCCAATGGTCAGAGAAGTTATTTAACCTCTGAGCAAGCATCAGAGCACTGCTGGGCACCAGCCCTTCAGTGGCTGTTCAGATGTGCAATGCCAGTTGCATGAGGACCATCACAGTGATGCAATGCTTGGAAGAACAGAGTAAAAAGGTAGCATTTTACATACTGGTCATGCTTTCATTGGCTTAGTTTGGCAGCAGGAGCTCTACTGACTGAAGTATTTGCTCAGAGCACATAAGACCATATATAATACAGTCATACTAAAGGTGCTTATTTCAGACTACAGAACACTGGAACAAAATGAAGTCATAAGTGATACATTTGACAGAAAATTGCTTGTAGTCATATGCTCATCTTCCACTGAAGTGTGAATGAGGACAGCAGTCCCTTTGCTGCAGCTACCTTGTTCAACACTTGGTACTTCATGACAGATTTTCAAACACTCTTTAAATAAAATGTCTCTTTTGAAGATATTAATAATTAGCTGAACTGGAATGGAGTCATTTCAAACTTGCTACTTACAGATCTAGAGTATAGGAGAGAATAGATGCCCTGTGTATCATTAGTGCAGATACATTGGAATTGTTTTCCCTTTTATGCAAGGCCAATGCAGGTAAAGAATAAATGGCTATACAAATTCAGGATTCCCCACTAAACAACATAACTAACTTAAAAAGCACTGGTACCAGACCAGCCAGTTTTAGGCACATCTTTAAAAAAATAAAGTATGCATTTCAGTAATGTAAAAATGTGAGAAGATTCTTAGAAACATCTGAACTTTATGGTGCACTGGAATGGAAGTGATGCTTCCTTTAATCTCAAGGAATACAACAAAGGCTTTAAAACAAAAGAAACAATACCATAGTATTTGTCATAGGGAAGAGCAGTTTGGGGAAAACCAAAAAGATAAATAAGGAATAATAAGCAGCCACAACAGCTGACTGGGGAATATTTGTGCTTTACATGTCCAAAAGAAAATAAAGTTTAAGAATTCTTCTCATATCATCCCTCAGACTTGGCACACATGTCCACAACACACCTCAACAGTTTAACTCCACACCAACGACTTCAAAACTTCCTCTAGCCACAGCAGGACACGCAGCAGCATGGAGAGGCCAGTGGCAACTTCACCAGCAGCCTTCAGCGATGCGATTCCCAGCACCACTGGCTGTCAGCTGGAGCACAGCTTTGGTTAAGACTGTTGTGTGAGTCGTCTGTAATGAGGTAAAACTTGGTTTTCAGGAAGATAAAGAGCCAGTTCCAAAGCTACAAGGACGGTGAATTCAAAACCAATGAGATCTCTTCTGTTGAATCTGAATCTCTCTTCTAGTTTCTGTTGTAAAAAATAAAAAAAAAAAAAAAAAAAAGGAGGGAGAAAGAATCAGTTAATCCACAAGTAACACACTGTGAGTTCAAGTCAGCATAAAACAGGAGTCAGCAATGCCTGGCCAGAGCTGCACCTAAACAGAATCAAAACTGTTGCCAGGGATCAGACAAGTAAACCAGCTTATCGGCTCAGCTGGGACACCCACACAAGAGTTCCATATGCCTGCCTGAGCAGCTATGTGCAAAAATAACCCCACTGTAAGATCAGTAGGACATTAGACTGCACCAGTGAAGTAGTTTTAATTAATTATAACTAAAAATAAAAATTAAATAACCAAGGAAAAGCCCTAATGAGACATAAAACAGACTGAAAGAGCTGATCTTAAATGCAAGTGTGCACCACCACTGAAAATCTTAGCTTTAATCTTTATCTCATTTTGTGAGCCAGAAAAGAGGTCTTGACAACACCTGAGTACTTACATCAATCAGATGTTTAACTTCATGTTTCCTGAGATCACTGCTGATCTTGGCTGCAAGCAGAACGCAAGCACCAGCACACAGTTTGCGGTTCTGTTTGTTGAGTTTGCCTTGGAGGACGAGCTTCTCGAAGTAAACATAAGCCATGGAGACAGTAATGGGCTCCAGATTGCACTCTTCACTCAAGTTCCGCATCTCTCTCTTCAAACTAGGAACAGGAAAAAGGACACCCTCTCAAACATGACAGCCTGGGACATGCTCTAGAAACACTGCAGCCTGGGAACTCAGAAGAGCATGTGGGCAAGACTTCTGTTTGGAAAACCATGACAAGTATTACCCTAGACTGGAGAAGTCCAGCCGGCAAGCTGGAGCTGATGCACAAACTGATTTAACCTGGCTGACAACATCTATTGTGGAAGAACAGTTCCTCATCTGCTCCTACTCTGTCAAAGGCTTTGCCACCTCGCAAACAGGCTATTGCTATAGGATTCTCTGTGGGCCCCCAAACTGGTTCGTGACTCACATCATACTGAACCTTTCTGACCTACACAACACCACATCAAAGCCATGCAGAAAACAGCAGCTGCTGTGCAGAGACCTGTCTGTGACACACCTCATGGAAGAATCAGGTCTGAGGAGGAAGGCAGACTGGTTTACACACCTGCCTTTACAACAGCTAGCCCTCCACAGGATCACAGTGTGTTAGGGATTGGAAGGGACCCAGGGACTCATCGAGTCCAACTTCTCTGCCAGAGCAGGACCATACCATCTCTTTCATATCATGGAGGAACACATTCAGACGGGCCCTGAAAGCCTCCAGAGAAGGAGACTCACCATGAGATGCTACCTCTCGTGGCTGCTGTCCATCCTGCGAAAGCATCTTTGTGTGAACATGCTACTCAAAACCAGAGTGGTGTCCAGACAGTGGCAGAACACAGCCTGTGCAAGCCTTCCACTTGGAGCTGAGTTCCAGAGGCCTGGTGACTCAGCAGAATCGTGTTTAAGCCAGCTACTTCAGAAGGCCCTGACTGCATTAATCACTGTGTAATACCAACAGGATTACAGCTCTCTGAAGGCACAACAGCACATCTCACTGATGAGTGGCCACATGCACTTCATGGTGGATGAGGAAATCTGTGTGGCACAGTCCTGCCTTTATAAAATGCTTCTCTTTACCAAGACTCCCCAGACCTAGCACTCTTCTTTATCCCAGAGTCTTGTTAGAGTCTATGGTGATCAGTGAGTCTGGTAATTGAAAGGCAAAAATAGCCAGAGGGTCTAGAAAGACAATCCAAGCAGAGTAGGACTGCACTGCAGCCACACAATCAGGTTACAAGTATCTGTTTCAAAGCTAATGCTGCATCGCTGTTAATTGCCTACCAGTGTCAGAACTCCACAGTTGGTGGAACAAAACCCTCTTAGGTGGAACTATGAAAACCAACTGTTGCCCTTTCTTCGCACCCTAAACATTCCCATACAGGGCTGTCATCCTACAGCCAGCTCAAGTGACGACAAGAGATTAGTGTTTAATCATTTATACTATTAATAGATCTAGTGTTTGCTCCATACAAGTGAAAGATGAAAGCAGACTTTTACAGTGTAGATGTTGTGATTATTCAGTGCTTGTTTCTTACCTCCTAATTTTGCTCAGTGTCAACTTGATATGAGGAAACTTCTCTCTAAAGGTTTCGTTCATGTCCTTTTTAAGGTCTGAGGGTTTCACATATTCTATAACTGTAGTCTGAAACACAAGAGGCAAAGTTTATCATTTCTTCTGTGAACAGTTCTGAGAGACAAACAAATCTTCCACAGACAATAACGCAAAGACAAACTGGAGTGTTATTATTCACAATTTAATAGTTGTCTAATGTCCTATGCTGAATTTCAACTAAAAGTCTTAAAATAATAACTTTTTGCTTACAAGAATCAAATGACAACATGGAGATACATAGCAGGTTGATCCTCAATCAGCTGAGTGTGAAAACCCTGCTGAATCCTTAGCCATGAGGCTGGCAGAACACTCACCATGTAAGAGGCAAAGATGAGAACACGTTTATGTTTTCCACAGGGCCATTGAGGATCATCCAGGAGATCTGGATCATACTCTGCAGCTTCCCCAACTTCACTTCCTAATGGAATGAGGAAAGCATGTTGGGTCACAAAATGCAGAGCTTTAGATTTTCTGTTTTGTCTTAAGTATTCAAACAGCAAACTTGAAACATGTTGGCAGATCCCATAGCACAGGTAAACTGCAGCTCCAGTCACCTGCTGACACTTCACAGCGTACTGATCAGGTGTCAGAATTACTGAAAAACCACAAGAGCTCTTTCTCCAGCATGTTCCTGATGCACCATTTTAGACTAAACTGAGTTCAAACTAAGTGTGTCATCTACAAATATGCACAGAAAACAACTGCACAAGACTTTTCTCCATGCACTAACAGGCAGCAGCTGCCAGGTTTGCTCTTTTACACAAGAAAAGGAACTGTGGTCACAAACATTGCTCCTGTGCTAGAAGGGGAGGAAGACCACCTCTGTCTATGTATGTCACATATTTCTTGTGGAGTCCTCATTGCTCTCTACAATTCCCTGAAATGAGGTTCTAGTGAGGTGGGGGTTGGTCTCTTCTATCTAGTGATACAGTGGGAGGAAATGGACTAAAATTGTGCCAGGGAAGGTTTAAATTGGATATTAGGAAAAAAATTCTTTACAGCAAGAGTGGTCAGGCAATGGAACAGGCTGCCCAGGGAGGTGGAGTCACCTTCCCTGGAGGTGTTCAAGAAATGTGTGGACTTGGCACTGTGGGACATGGTTTAATAGCTATGATGGTGGTGTTAGGTTGATGCTGGGACTCAACCTTAGAGATCTTTTTTCAACTAAACCAATCCTATGATTCTGTGTTTAAAAGCCACGTAGATGTGGTGACTTGGGATATGGCTTGGTAGAGTAGGGTCGAAAGTTGGACTCAATGATCTTGAAGGTCTTTTCCAACTTTGATTCAATGCTTTGTGCTCCTTGAGTTGCATAAACAGAACTAGCTCAGTTACACAGAGGATGTAAGGAACATCTGCAAGTGTCAGTCCTAAGGCTGCTCACTTAGACTTCATTAATGAGCCTTCTCTACTAGGCTGGCTAAACCCAACCTCCTACCACTGAAGCACATCCTTCCCAATAATGCATCTTACACTTTGCAATAGTTTCAGGCAATATATTCCTTCCATGCTTTTTTGCTGTGCACAGAAGTAATGACAAAAGTTGGCAGCTGTCCTTACCAAGGTCTGTTCCTGCTGGTAAGGATTTTGCTGCCACAGCTTTGTATCTTGATGCAGGAATACTCCGTGAAGCAGTGGCTCGACACAAGGGCACAGCACTGTGGCTGTCAGGCTTGCGCACAACCAGGGCGTTGGTGGGATACAAGAATTTTGCATAGGACACAACCTGGAAGAGCAAAGTTGTAGTAGGTACAGAGAACATTTACTAAAAAGCTCATTTACACACACCAAGGATTTTTCCAGTGTTTGTTTTTGAGCCTAGGGATCTTGAAAATTAGATCAGGAATACCCTTTGCTTCCACAACTTCAGTATGGAAGAGTTGAGGAAAATTTGATGGGGTGGCAAATAAAGGGAAAAAAAAAATCACCTCAGTTGAAATTCTGGCACTGTATAATCTATAAACCTGAGCTATAAATCTCACCCATACTGCTATCAAAACATCACTCATGTTGCCAGAAGCACCAGAGTCAATGCAGTTCTTCAGAAACAGAGGCAAAAGTGGTTACAGGCTTCAACAGCTGCCTCAGAAGCTAAGTTAGACACTTCAGAGCAATGGAATCTGGTTTAGGTCTTTAATTTGAAAAGTCACAGCTTTCACTTTATGGATGGAAAAAAGTCACTGCATAAATTAAGTGATTTGCCCCAGCATGAATAGGTCCTGGAGTGAAAGCAGCCATCTTACCCAATTGCTGGCCTCTGCTCCATTCAGTGTTTTGCTCACTGGTATTACAAGAGACAACCCCTCCCCACCCAAATAAAATACTTCCTTACCTTGCCATCAGCACCTAGCTCTACCCCTTCCAGTCCAAGCACCATCTCAGTGGAGACTGAAACTCCCCCAGAAGGATGTCGCTGCTTCTGTCCTTCCATTTTTAGATCACTAAGTGCAGAGAAAAAAGTAAAGTATTAAAAAGTGCTCCCCAAGCCCAGCTTCCTCTATGGTATAGAGCAGATCCATCCAGCAGCACCACCACTCAGAAGTCCCATATGTGATAACAGGGCAATGCCTCAATCCCACCTCCAAGAAAGCATTAATTTATAACTGCTCTTTTCAAAACATGGAGATGTTCAGCAACTGAAGAACCAGATTTCATCTCATTTTAATTCAAATCTCTACCAACATACCTATCAAAATTAAATTGGGGTTTTTAAAAGCACCTTTCTGCTAAGACCACTCCATGTTAGGACCAATGCCCAAAGAGACTTAGCAGCAAGCAAGATTTATATTGCTAGCCTTCCAGGATGAGAAACTTGCCTTTCAGTTGCATTTTTTCCAACCACTGTGCACAGCAGCTCAAATTAAGAACGAAAGCTGCCAGCAGAACTCTGCATCAGCAATGGCAGCACACAGCTTTTGTCACCTATATCCAGATGTCAAAAAGTAGCTTCCCATTGGAGACCTGCCCTGCTAGCTTATAGAACCACACAGTGCTCAGAACTGCTCTAAAATAGCTCCAGTGACCTTGCTGCTTTTCTGTGAAGTGAGAGAATATTTTCCCATGGACTCTTTTTATGGCAAGTGTCTTTGCATACAATACAATTCCCAGCACTAAACATCCGTTTCCTTTGTCCATAAGTTAAGTACAGGCCAGAAGTGACACCACCATTGTTTTACCACAAGTGGATTAGAATAGAACTACTATTTCCTATGGTGTATTTGTAGATCACAAACCTTCACAGAATCAACTTGAACTTCACATGGGACTGAACAAAACTGTGGGGAGACCCAGTGAGCAGGTTTTGTTTCTCATAAACGAACTGACAGTTCTATATATAGGAAAAAAAAGTAATGCAAACACTAAAAGTGCTTTCAGTCAGTCTAAATTGTTTCTGTTTTTCTTAAGACTGCAAATAGTCACATCCACAGCTCAAAGCTGAAAAACAGAATAACATCTTAAACTTATTTAAGTGTAACTTCACTACAGAACCTTGAAGGTTTGCTTTGTAAAGGCAGCAGCACCCTTCCCTGATGCTCCAATTTTGCTGACATTGTTGCACTAAGGATAGTTGCTTTTGTCAGAACAGAGTAGAGGAAATCTCCTACAACAAAGCACATCTTTGTTTAAAGTTGGTTTCAAGGATTTCACGGGACTGCAGTGCTTGAAAATGGGAACAAACATCTGAAAAGTCTCTTTTCCACTTTTATTTCTCCTGGAATTTGAATGAACACTTGGACGCTGTGGCAGTATCTGATATTACTGCTGTGGTGGCAAGCTTTTGTCCTTCCAAACAGCAACTACATCAACCATACTCACTTAAAAAGATCTTTTGCAAGCAATAGATCAAACATTTCAAAGCAGGTGAAGGTGACTCACCTGATACGTAAACTCTCCCCGTAAGGTAGGATAGAAAAAGCCACACACAGTGTTCTTTTAGCACAGATTAACACTATCCTGTAAGCAGATAAAAAAGATCAGGATAAGAAGTGAGATTTGGAAGTTACAAACCAGCTTATTACACAACATGGACACAGAACTCCTTTTAAATTGCTCTGTAAGTTACAAAGACACTGCTTTGGATTGTCTGTTTTCTGACAGCAGCACAAAAGCAGGTATTACAGTCTGACACTCTAGGTCATTAGAGCCAAGTTCTATGTCAAAACCCATTGTTCAGTAACTGCCATCACCTTGGGAGCTCTTCAAGGAGATCACAGTCATTGAATATACATCTATCTTGATGTAATTTATACATAAACCTCGTGAAAAGATGCAGATGATAATTTACATTTAGGTGAGGCCTCAACAAATCTATTAATAAATATGAGCCCTTTCTCTTCTACCCAGTGACTATGAAGGTGAAGCCTCGCACCTCCGGTAATACTAAATATGAATGCAACCTTCCCTTTCTCTTCTACCCAGCAACTATGAGCCAAGAATTTGGCTCAACCAAGCCATTCTCTTTAAATCCTCCTCACAGTATCAGTCAGGGCTGGAAGGGACCACAAGGATCATCTAGTTCCAACCCCCCTGCCATGGCCAGGGACATCCTACCCTAGATCAGGCTGGCCACAGCCTCATCCAGCCTGGCCTTAAACACCTCCACTTGTTGGGCCCAGGGATGAGGCCTCAACCACCTCCCTGGCCAACCCATTCCAGGCTCTCACCACTCTCATGCTGAACAACTTCCTCCTCACATCCATCCTGAACCTCCCCACCTCCAGCTTTGCTCCATTCCCCCCAGTCCTGTCACTCCCTGATAGCTTAAAAAGTCCCTCCCCAGCTTTTTTTGTATGCCCCCTTCAGATACTGGAAGGCCACAAGAAGGTCACCTGGGAGCCTCCTCCTCTGTAGACTGAACAGACCCAACTCTTTCAGTCTGTCCTCATAGGAGAGATGCTGCAGCCCTCTGATCATCCTTGTGACCCTTCTCTGGACACACTCTAACATGTCCACATCCCTCATCTCTGGCCTCGGTGTGCTAGTTACGGGAGGTGTCAGAAGAGAATGATTTAACCTACTCAGAGCAGGACCATCAGAACCTTGCTGCAGATGTAGCAGATGTAAGCACCTTCCGCCTTCCAGAGCTGTATACAACTAACAAGACCCCAAGGATATCACCCTATGGACTCAGCTGTGCTGGGTTAATGACTAGACTCCATGATTCCAACCTAAATTATTTTATGATTTTAATCCCATTAACCTTAAATAGCTAAGTGCATTGAACTAGAGCCTGCAACTGAGCACATCCTACTTGAGTGCAAGCATACAAGAGGCAACTTGACCTCCACAGGTTACCTGCTGTTCTTAGTGTCATACTGCCTCATGTTCTTGATGAAGTGCATCTTCTTCAGACTTTTGTGTCTTGGAGACCCAGATATATGCTTGGTTCTGCAATTACATAAGAAAAGAGAGACCACCACTTGTTAAGTGCTCTGAAAAACAAGCCGTGCCAGTTGTATGATCAGATGGCAGCACTAGCATGCAGGACCTCAGATATTGGCGTGGAACAGGGTGGAGGGAGGAGAGGACTGCATGCAACGAGCTGAGATTAATGCTGCTTTTGAAAAGAAGTACCTTTGTACACTGGCATATTCCACTATGTCTTCTAAAAAGTCTAGAGAGCAGCGCTGGGAGATAAAACGCCTTCTGCAAAATGTACAACACCATGAAGAGTGAACAATATTAGTTTGTGGCCTCCGAGTTTATGAACTGCAACAGATCTATGAGAGCTCTTAGGACGGATGGCTGGTATGGGGTTGGTATTTGGTATATTGTTAAATGAAAGAGTGCTTAACAGAGTCTGAAGTTCCTAAAAAGGCCAAGAAGTCATCTCCTCCTCTAGTGTGCTAGTTTGAGCCTAGCTGGAACGTTTTGGTGAGAAGAATTAGATTATAGGCTGTGAAAACAAAACAATGGTGATGGCTACTTCACTCATAGGCTTGCTGAGATGGATAAGAACAAGAACACAAACACAGATAACAGAGATACTCTCTGGGGCTGCATGAACTTCTCTCTCACACCTAACTTGCTGTCTGACTAATCAGTCTGCTTCCTAACCCCCCTGGCCAACCTTCCAAACTCACCTTGAACATAAGGCAAAGTTTGGGGTAAGGCAAAGGGATGGGGAGAAGGTGGAAGGGTGGGAACCCCTTCTGGGGACTCTGGTTTCTGGGAGGGCTGCTGTTAGCTTTTTAACTTGTCTATTTCTGTCTGTAGCTGTATAGATGGTAAATATCTACTTGTATATTGTGCTAAGCTGTAAATATAGCTTCGTTCATTCAGTTCTCCAGAGCAGCTGAGTCTAGCCTGGGTGCTTTTCTTAAGTGTGGGGGGGCAGGTAACACCCAAACCATCACATCTAGGACCTTTGAAATAGGAATTTATACAGACTTCATTAACAAGAGCAGTCAGTGTTTTCAGCAGAAAACACATCTGCCTAGAGGTTAAGCACCTAAAAAAGTTCCAGATTTTAAAATCACTAGGAGAACCCCTTCCCATTGAGGCACAGGAACTAAGTCATTTTATGTCAACCTATGGTCAGATACAGGTGTATCTGTCTGTTCTCCATTCAGAACACAGTTGGAGTCAGAAGACTGAAAGCCTGCTCAATAAAATTGACAGATCTCTCCAGAAAACAACAGAGAGGGTTATTAGAGGAAGCAATGAATATTTGGTACCCATCTGAAATCCCAGAATGGAAGATTCAAGGAGAATAACTGTAGAAATAGTGTGATTTAGTGTTAACATGAATAGGATATTACAGTTAAGTTAAAAAAAAAAAAAGACTGTGCCCAAGTAAGACACATTACTGTTGTCAAAGTCAAGTCAGCCTTTGTTGGGAGAGATTTACAAATCAATTGTGAAACTCTGAATGCAATTTCCATAGGAACAATGAACTCGGATCCAACTGCAAGCAGCAAAATGCTGACACTACAGCTACCAGATTCCATACTTTCTGCTTTTGCTGAAGCCCATATTGTGCTACATTTTTAGTGCAAGCCACCTGGCATTCAAGTCCAAGGTTTTCCTGCCAAACAACACAGTAACACAACCAAGGGACAATGGCACCACAGAAATCACTGTGGCGCAGCAGATGAGAAAAAAACGTTGCTGAAGTCTGTCTTGACAAAATCTGTCTTTTGAAAAACCAATACAAAGCTCCCACAATTAGACCTTAAACTGTATCAGAACTCTGACACCCATGAGCAGCCAAACAGCTCAGGCAGAATCACAGAATCAGCCAGGCTGGAAGAGACCTCCAGGCTCATCCAGTCCAACCTATCACCCAGCCCCATCCAATCAACCAGACCATGGCACTAAGTGCCTCATCCAGGCTTTTCTTGTACACCTCAGCTAGGTCTCATGCCTGGAAGCGAACATCCAACACCAGAGTAAAAGCATGGCACTTTGGGCTGAATCAGGGTGAAAAGAAAAAAAACCAAACATCCAAACTACCAAGAGGTAAAAAAAAAAAGCGACATTTATTAATGCCTTAACAACCACGGAAGAGTTTTTACACAGCAAAGCATTTATAGAATCACAGATTCAGTCAGGGTTGGAAGGAACCATAAGTATCATCTATTTCCAACTCCCCTGCCATGGGCAGGGACACCTTAGAGTAGACCAGGCTGTTCAGAGCCTCATCCAGCTGGCCTTAAACACCTCCAGGGATGAGGCTTCCACCACCTCCCTGGGCAACCCATTCCAGGGTCTCACCGCTCTCATGCTGAACAACTTCTTCCTAACATCCAGTCTGAATCTACCCATTTCCAGCTTTGCTCCATTCTATCCAGTCCTATCACTCCCTGACATCCTAAAAAGTCTCTCCCCAGCTTTCTTGTAGGCCCCTTTCAGATACTGAAAGGTCACAATAAGGTCACCTCAGAGCATTCTCCTCTCCAGATTGAACAGCTCCGACTCCCTCAGTCTCTCCTCATAACAGAGCAGCTTTAGCCCTCTGATCATCCTCATGGCCCTTCTCTGGACACCTTCTAGCACATCCATACTCCTTTTGTAACAGGGGCTCCAGAACTGGATGCAGTAATCCAGGTGGGGTCTCACCAGTGCAGAGCAGATGGAGAGGATCATTTCCCTCGCCCTGCTGCCCACACTTCTCTGGTTGCTCTCCGGGCTGCAAGTGCACACAGACAGCTCATACTGAGCTTCTTGTCCACCAGCACTCCCAAGTCCCTCTCCTCAGGGCTGCTCTCAAGCCAGTCACTGCCCAGCCTATACCACAGCTTCAGTTGATTCAAGTTAAAGTTCAGGAAAAGCCTTCTGGACTTAAGTCTTGCAGCCCAGTACTTCAGGATTTCGGAAGAAGGGACAATCTGCTAGCCTGCCTGAGCTAGGGAAGAGGCCAAATCACACTATTTACTTTTGCTGCAGAAGAGATACACCAGAGTACTGGACATGGACATGTGGCTGCTTTTTCTTAAGCATTCAGTCTAGAAATAAAAATTGCCTGAGTCACAAACAGGTTCTTTTACCTCTTTTGGCAAGTTTTCTTCTCTTCTGAGCTACCTGGATTAAGTAGTAGTAGTGCCTGAGCTGCCTGCCAACAACTGTGCCAGCAAGATGTGGCACATCACTGTTAAAGGCAGTGCCACTGGTGCACAGGATTTGCTAAGCAATTACGAGTTTCCATTACAAACAAATGATTACCAAGAGCAGGATTTGCCCTTCTTGCTTCAAGCTATAGCAGGAACACTAAAGCCAGCACTTGGACAGTGGTGTTCCGGTGCTCTTCCCTCTACACTGACATTAACATCGCTTCAATCCGAGTATTCCTGAAACCAGAGTAGTTCCTCTTTCCTCACCACGAGTTCAAGAGAAACAATTTGTCATTTTCTCTTTGTCTTCAAGCACAGAAAAGAGAACGAGCACCAAAGTCTGCTTACAGTTTCCTTAATGAAATCTAATTAAGGCCCTTCTCGAGTGAACTTGTAGCATTTTATAGCCCAGATAGAACTTTGTTGTTTTCCCCTAGAAGGAAACTTAGAATAGAAACAACCAGGCTGGAAGAGACCTCCAAGATCATCCAGTCCAACCTAGCACCCAGCCCTATCCAGTCAACCAGACCATGGCACTAAGTGCCTCATCCAGTCTTTTCCTGAACACCCCCAGGGACGGTGACTCCACCACCTCCCTGGGCAGCCCATTCCAATGCCAATCACTCTCTCTGTGAAGAACTTCCTCCTAACATCCAACCTATACTTCCCCTGGCACAACTTGAGACTGTGTCCCCTTGTTCTGTTGCTGGTTGTCTGGGAGAAGAGACCAACCCCACCTGGCTACAGCCTCCCTTCAGGTAGTTGTAGACAGCAATGAGGTCTGCCCTGAGCCTCCTCTTCTGCAGGCTGCACACCCCCAGCTCCCTCAGCCTCTCCTCATAAACTCGTAACTGTCCTCAGATCCTCAGCAACACTCTTCAGGCATTCTTAAAAGAACAAGAGACCACAATTCAAGTATGTAGAAGAATGAAAATCATTGTCCCTTTCTGTGAACACAGGAGAGGTAAATCCTCCCACAGGCTTGACACCTTCAGCACTGCTAGAGACTGCCTCCTACAAACCAACAGCTATTGAGGGGGTCGCTGAGGAGTGTTCCTGGCACAGCTCAATGTCTTTCACCAGCACTTCAGGTATGACTGTTCTTTTTTGGTGTGCTTTTCAATGAGACCTGCACAGGAACAGCTTTAATGGTTTCACATACATGTGGTTCTCCAGTCTGCTTTGGCATCTAACTTGCAATAAAATCCCCTTCATGAAACATGGGGGTCAGCCTCGAACCTTCTGGCATGAAGGCAGCTGGTAACACTCGGTCTTCCTCACTTCCTGAGGGTCATCTGGCTTTAGCAGGGCCTGTTGCAACAGGACAAGGGGGAATGGGTTCAAACTAAGGAGGAGATTTAGACTAGAGAGGAGGAACAATTTTAAATTGAGGATGGCGAAACACTGGCCCAGGTTGCCCAGAGAGGTGGTAGATGCCCATCCCTGGAAACATTCCCGGCCAAGTTGGACAGGGCTCTGAGCAACCTGCTCTAGTTGCAGGATATCCCTGACTGCAGAGGGGGGTTGGACTAGCTGACCTTCTAAAGTCTCTTCCAAACCAAACCATTCCATGATTCTGTGGCTGCAGACAAAGACACCTTGTGTGGTGATTAAGGGGGAACACAACTGACGCCAAGGACAACAGGCATTGGGACAAAAAACACACAGAGCTCTGCAGAACAACACTGGGCTAAGCAATTGCATATACTGGGAGAGCCACAGCTAGTCCTGTGTAACTAGCAGTACTAGTTACTAATAACTCCACAGTGCCTGTTGGGTCAGTGAAGGTGTGCTGACAGCACAGAAACCTATCCATGATGTCACCTTCTGAACACCACTTTGTTTTCTCAGTAACAGGGACAAGAGTGACATGCACCTGAACTTGCTACTCTGAGACTGTATCTGGAAGTAAAAACCTTCAGTGAAGGAAAGGTCCTGCCCCTTGACTCCAAACCACAATGACTCATCCCCACTCTGCCAACAGGAAGCTTCATTTTTAGCTACGCCTGTAAATGATATTTTCTGTCCTTAAATGAAGCTGTCACTTTGGAGGAATCCTTGATGCTAAGCAAGGCATTCTCCCTCAAAGCTCAAAACAAGGTCTACATAAAGAGGCCTCACTACTCCAGCCAGAGTACTGAGAACAGTCTGAGTGTGTTCATGCTAATGTTCTACACAGCTGCAGTCCAGCAGACGCTTGCTAGATTCCTCAGTACCACTGACATACAGAACTTCTTTATTAGGTAGTGCAGTGCTTGGAGGATGCTGCATACTCTATGTATACGGTTAACACTCCAGGAGGAGTGTCCCTGAACTTGAAACCTGACCTCAGGGGGTCCTGACCCCTCCTCAGGGGTGGGTCTGGACAGCCCCAGGTGAGGGTTAGCCCACTCCCCCTCCCTGTCCCTTAAAAGCAAGGGGACTTCTTGTTCTCTCTCTCTTGGGACTGCTCTTTGGACACTGCTCCCTTGGGACACTGCATCTCTCCACACACACGTGGCCATCAGCATCATCACCACCACAAACTCGGGTTGTATTCATACCCTTTTGTATTTGTTATCCTTCCTTCCCTACACCCTTTGATACCCTTTTAAAGTTATTGTTAAACTTTTTTTCCTTTTTTTTAACTTCCAAATCGAGTGAGACTGATTTATTTGGTGGGTTATTCTATCAAAATTATTATTGTCTCTGGGGATTTAATTCTAACAACCCCAGACACTCTTAACACTTTGAGTAGTCTGCATGTAATCGTTATAGATATACACAAACACATCTATGTTCACTTTAGTTTGAGTGCCCTTCTCATGCAGCCATTCCACGCCTCAACGACAGGCTCCACAGGATTGCTAGCTTCAGTGAAACAATGTCCAGTCACATATCCCCTTCTAAGCAGCTTCCCCTAGGATAACACTTCTTGCTTGTGCTCTGATCAGCTGGAATTCAAAGGATTTTAAGTAGTTTATACAGAATATTTGTTGCCAGATGCAGCTAAAACAGAATACCAAACCCCACAATGCTCACTGAAGTTACCTCACTGACACACTACATGTCAATTAGAAATCCAGGCAGCCAATATTAAAGTGCTAATGATTCCTGTGGAGCAGGATGTAATTTGAACAGGATCCTAAAAGAGTCCAGCCATGCCTGTTAGCCAATACCAACAATTTCCTTGACAAGCTATAGAGGGTTTGCTTGCTTGTATGCCCTTGGCCAGGAGCTCACTTGCAGGTGCTTCCCTCACTACTAACTTAGGTGCTGGTAAAGCAGGACCCTCCCAGAAACTCAACATTAAATCCAGCATCTGTTTACCCAGCTAGCACCCCTGAGAGCTCCCACCAAGAGAGAAAACACACAGAGCACATGTTCAGAGATAAGGAGCTATCAAGCAGAGGAATTCTGGATTATGCCTTCGCTTATCTCCGTGTCACACATGGACACACACAATCCAACAGCGCTGGCCAGTCCCTGAGGAGCTAAACATGCACTTAAATAAAAAACCAAACACAACCCCCCTTATGTTCAGATAAGAACCCATCAAATTAACTTCAGAAATGCATTTTGACTGCCATCATGGGAAGCAGAAGTTGGCTCACACATTTATCCTTTCCCAATGAGGAAACCCAACTTCTGAGTGCTTCCAGCTTCACTGTTATGCTCTTCTAGTCCTGTCAGTGCCCCACCAAGTGCTGGCAGAGAAACACTGTGCAGATGGCAAACAACAATGGACAAGCAGCATGCAGGGTCTCCAGCTCAGAGGTTGACACAGTTCTTAAGTGTTCCCAGCAGAATAGGACATGGCCAAGAACAATCTATGTACAGCACTGGTAATCCCCAAAGGGCCTGTCTTACCCACTGAAAGCAAAAAGCTGGTTAAGTCACAGCTCCAAAGAAGAGTGACCTTTGCCATAGCTTTCCAAGGGTATTTTCACCCTTCCCACCCACAAGCTGGGCTACCTGCAAACACCCAAGAGGACAAGGGCCAAGTTTCAGGACACTGCTGTAGTTGAAATTGTCCAAATTGACCACGCTTCAGCAGATTAACTCTAGTTGGATGCAAAAGATATACCAACCCTGTGCTATCAGCCATGGCTTCAGGCACAGGCAAGTCTCCTCCACACTGCCTGCTGGGTCACTGTGTCCTCTGAGGGACATTAGGGCAGCCCTGTGGGCATCCATGCACCAGTTCTGCACTCCTAGGCCCTGCTTCCAGGCTTGGAAAAAAAAACAAACAACATAGCACTCATGAATCTCATTTTAACCCCCAATATTGGGCTTTTACAGCAGCCAGTGAATCTTACCCCAACCCCTGCATGCAGCTGCTCTTTGGCCATTTTAAAGCTTCTCTGTTCTGCCCCTTTGGTTCCTACATCTCTCCACAGCAGGTGAACAGTCCAGCCAGCCTCACTCTTTCCTGAAGGCTAAATCAGAACTTCCTCAATCTTACAGGGATTCTCCCATCCCAGCTGACCCCTATGTTTCACATGGACAGCTCTGCACTCAGGCAACTACACAGCCAGAGTTCAACCCCATTCAGCTGTTTTACGGTGCTTAAAAGATGGGGATCATTTTAGCAGGACTTATTGTGACAGGACAAGGGCTAATGGATTTAAGCTAAAAAAGGGAGATTCAGACTAGAAAGAAGGAAGAAATGTTTGAGTGTGGCAAGACACTGTCCCAGGTTACCCAGATAGGTGGCAGATGCCCCATCCATGGAACCTTTCCAGGTCAGGTTGGATGGGGCTGTGGGCAACCTGATCTAGTTGAAGATGTCCCTGGCTAGATGACCTTTAAAAGTCCCTTACAACCTAAACCAATCTACATTCCTACTTGTACCCATTCAGCACTTGGAGTCTACCTTATGTTGCAACTTCCTACCCTCACCACTTCGAGCATCGCCAAGCCCCGTGACATGAGCTTCCAAAGATGTTGCAAAAGCCATGCACTAACGTGACTTGAGACCTCCTCCAGCCTAAGGGAATGGCAGTGTGGATCTGTTTCAAATGGAGCCACATCCCTTGCCCCAGTGCTGGAAGGGGATGTGATGCTGTATGATGCCATGTGGGCACACACTCCCCAGGCAATGGGCTAAAATTAGCATCAGCAAGCCTTGTTATCTGCTGTTCTGCAGCCACATGTACTTCTATTGGAGGAATGGAAGGGGGGAGGTCAAGGATTTTTAATTACTGTGTAAAATTTGGAGCTAATAGAATTTGGTTTCCTATTTCTCACTTGAAAGAGTTTTATTTTAATGTGGATGTCCCTTTGTAAGGTCCTTTACAGGCCTTGGTATGATCACAGCTGTCAAGGGACTGAGTCGTTAATGTAACAAGGACAAAAATCATTTATTGGTTTTTGGAAGCACTAGCTTAGAAACAACTGTCACAGGTAATTTGCACAAGGAATCCAGATCCCAAACCCTGTTTACAATAGAAAGACATACCTGTCAGATTTGTTTTGCCATGTCATATTTTAGAGATTAAGTTGTATCAGTTTCCTTCCTTGGGGGTGAGCCAAAAGGCAGCTGACCTGTGCCTCGCTTCCACTAGGTAAAATGCTGGCATCAAGGGATTAGGAAATCCAGTTCTAGTTTGAAACTCCTCAACCTTATAATATTTATTTTGTGTAACTGCTCACAACAAGCAACTTACACAGCCCAGGAGACATTTGCTGTTTTCAGGCTCTGAGTGTGAATATCCCTATTTCCTATAAAACCCTGTTCCTTACCACCCTCAGTGCTTACATTAATGAGTTTCCTGCTCCAAAGCAGATTGAGTAGCAACAAGTTCTCAGTAATTAAATCCAAAAGAAGTCAGAGCCTACATTTATCCTGAATCACCAAACCCCATGTATTGGGTATTTAAATGCTTTTAATGAAGAATCTCCATCAGTACCAAGCAAGCCATTTTCACAGCTAGATGGTTTCAGCTCTGATGTTCAGTGAGAGGCACCGGCAGAGAAGATCCCTGTGTAACCAACAGTTAAGTGTAAGCTAAGTGCTCCTTCTTTACAAAGGCACCTACTCACTATGGCATCATAACTGTGCCACTTGGATTGCAGGCCACCATCCCAGGAGCTCGTTCTGACATGTGGTTAAGTCTCAGACTGCCAGAGAATAAAGACAGGTCTCACAGCAGAACTGGTTTCCTTCATTTTAAAGAGTAAGCCCAAATTAGCCACATGAGCATGAAGAGTGCTTTTATGCTTCAAAACAAGTTCCTCTGTGAGAGGATGAGAGAGGACACCCAATTCCTTCACTGTTTTTTTTTTTTCCCTCAGCCAAGGTTTGTCTGCAAACCTCAAAGGGCACCAGGGGCTTTTTTTTTGCTGGTCCCAAAGAGCCAGAACACCCTGCACTCCTCAAACACCAGCAAGGCCACATAGAAAGAAAGGATTGTGTCACACAGCCTACAGGACAGATGAGAAGGAACAGAAGTGAAGGGTAATTTGAATGAAGGTGGAGGTAGAGTAAGTGGGAAGCTCACTATGCCTGGGGAGCTTTAAATACTAACAAGGAAAGAAATTAGATACTCTACACAGCGGCTGCTACTTCACTGCTGATTCACAACCACCTATGATTAAGACCTAAAGCTACTAAGAAACGAGCTTTGTGTTCACTGTGTTTCGTAAATCACATTGTTTTGGTGCTAAGTGTTTAGACAATGCAGGGGTAGAATACTGCCTTGCAATAATTATGAAAGCCATCTGTTACAACACAACCACCAAACCAGATGTAGGGTTTGCTGTGCCCAGAGCCCTCTTCTGAAGCCCACTCCTAAAATCCCTGCTTCTTCCCACAAAGCAAACTAGAGGTACTGCCCAGGAAACACCTAGGAACTATTCCTCCAAATTCCTACCAGTTTCTTGATGTCATCAGCCTGGTTCCCTCTCTTCTTTGTGCTTTGCTGACTGAGTATTGAACCACTGACCAAAACAGGCAAATGAAGTACAGAGTGTGTCCTTGATAACACTCTGGACATTATGCTAGAAATATTCATGCACTTCTCTGAGAGATGATGCTGTCATTCCATCATGTGCCTTGTTAAAAATAAAGCCCTTCAGGACAATAAAACTCTCTCAAAAAAAAGAAGAAAAAAGAGAGAGGAAAAGAAAAAAAAGAAAATAAAGAGAGAAGCTTTTAACTAGGAAAGAGAAGAAAATTCAAAACAGATGACTGGAAGAAACCCACTCAAGGAGAGTTTAGGGAGCCCACCCTCTGTTTTTATGAGCAGTTTTTGTTCTTCCCACCACATCAGTCCTCCCCTTCAACCCCCAATCACAAGGCTGTAGCCTCACTGGGAGAAAAGGTCATGCTTATATTACAGTGGCCATGACAGAGCAAGTATAAATCTGTCCATGCTATTGAGCAAACAGCTTTGACCAGCAGCTGTTTGATCTTGGCTAGCAAATGAAAGCTACCCAGCCCCAAAGCAGGTCTGCAGCTGCGCTGAGCCCAGGTATCACCACCTGCAGCAAGAGCTGGCATGAGAGGAGTGTTCCCTGCAGAAGCTGGCTGCAGAGGTCCCAGGTGTTCAGAGGTCCCAGGGAAGGGCTGTAGGATCACAGCCTCAGGCAGCAAGGTCAACCCTCATCAAGCTTTTAAAGATTTGATACAGCTCAGATCTGAGGATTATCTTGTGAAACAATTTTGCTCTGTTTGCACTTACAAGACCAGCTAAAGGCTCTTCATTAATTGTTGGACTTGATGACCTTAAAGATTTTTTCCCAACCAAAATGATTCTAGGATTTAATTTTTATTTCAGGTGTTCTACAATAATAAGTAAATCATACACACAACAGCTCTAACCAAATGCAGAGCTTTAAAGCTCTAACCTTTGAAGACCTAGCATGACAGTGGCTTTAGCTGAGCACTCTCCATCTGCAGTCACCTGCTTTATCAACAATACTTCTAAGCTCATCTTAAAAAAATCCAGATTCCATCGTGTTTGGGTGCATGTCACATTGTGCATTTTTAAACTCAAACTACAGAGCCACAGACTTCAGAACAACCTTCAAAAGAAAGCTCAAAAGCATCTTCAAGCTCTCTCAGCCTGACAAGCCTCACGCCTCTAACTGGTTGACAGATGGGAAAAAGAGGAACACAGGCCAGCTGAAGTTAAGTCTTGAGGATTTAATGTAACTAAAACATGCTGCAGGAAAAGAGGAAAAAAAATTCTTAATAGAGAATTTTGCAAGAGTCACTTTCCTTCACCTTCCCCCCCCTTTTCTAAACCAAACAAACCAGATCCAACCTCAGAGCAGAAGCTGTAGCTTAGAGTTGCTCTTTAAACTGAAAGACCTTTCCCTCCCTGTCTCATCTCACAGTTTATAGGAGCTTGCAAAAGAAGATCAGCACTGCCAATAACTCTCCTGAACTGCTTAAGTCATGCTGCCAAGAGCACACAAGAGCCCCAAAGAATCACAGAATCATCCAGGTTGGAAGAGACCTCCAAGATCATCCAGGCCAACCTAGCACCCAGCCCTGTCCAGTCAACCAGACCATGGCACTAAGTGCCTCAGCCAGGCTCTTCTTGGGCACCTCCAGGCACAGCAACTCCACCACCTCCCTGGGCAGCCCATTCCAATGCCAATCACTCTCTCTGCCAACAACTTCCTCCTAACATCCAGCCTAGACCTCCCCTGTCACAACTTGAGACTGTGTCCCCTTGTTCTGTTGCTGGTTACCTGGGAGGAGAGCTCAACCCCACCTGGCTACAGTCTGCCCTGAGCCTCCTCTTCTGCAGGCTGCACACCCCCAGCTCCCTCAGCTTCTCCTCACAGGGCTGTGCTCCAGGCCTCTCACCAGCTTTGTCACCCTTCTCAGGAGCACTTGGATAAGTCTCCAGAAATTTAGGGTGCTCTGAAATTCTGCAGTGTAAGCAAGCACTAAATACTGCTGAAAACCAATACCGTAGGCACACATTTGACATTAACAAAGACTAAAGCAGGCTTTATCTGCAGGAAAATATTGGGTACTTCCTGTCTATGAGCTTCATGTTCACCGAGCTGCTTGGTCAGTCAGCAAAGCAGATGCTAGCTGGGGCAGCCCACTGCCCTGCAATTGTCAGGGAGGACTTTGGGGCTCAGCAGAGTTACAGTAAGGAGCCCTGACAGCCTAAACATGTCCTCCTTGTCGGTTGTAATACTCCTACGATAGGACTTGCTTACTGAAGGTCTGAAATAGAGCCACACAGTTTCCTCCCCAGAGTTAAGCTTTTGGCTTTTTCCATTTCATTTGGTAGCATTTTCCCCTCTCAGCTGATGACTCATTGCTTTCAAGAAGCAAGACAATGTCATTTGGACCATTCTCATAGACTCCTGCAGAGAGGAGCTTCGAGCTGGCAGCAAGGGAAGGGAAAGGTGGAAATGCTGCTTCTAGAACATCCCCTTACACACAGCATCTCAAAACCTGCTGGCAGAGCTTCTGCACAATCGCTTTGAAAAGCTGGTGAGATCAGCTGCCAGTACAGTTAATTCTGTACAGAATCCTTCTGCCTGGAGATCAAAGTCACTTTAAAAACCTCTAGACTCTTTTGAATGAACAGGTCAAATAACCTTGGTGTTAGCAGCATTTAGGACGGTCTGATCCAGACCCATTCACAGAGGTGTGCAGGATACGAGGATGTGGATTTTCTGATCTCCAAGTTCCCTACTAGGCTTACAACTAACTTCTGCTTAATATACCTGGCTGGGAATGTCAGATAATAAATCCTACAGACAGCTACAGATTACAGCCATTAATACTGGACACACAGAGTTTACCTCCAGCTGCAAATAAGAAAGCTGTCAAAGCAAAGTGTACTTGCTGAGGAGGAGACTGCAGCTATCACATGTCAGCTGCCTTTTAAATAAAGTTCAGATTTAGAATATATTCATGTTCAGCCCTGAGCAGCACATCCCAGTCTACTTTTTATGCCTGAAAGGTAAAGGTTTGCCAGCTCTGACAGCTCTTGCTGCTTCCTGAAATGCACCATGTGTGCTCAGGTTATTTCAAGTAAGGCTCAAAATGAAAACTTTTAAACATTGCTTTTCATCCATCTCAACAAAAATGTGTATTTATTTATTTCTATTGAAGTGAAATCAGCAGCTAAGCTGAGAGCAGGACAAAACAACACATTAACCATCATAAGCATAAAAGGCTGGCCAAGCATTTCTGCCATTCCACCCAAGGAACTAACATGATCACACCTATGTCAGCAATCCAGCAGCCAATTAAGGCTCAAAACAGAGTCAGTCCAAAGTGCTGCTGTTATCAACTACTGTTTATCCTCCCACTCCTAAAATGACCTAAATTAGCTCAGTCATTTCTGATTTATCAGCAACCATGAGCATTCATCTCAGCTCTCTCACCACAGAGCACCAAAGACATATGCATCAGTTGCAAAGAATTTAGTCTCTGTATTTATTCTCAGGCCAGGCAAAATGCAGCAAATATATGGCAAAACCAGCTGCTCTACAAGACTCTATACTAAAACCTCAGAAACACAACAAGCATTGACATTCAGGGCTCTTCCCATCCTTTGTGCTTTCATAACCTGGCTATTTTCAGGGCTCTCTGTTATCTGTTTCCCCAGAAAGCTCTGCCACTTCCAGACCCAGCTGCAGAGATTGATTCTACATCCGTGAATGCCCATTTGTTCGCTGCCTGCTGCCTCCCTCCGCTGCTTTCTGTGAGCCTTGTTCTTTGAAAGAACAAAAGAACAGAGCAAACTGGAGGAGAAGGGAGGAGGGATGGAGAGCAGACTAAGCAAGCTGGTATAACACAACATTCTAAGCTCCTGTAAACAGAAGATTTCTTAGGAAAACAGAAGTAAAAGGTTAAAGTCATTAAGTTTGTAATGCACAGCTTGCAGCATGACGAAACCAAGCATCCAGATGCTCCAAGGGAGTGTGCACCACTCAAGTTTCCATCCTAAGGGAGCCATCAGTTACCAAGGAACTCCAAGAAACTTCACATTGCATTAGCTGAGCAGATCAGTTCCTTAGGCTGTACTGAAGATCCTGCCTGTCTCTAGTAACTAACCAAGAGCCACAGCCCAATCCATGCGGGCTGGTCTCATCAGCTCCTTCCAACTTCCCAATCAAGTCAGACAAGATCAAGTTTTGTAATAAAACTCTGCCCAACAAAACTGCCAGTTCTAGATTAAGAGATCCCCATGGATTAGGACAAGCCCTAGCATGATGAAATCCCCAGGAATGGCACAGGACTGCAGTAGTTCTGCTGCCTGAACACAGAGCTAACTTGGAGACTCTTCAGCCCGTGCTCCTGGTGTGCTTAAGGGAGGCTCCAGTTCTAAGCAGCTCTTGACAGTGACTAAAAAAGGACTCTGAGGAGAGCAGCTGCTTTAGACGGCCACCAAAGATTAGATGTCCAGAGTCACAGTGCAGATTCCACTTCCCCCTTCCCTCTGATGACTTCATACCCCTGTACATTTGCACGATGCAGGCAGTTAACCTATCTAGAGTAGCAACCTTACTGTACAGTAAAATGATACCCAGCTTCCTGAGCTGCACTAAAAGCAAACACATTTTGTAATTGTTTGTTGATTTCTGAACCTTATTTTGCAAGCAGCTCATGTAACACAGAAGGGAAAGCTGTTGCAGGAAATTCCTCAACCCCCTCCTCATGTACTTGTGACAAGAGGAGGATGCTTTGCAGGGATGAAGGGATACTCCATGGCAGAGTGCATATGGAACCAGCAGAAAAATATTGCTAAATAAGCTGCAGGTGAAGTTGGAATGATGGAAGTTGGAGGGATGGCTCATCTCACCCACTCCTGGGCCCAGCATAACTGGGAGGAGATATATTGCGTCTGACATGTCCCCACAGGCAGCATAAATCCTGCCAGATGTGTGTATCGCCATATAAAGATTTGGATATTCTGCCTGATAGCCTCAGCAGATCTTCTCATGCTCTTTTCTCCTTTAAAGACACAGAAATAGATGAACTCTCACTCTACATCACCCTTTTAAGAAGTATACAAAATGACTGACTCAATCCAACATGCCATTTCAGCCATCCCTTCCAAGCTCAGCCCATGATTTGGGCTGTTTTGTCATTACTCAGACAGAAGCCCCTTCATTTGTCTCAACTGCCTCCTCACACTTCTCTACCTTATATGTCTTATTTATCACTCTTTTCAAATGAATTGATTAGCATTACCATAGCAGAACACAACATCTAAAATTAGATGCCAAGGAAAGAGACAGAAAAGGCATCAAATGAGAAGACCCTAGGAGCATTTTCTTAGTGTTAGATTGACTTGGAGCGGGATGAGGAAGGATTGAATCAACTGCATGAACTCCATCATTCCAGAACTTAACAGGCACAAGGAATGTCATACCCACAGAGGTACCTGTGCTTGTGAAGCTCTTGATGCAAAACTTGTGCTCAAGAGCTCTACCTACAACACTAAAGCAATGAAATGAAGTCATAGCACCTGGTACACTGGCTGTTGTGAACCAGGAGCAATGCTAGGCAGCTGTGCCACAGCAACACCCTCACCTCAGGCTTTCCTACTCAACAAGCAATATCTAATAGTGCAATCTGTGTGTACAGGACATCCATCTAGCAAGGCCAGCTTCAGCTTCTGCAGGAAGGAAAAAAAGGTCTCTTCCATTAAAAGGGGAAAAGTAATAGGTGGTAAATGACAGTTCAAGAAGGTGAAAAATCCACGAGGGACAACACACAAGAGGACCCACACACCTCACTGACCAACAGCTACTGTTCTCTACAGTCACCTGAGCCTCTGAAACAACTGTCTCCTGGGTAATGATGGGGACATTTCCAGTATGTGATGTACACTGGGACACCCATCAGTTGCCTTAGCAAAACTCCCCAGCTTTAAGGCACAGACAACTTCTCCATTTCAGCTCACTAACAAAGCTCTGGAAGCTGATATAAAGACCACAGAGACTTAAAGCCTTTGATACTCTGTGCTATCTTCAAGCTCAGAGCACCAGCTCACTTTACAAAGCTGTTTATGCAAGAAACGGCCTGAAAAGAGTTCCTTTAGAGCTCAAATCCCCAAGATCTGAGCAAGAGCCCGCCTTGCAGTCGATTAGAAAACCAACATTTCCAGGCTTATAGAAGTCCTTGGAAAAGACAGCAGTAATCCTGCACTGGAGGCCAGAACATCCTCCCCTAGGGCTGACTCCAAGTTCCCAGAGCACAAGCGCTTATGAATACAGTTACTGCACAGGCAAGCAGCAGAGATTAGGAGACGGCTGTACAGCAGCAGCGCGACTGCTGCAAGGAGGAAGAGTCCTGCCTAGCAGTAATTGTCAGCTTCAGCTGGAAACAGAAAAGAAAGCAAACGACCGAGCTAGGGCAAAGCAGGAGGCAGGGCTCAGGCTACCGCAGATCTGCAGCCGGAGTCTCAGCGCAATTAGAAACGCTCCGCAAATGCCCCTCACCAGTCGCTCCTGCAGGCTGGAGCATCCTCCGCAGCGGCAGCCGCACATCCCTGGGGCTTCCAGAGCCAGCGGGCAGCGTTCCCCGACTGCCTGTGAGGTGAACTCCCCGCTCCCCCACGGCACACCTCCGGCAGGGCTGCGCTGGGATAGGGGCTCCCTCCCGGGACCAGGCGACAGCAGGGTCGGCACCGCCTCCCTCGGCCGCTCTTCCCCCGGGGCAGCCGTTTCCCATGCTCCGTTCCCTGTGCCCCCGGAGCCACAGTCGGGCCGAGGGCCCTGGGAAAGTCTGGCTCTTCCCAGGGCCCCGGGGGGTCCCACCGCTTCCCACGCCCCGCGGGGTCAGGGCGGCAGGGGTGTGTGTATAGGGGGCGGTAGGGGCTGTCTCTGTGTGTCCCGTTCCCCTCACTCACCTCTGTCGCTGCGCCTCCAGAGCGAAGCCGCCGCCCGCCGCGTTCTGTGTGGGGCTCAACAGCCCCGCTGCGCCCGGTTTGGCGGCCGCCAGCATCCCCGGCAGGGCGGGCGGCGCCGGGGGCGGTGGACAGAGCGGGCCGCCCAGGAGCAGTTGCGGTAGAAACATGCTACCACGGGTGGGGTCCGCCTCCCCCTTGGCTCCGGTGGTGGCGACGAGAGGGGAGACGCCGGTCAGCAGCAGAGCGGGCGGCGGTTGGCAGGCGGGCGACGGGGACAACAAACGAGGGGGGGCTCCGGTCGGCTCCGCCGCCGCTGCCTCCTCCCCTTCGCCCGGGCCGGCGGGCGGCAGCGGTTTCTCGGTGGGCGGGCAGGGCGGCCGTCCGTCCAAGGAGATGTTGTTGAGGAAGAAGAGGGCGGCCTGCCGCCGCCGGGAGTCACCCCGCTTCCGCGGCGGCGGCTGCTCGCGGGGCGGGCGGGGAGGCGGAGAGCCGCACGCCGTGGCCGCGGCCATTCTCCGAATGAGCCGCGACCGCCTCGGCCGCCCAGGTTGGGCCGGCGGGGGGCGCAGCAGCGCCCACAATTCGCACGCTGATTGGATGCGTCGCGCCGGAATGTAAATAAGCTCAGCCGTTGCCCCACGCTGATTGGCTCGGCTTGGTTATTACGGGTATCCCCGCCCTCGCTCGCCGGCCGGTGGGCCTCTGCCGGGTCCTAGCACCGGTGAGCATTAACGGTTCGTCTGGCACAAGAGGCTCGGTGGTGCCCCCGTCCGGCGGGCTGAGGCTGCCCCGGTAGCCGCGGACTGGCAAACCCCTTCCTGGTCCTCTCCCTACAGGCAGTTGCTTCCTCCTTCAGGTGCTTCCCTAAAACAGACAACAGCTCGTCGTGCCCCCATTCAACTGTCCCCCTCTCCCCACCTGAATCCTCAAGTGACTCTGCTGGTTACCCAGTTCGAAGGTCTTCTGGCCTTCGTGCAGGCAGGGGTGAGACATCTAAAATCATCTGCTAGTGGCTAAGTGCATCAGAGTGCTCCTACAAGACGTTTCTCATCTTTTTCCAGTCCAACAGCCTGGGGTGGACCTCAACCTGCCAGCCCCGAGGATCTTGGCATGAATCCCTGTTCATGATCTTGAGGCTCACCAGCAGCCCCTGTAAAGGGATGAATCCTCACTCCTTTCAGTCCCTGATGTGAAACCGAGGCAGCGCTGATCGTGGGACGTATATGAACAGGGCAGACACAAATTTGGGAGAGTATAAACTTAATATTTATGTCCACCAAATGACTCAAGGCATTTCTGAGCAGCATGACGCTTCCCGGACTGGTGTGTTTATACTGCACGCAATAAACACACCCCTCAGGCACTTGAGCTGCTCTCTGCCACATCCCAGGATGCTCTGACTGCTTGCCAGCTGAGAGCTTTGCCCTTCCTGCTGTCCTCGGAGGACATTGATGTGCACTGACTATGTCCACGCGATTAAGCCTGGCAGAAGAAGCTTAGGAGCTTTGCTGGGTGCTGTGGGTATGGGTGCTGACAGCCTCTATGCTTCCCAACTCACATGCTCCAAAGCAGCTTATGCCCCAAAAAGGGATTTTGCCAATGGACAAATTGCCCAAATTTACCATTAATGAAGAACCACTGAGATGTTACAGTTCAGCAGATGTTTGTGTATTTGCAACATTGGACCTCTGGAGTGCTGAATGCTTGTGCCAAATATGTTTAAAGAAGCTGCATGACAGCTCTTCACATTGCTTGTAGTTTACACCAGCAATCAGACTGATGTCTGATGATGTGACCTGAAATATGGTCACTGAATAAAAGATAGATTTTGAAGCTGTCCTATAAAATACACAGAGGTCCTGTGTCTTTTCAGATGGCTGTTTCATAAGATCCTCTTTTGTATACCATTGCAAGTGGGGCAGCAACGCCTGTCTTATAGCATTAATAGCATTTAATAATAATGATAATAATAGGATTAGGACAGGAAATATAAGACAATGTTTTCTTGTAGGCTTCCATCAAAAAAAGGCATACAGTGAAATATAAACTCTCCACTTTAAATTCCCAAGAACATCCTTCAGCATCTTCTGCTATTCAATCTAGGTCAGATTTTGAGCCTAAATTATTTGGCAGCATCATCTCTGATCACAGCTGAGTCAAAAAATAATTTGGGATAAAAAAGAATGAAAATCCTTCCTGCTGGCAAGCTCATCAAATAAGCCAAGGGACAAATGGGCATGGAAACCTAGCTAGGCTTGTTGTGAACAATTCTCTGGAACCCAAGATTGGATTGTAACAAACACTTTCTCTTTTTTTCATTCTCTCCTTGTAAAAACCTCTGTAGGATGTAAATTTTCCCACTGAGTCAACGCAGGATGAAGAAGGAGGGAGCCAGCCTCCATAACTTAGTGGGTTGCTAACTTCAAAGCTGAATTTAGCGGTCTGAATGTCGCTGCTGTTGTTGCTGGGGAGTTTTCAACTGCACCTGACAGGCAAACTGGCTCCCAGTGTGTGAGTTCAGTGGGCATGCTGCTGTGTTTCCAGAAAGCTGCTGCTAAAACTGATGGGCGGCACAGCAGCATTGATTCCACAAATGGCAGCAACTGGGTACAACCCCAAGCAGCCTTTTCTCCATTTCCTGCAGTGAGGGAATCCCTGCAGCAATGCCAAGCTCCATTTTGACTGGAGATGCTCTTAATTCATATACAGGGGTGAAAAGGAGAAAGATTGGACTCATCGTGGTGCTGCTGCACAGCAGCTTCAAGGTAAGGTCTGAAACACACTCCAACCTCAACCACTGGAACCCCCCTGGACTGACTGGAAGGCAGGTGGCTTTGCATCCACAGCAGTGTCATTTCCCAAATGGAAAGCATTACCCTGAAATCTTCAATACTCAACTCATCCTGCTTCTGGAGCCCCTGCTCTACCTTGAAGGAATTCCTGGATGGTGTGGACATGTCTGAGCAGTCAGGGTTTGTTGGAATAAGGAACTGGTGTGGAGCAGGCCAAGCCTGAAAATCTTTATTTCAATATTATATGGAGAGTGGAGCCACCAAAGTCACCAAGAATTTTCTATGTGGAAGAACTGCAGGATTTGGTCTAAGCATCTGATATGAGACAGCATTTTTAAGTAGATATGTGGGCTGGGTGTTACATTTTTTTGCAGAATCATGGCCCAAAACCAAGTAAAGATAAACAGGTCATGAATATATTTAGGCTGGGAACCAGAAGAACAGCCTTCTAGTTGGAGGAACTCCTAGTATTAAGATAAAGCATCAGACATTTCTGTGCAGACTTCTGCAGCCTACATAGGGAGTGGATGAGGATCCAACAGGCCTCACAGGGAACCAGGGTGGTCTTTAGAAGTCAGGGAGGATAATGAGTAAGTGCTATGTTCACCCAGAGCTTGATATCCCTTCCTGAGCAGGCTCTAATCCAAGGACTTCGTCCCAAGGATGCTATCACAGTTCAGCTCTTAAATGCTCTCCTTCAATCAACACACCCAGGGGGAACCAGGACTCTTTGGAGCTAAGCTTCACACTCACCACATCAATCTAAAGACCAGTCACTGTGGTTTTGAGGACTATGCATTCTCCTGAGCTCACCTTCCCCCTCCTATTTAGTGTATCTCAGAGCATTCCTGGAGTTGCCATTCCCTACAAGTGATGAAATGCTGCCTAGCTGCATTCGCATGTTGGACCACTCCTGCTCCCTGCTGGCACATCCATCTCCATGGCTCCCCTCCTGCACCTCAGCACTGGCTCAAGCTGTTGGCCCCAGCACTACATTAGCCGTGCAACCTGCAGCAGTTTCCATCTGCCTCCAGTCAGCTCCAGTTGGGAGTCCCGGTTTGTCCCGGCTGTTGCTGGAGCGAGGTGACCGTGTCCTCTGGACTCCTGGGTGCTCACCCGCGGTGGGTGATGCAATCCTCTGCTCTCGCTGCACATTTCAAGTAGCAGCAAAATTACATGCTGAGCCCCAGGAGGCAAACACTGCCAACAGCTCTCTGTGGAAAACTGCGCCTTGGAAAGTGACTCAGGATCTCCTGCGTGACACCAAGGGTGCAAAACCTGCGGAGCTGATGGGTTTAATCGCAGAGCTCTGCGCTCAGGGGGGCTGTGTGCTTGGGTCATGGAAAATGTATGTGGTGATTACATGAGGATTTGTGAATGAATGAATCAGACCTTCTCCCTGAACCACTGCTCTACATGCAGTTATTGATAGATCAATAATCTTCACGGGAGGATCTTGCAAAATGTATTTTCTTGAGAGGTCCCACTGGAGAACAGCACATTGGGCAGCAAGTTTGGTAAGAGCAGGGGTATATGGAACTGAGGAACTCTCCAAGGGCTGACAACAATGTTCAAGGCAAAGCAAAAAAAAGAAGCTGTGATGCCCAAGGGATGCAGAAGGAACATACACTTCAGCTCAAAAATTCCTATAATAAACTTTGCTTGAGATAAAGGAGCAAAGCAACTCCCTGAGTCTTTCCCTTCCAAGAACCACCACTGCATGCTGGACTTGCTAAGCCTACCCACAACTTCACAGCCTCCTTTCAAAGGTGTAAAGCCTTGTCCCTGTGCTCTGTTCTGAACACTTAAGTTGTCCCTGCCTCCCCCAAGCTGTGCCCTGCAGAGCTGCACTTGAGGCTGCCTTTGTGCATCTGACATTGGGAAGGACCTGCAAGAAATGCGCAACCCACTTAAATTCCAAAAAGAGGACTTAAGCAAGACTTCAGTAATGCCTGGAATGAGTTTTCCTGTGATGAACTGAGGGGTGAAGCCACGTTTCCAAACCAGCACTATAAATGGGCATTACTGACTGATCAGATCTTGGCTGATAGGATTTCACTGCAGAGAAGGTGGTGCCCAGTCTCATGAAAAGGACATGAATGAAGCCACCTTCAAGATATTTATTGTCATACAGGCAGTACCACCGTGGAATGCTGTAAGGGGGCAGAATCTGATCTGCATTTCTCTGTGTTTGGTGCTTTTTGTTCCTGCCTTGCAGCCAGCCACATCCTCAGAACAGTCATCATACTTCCCTCTTTCCTGCACGACATCATCTTCGTCACACATGCAACAGAGGAACCTTTGTGTGGTGGCAGGAGGTTTTTTCTGAGATGGAAATTTATACTCATGGCTAGACTTGCACAAACTTATTTCTTAGGAAATTTACAAATCAGATGTCACTGAAAATGTCATTTTGCTGCTGGGCTTTATGGGAGGCTGATGCACAAGGAGGGCCAGGGCAGCTCTGCAAGCATGGAGCAGTGTTCAGTACTGGGAGAATGATTCAGCAGGTAACAGATGCTGAAAGATCAGGAAGCAGAGGAGTGGTGATGGTCTGTTAGCAGAACTGTTTCGCATGATGGGCATCAACAGAACCACTTGTTGCAAGTTTGGATGGACAGAGTGAACAGAGGTACTTGTACCACGTCTCTTCCAAATTCGTGTAGTTTCACATAGCTCCTGACCTGAGCAAACCCAAGCTGTGCTCTGAACCCATGCCTCCAGGAAACCAGTTCACTGGCCCAGTCATCCGACCTGCATTGCATCACTGATGACATCAGAGCTATAATTCATCTAAACAAACCAAATGGGAGCTGCCAGTCTCTCCGAAGGACTGATCTGTTCATGGGACAGCTTCTCTCCTGCTTTATTGCTCTGTGGGTGATAACTCATGCACTCTAAGGGTAATTCCAGTGGAGTTTTGGAGACTGTTGTGTAAAATGTCCTTCTTGTGATGAATGGAAGCATGGCAACCAAACCAGTTTAACCCTGCAAAAAGCAAGAACTGGTGCACAGAGCCCCCCTTGGAGTCATTACCCAAACTCCAGTGAAGTTATGGAAAGGCTGCTGCTGTGTGCTCAGGGAAGCCAGGATCAGCCTGTGGGGCTGGATGCTGTTCAGCCTGGGAATACTTGTCAATGTCAGGCTAATGTTTAGACCTGATCTTGAAGGTCTTCTCTAATCTAGGCAATTCTGTGATTCTGTGTGCTCCTGCAAACCTCTCACCTTGAGTAGAACTGAACCTGCCTATAGGAGAAACTTCTCTCTGTAGCTCTGGATCTCTTTGCAGCTCTCAGATTTCTTCCTTCCAGTGGAACAGTTCAAGTCTGAGGCTGCCTGTGTATCACCAAATCAATACATGCACTTATCTGTCAAGAATGACTTGGACAAAAGACTGACAAGCATAACTGCCTTCAGCAATTATCCATGTTTCTGGAACATGGGAGGGGCAGGTGACATCAAGCCAGGGACTGGGTGGGAGCAGAGTTGGAGTTCCCAAGGTGAAATGCAGTGTATAAACTTTATTTGTTTTCAGCACTTTGCTGAGAGCTGACAAAACCTTTTCTGTTTTGTCTTGATTTTATGGTTTTGGAATGTCCCTACCCTCTGAAATAGGTGTCCCTGCCAGCTCCTCAAACACATCCTACACAAAGATACAGGACATCAGCTGAAAATGCCTGCTGGAAGAAAAGGCAAGGAGCAGCAGAAAAAAAGTTCATTAAGTGAAGGTGGATTCTGTAGGGCAAGAAAAGAAAATCTCTTTGGAAAAAAACAGAAATTGAGGAGTTCCTTATTTTTGGCAGGGCTTCTGCACATTTTGCTTATCAAGGGTTCATCATAGGGAGGAGATTATTTTATAGTCAAGTACAAGTCCCCCTCCCTTCTGCAGTTCTCCTGATCCCAGGCTGCCTCCCTGCAGTCTGAGTGGCCTCTTCACGGCATGCCGAGATTTCTTTTACTTCTCCCCCGGGTGGGGCGTTATTACAAGGCAGACCTATGCAGCTCTCCATCTGTCTTCAGAGCTGTTCTGGCAATTGCTGCCCCCTGCAAGTCAGTCCGAGCAAGGGAGAGACACAGTGCTGGCTTCTTAGAGATGAAAAGGGAAGGTGGCAGTCGTGGCCCTGATCCACTTTCCATAGCCATGGCCTGAAGAGTTTGAGCTTGGACAAATCAACAACCTTGCACCCCCTAAGTGCCCATCCCCTCCTTGTGCCAGCTCTTGTGCTCCATATCCACAATGCAGTGCTGAGGTGCAAGGTGAGAGATGAATGTTACATGGCTGAGGTGGTCCTCAAGAGACTCATAGGATGGTTTGGGTGGGGAGGGACATTTTAAAGCTCATCTAGTCCAACCCTCCTGCACTGAGCAGGGACACCTGCAACTAGAACAGGTTGCTCAGAGCTCCAGACAGGCTGACCTGGAATGTTTCCAGGAATGGGGCAGCTGGTGCTGGAGGAACTGTTTTCTCTGTTAGACCCACTACCACTTGATACCCTGCACGTCCCAAGCATTCCTGAGTGCAGACCACCAGGACAGACACCAGCCTTCAGAAGAGGAGACTCAGAGGTGACCTCATCGCGGCCTTCCAGTGTCTGAAGGGGGCCTGGAAAAAAAGCTGGGGAGGGACTTTTTTAGGCTATCAGGGAGTGACAGGACTGGGGGGAATGGAGCAAAGCTGGAGGTGGGGAGATTCAGACTGAAGGTGAGGAGGAAGTTGTTGAGTGTGAGAGTGGTGAGAGCCTGGAATGTGTTGCCCAGGGAGGTGGTTGAGGCCCTATCCCTGGAATTATTTAAGACCAGGCTGGATGAGGCTCTGGCCAGCCTGATCTAGGGTAGGGTGTCCATGCTCATGGCAGGGGGGTTGGAACTAGATGATCCTTGTGATCCCTTCTAACCCTGACTGATTCTGTGACATTACCTCCTGCTGGTGGATAGCTCACAAGCTGGTGCTTGTTCAGGTTGGTTCCTGTCCACAGGACGGGGGTTGGACTAAGTGACCTTTAAAGCTCACTTCCAACCCAAGTCATTCTATGACTCTGTGACTTTGGTTCTCAGCACAGAGCATGGGGGAGCAGCTGGACCCACTGTCCACAGCACATCTGTCTCAGAAACCCCCCAGCTTGTCAACCCTTCTTCCTTGCAGCTTTTTGGGCTGGGATTTTTTCTTTCTGAGGAGATGGGAATATGTTGTGAGGTGTGCAGAAAGGATGCTCTTGACCGGCTAGGCACTTGGCTTGCTGCACTTTGCCTTCTAATCCTGTGAATGGGCAAACCAACCCACATTTAAATAGAAAGAACTGTAGATAGAGGCGACTGTGGTAGATCAGAGAAGGCAAGTACCCTCTCTGGCACTTTCCCTTCATTTTGGCACTGTTCTCCACATATGTACTAGGAACAACCCAGACTGGCTTGTGATACAAGGTCACAGCTTCAGGGATGCTCGCTGCAGCCCTTTTCATCCCATCTCCAGCTAGAGAGCCTTGATGCTCTCACTTGATGCTGAAGGAACACTTGCCCATGCTTAACACACCAGAAAAAAAATTGTTTAAGAACAGTTTATCCACATGAAAAGAAGCTCCAGGCAATCCTGCCAAGGTCAGTGTGGAATGCTAAGCTGCTGCTCTGCTGCGAGCCACAACTGAGTCTTACACACCTGCCTTTTCCAGGCATGCAGGGCACCTTGGAGAGAGGAGGCACACAAGCCCTCCCTTCCCATGCTCTTCTCCCTGTCCTCTCCAGTGACATGTCCCACCCGTCCACTGACCTGTTTGCTCCTCACTTCACTAGAAAGGAAAACAACAAGCCAGACTTCCTCTGGGTTATCCACACATGTGTGAAACCTGGGTAGGGATTTAATCAGTGGAGGTTTGTTCAGCTTGGTCACCCTCTCCAGCCAGCCACTAGGAGCAACCTATGTGGGGAGAAGGTCTGGGTAGTCCATTCTCCTCGCATGAAATGCCAGGGAAGAACACTGTCCTGACCTAGGGTGAGTGCAGCAATGAGGGTGTCTCCTCTTCCAACACCAGTCAGAGGGTCTGCTCCGGTGCAGGGCTGGGGCCGTCAAATGTGCTGCTCCACCAGCAGTGACCTGACTGCTCCAGGTATCACCTGCATGGGTCTTCCTTGACCAGGCTCTCGTGGGGCACCAAGTGAGGATTGTCAGGTTGCTCTACTCATTAATGAGTCCTTATGAATTGCCCTCTGTCTGGCCCAGCCCAGCCCAGCAGGAGTTGCTCTCCCACCATGGGTGGGATGTTGAGGTCTCCGAGCCCTCTCCTTTGGTCTGCAGAGTTTGTGTCCCTTCTCATCCTGCCCTGCTGCTAGCTCTCCTCAGAGGTGGTGTTGTTAGAAGTGGAGCAGTTCTCTGGTTCCTTCATGATCTCTGCTGAGCACTGCTCCACTTTGACTTTCTTTCTTCCTCTCATGGACTTCCTAGCTCCTGTGAACAACAAGATGATCAGGGGAGTTAACCACAGAGCAATGGATTTACAGGTAATGAGGTCAGCATGGCTTCATCCCAAAAGAGGGATGGCACATGAGGAAGCAAAGCTCAGCAAAGGAAGGATGAAGAGAAGCCCCTCTCACATGAGAGATGCATGGGTAGCTGGAGGAGGCTTCTGTGACCCTGGAAACACACAAAGCAGACAAAAATGGGCAGAGAACTGACCTGGTGCAGGAGCGTTCCCAAGAGGGTCTCCCTTGTAGTGTGGTACCTGGCACACACCACATGCTGAGAGAGAGGTTATGCCTCTCCATTGCCCCACTCTTGCCACAAACACATCCAGCCCTCACTTGGGACATATCCATCTAGTTCTGGATGGTACCCACCGTGGGCACCTGGAGAAGAGAAGGCTCTGGGGTGTCTTTTTTGTGGCCTTTCAGTGCTTGAAGGGGCCAATAAGAAAGATGGGGACATGCTTTTTAGCAGGGCTTGCTGTGACAGGACAAAGGATTATGAATTTAAACGAAAAGAGGGAGGTTCAGACTAGAAAGAAGGAAGAAGTTTTTCACACTGTGGGTGGTGAAATCCTGGCCCAGGTTGGCCAGAGAGGTGGGAGATGTTCCATCTCTGGAACTATTCAGGGTCATGTTGTCTGGGGCTCTGAGTAACCTGATGTAGTTGCAGATGTCCCTGCTGAGTGCAGGGGGGTTGGACTGGATGACCTTTAAAGATCTTTTCAGCCCAAATCATTCTATGATTCATGCTTAAACAACATCTCTCTCTAAATTTACAGTTGGCTCAACCCTTTCCTGCCTTTACAGGCATTACAAAGGGGTTCTTTTACAGCAGGGGGTTTCTGACAGAACAATTTTTAAGGCCTGACAGTCTCACTGTCTTATCCTTGCTCTTATCAGGAACAGTTTTCTGCTTATTCACCTGTAGGAGACATGAGTACAACACATTCCTGTGTCAGCAGGGAAACCTCTACAGCCATGCTGGAAGATCAACAGAGTTGGCAGAAACCTTTCTCTGAACATCAATAACTCACCCCTGGGAATTTGGCCTTCTCCAGCCACCACCCCCCTGACCTGCTAAGCAAACACGAGGGTCGTAGCCCTGTTAGTTTAGGTGTGGGGAGTGCTCTTCTGGCCACCGTGCTCAGGCTCCTCTGGCTAACCATTAGCAGGGGCTCCTCTGGCTGGAGAGGAAGCCTTGCCAAAGCACGGTGCAGCATGTCTTATTGCAGGGAGACAAAAGATTCCACTCTGTCACCCAGGGCACACATCTGTTTGCAGCTCGGTGTGTGCTCGGTGGGCGAGCACCCTCCTCTCTGCTGCTGGGAAAGCAGCTGCTGCCCTCGGGCATTTCTCACAGGAGCCTCTCATGAAACAGCACAAGTTATAGCCCTGAGCTGATGCCCCAAGGAACTCCTCCTCCCTACCTTTTGTCCAGGGATCCTGTCCTCTTTTTCTCTTCTTCTGCAGCACCTGAGCTTTGTCCTTGGTGCAAAAATATTTCCCATCAGTCTGGGCTTCTTGTAGGATATCATCCTCATATGGAGCAGCCACCTACATCGATGAGAAGAGAAGCCACTCTACAAACTGGTGAGAGGCCTCGAGCACAGCCCTACGAGGAGAGGCTGAGGGAGCTGGGATTGTTTAGCCTGGAGAAGAGGAGGCTCAGGGCAGACCTTATTGCTGTCTACAACTACCTGAGGGGTGGTTGTGGCCAGGGGGAGGTTGCTGTCTTCTCTCAGGCAGCCAGCGCCAGAATGAGAGGACACAGCCTCAGGCTGCGCCAGGGGAAGTTTAGGCTTGAGGTGAGGAGAAAGTTCTTCAGTGAGAGAGTCATTGGCTACTGGAATGGGCTGCCCAGGGAGGTGGTGGAGTCGCCGTCCCTGGGGCTGTTCAAGGCAAGGTTGGATGTGGCACTTGGTGCCATGGTCTAGCCTTGAGCTCTGTGGTAAAGGGTTGGACTTGGTGATCTGTGAGGTCTCTTCCAACCTTGGTAGTGATACTGTGAAACCACCCTGACTCTCTCAGGGAGCTGATGGTCCAGCAGCATTGCTGGGGACCTTTGTGACCATTGGCTACAAAGCAATGACAATGCTGTTATCCTGACTAGGTGGGAAGAAGGATATCTCTATCCCTCAGCATCAAGTTGAGTAACTCTGGGAATGGAGTTTGACAGCTTGTGAAGGAAGAGACATCACCTCCTGGAGTGAGTTCAGGCAGGGACAACCTGTCTTACACCTCTTGAACCCAACAGACCATGATAATGGACCCAAGAGAGCAAACAAACCTCACTGTCCGTCGTGTCTGGCTCATCAGATTCCTGCTTCCCAGACTCAGTGTCATCATCTAAGGAAACACAAAAGGAAGGGATTTTGGCTAGCAGGTAGCCCAACAAGCTCATGAGCAGATATAAAGCCTCTGGCCCAGGCTCTGAGAGCCATCAAGGCAGAAAACAGCTTCAGCAATAACCTGTGCTACAGAGCAGAGGCACTGTGAGCTATATGACTTGAAATGAATGTTTATGGGAGACCCAGCAGGACTTGCTGGGAACCAGCTCCCAGTAAAGCTGTATCCATAGGAATCTGGTACCCTAAGGTCACAAGCACTGCTTCAAGTCCATGGTCAGGTGCAGGCTGGGAAGCTGAGTGGGATTTAAGAGCCCAGCCTGCAGGTTCCTGTTTGAGGCCCGCATGAGAAGGTTGTCTGGGTCAAGGGCCATAATGGGCCACGCTGAAGTTTGCTGCTGGTGCTGCTCTGTGGCTGGTGGCAGAGAATGTGTGCTGAGGCACAGAGGAAGGAAGGGCTGAGGAGCTGCTTCTCTGCCCAGCAGAAAGGTTTTGCTGTACACAGGTCCCAAGGCTATACAACCACAGGCACATTATCTGGACACACCAGACAAGCACCAGTCCTTTGCACAGAGCTGCCCAGCCAGGGGCTGAGCCTTGCCGGTGGTGGCATCACCCTGTCTGCACCCACAGCGGCACACCCGCGCTGGCCGCCAGAAGGGCTGAGGACGGAGCCGTGCCCTTTTCCGAGGGCATTCCAGGACATCAGCTCTTCTTGCTCCTGACACCCAAGTCCAGCCAGGGTGGGCCTGTGGACAGGGCAGCCTCCCTTGCTGCCCTTACCTGGGTGGGAGAGCAGGTGCTGCTGCTTTTGGGCAGGACCCCTGTATCCCTATCCTGTCCTCACGTTATCTATCCATGGGTTAAAGTTCACTAGGAAGTGCAGGAGAATTTGTGCATTGTTTGCTGGGCTTTGTGTCAACCTGAAGGTGAGAACTGAAGAAAGTCCTGCATTCCCACACCCAGAAAGTAATCAGCTGAAATTCCTCTGCTATGATGCTATCTCCCTAGCATGTAAATCACAGAGGACTAAACCCCAACCCCCCTACCTTTTCTTTTCTTTCTTTCTTCTTTTTTTTTTTTTTTCCACAGTGCAAAATCCTGCTCTGGAGAGTGTTCCCAAACCGCTCCGACACGCCCAGACCGACTAATCCAGGCGAGCTCAACTTTCTGGCCGAGCCGGTAAGGCTGGTACGAAGCAGCTCCCAGCAGACGTGCTTCCTGCTCTGCTGCCCATGGCTGCTGCCTCCCACCCACCCCAGCAAACCTGGCACCCACATCCTGTGGTATTTGGGCAGGGAGAAGGCACCATGTGTCCTCAGACTAAAGGCACTGCTAGCTTTGGGAGTGGAAAGGGCTTTCATGGGGAGTGGGGCAGGGAAAGAGAGGAGAGCATCCTGTCCTACTTGCTGCAGGTACCAGCATCCCTCCATTCTCAGCCCTACAAGCTGTGCTGGCACAGGGTGTTGGAGAAAGGGAGCACAGGCAAGGATGACTTTTCCAGTGATATTCCTGGAAAACTCTTGTATTTTCCCCATCTGTGCTGGGGTGACTTCTGTGCTTCTGCTTCCCTGAGAGGGGTGGGTAATGCAGGAGCAGCAAGGTTGCCCTATCATGCCTTGCCATTGAGTGGGTTTTGCCAGTGGATTGGTGCTGAACCAACCTCTTTAGCTCCTGGAGAATATTGTTCCACCCAGAACAGTAGAGAATACTCCACAGGTTGTGTAAGGGCACTCCATGAGTGGCTCCTGGTCTGTGCTAGGCAGAGATACTGGGGTCTTCTCCAAAACAGCTGAGGTTATTTTCTCCCTATAGGTACTGAGTCTGAAGTTTGGGCATCACTAGGGCTGAAAATTAAGCCCTTAAGGACAGAAATGTGAAACTTAAAGTTCCTTCAGTGGTCTAGAACTGGGATTCAGGAGCACCTTGGGTCCATGGAAGGGTGTCATGGTTCACTATTTGGTTTGTTGAAGGGGATCTCAGAGAGCTCCTGGCTTAAGGTACCTTCAGCAGAACACACCTTTTGCCTTCTCAAACATCACATTTGCCTGAGGCTTTTTACCTGCTTCTCCCTTCTGTACAGTGACAGCAGACCTCAGCCCAGCCTCTGGAACAGCCTCAGGGTCACACGGTGTGGAGCTGTTTGTTGGATGTGGCCGTGAGAGCCTCAGCTGCAGGATACAAGGAACACAAATGCTGCCTTCACCAGGCGGGAGGGAAGAACCAACCCAGCCCCTGCATGATGACTCTGAGACCCGTGGAAACAAGTGTCACAGAGGTGTTTCAATGTGTTCATGGCATGTTTTAGGGGAACCCAGCACTTCTTCTGCACCAACCTGTGAGATGGGGCACAGGTGCTGCCTGGCTCTGACCCCAGCTGAAAACCTGAGCTGGGCACTGGAGGAGGGGAGGTGAGAAATGACGGGCAGGGCTGAATGGCTGTGACTTTGCTATGTGCAAGTATCATAGTATCGTAGTATCATCAGGGTTGGAAGAGACCTCACAGATCATCAAGTCCAACCCTTCACCACAGAGCTCAAGGCTAGACCATGGCACCAAGTGCCACGTCCAATCCTGCCTTGAACAGCTCCAGGGACGGCGACTCCACCACCTCCCTGGGCAGCCCATTCCAGTAGCCAATGACTCTCTCACTGAAGAACTTTCTCCTCACCTCGAGCCTAAACTTCCCCCGGCGCAGCCTGAGGCTGTGACCTCTTGTTCTGGTGCTGGCCACCTGAGAGAAGAGAGCAACCTCCTCCTGGCTACAACCACCCCTCAGGTAGTTGTAGACAGCAATAAGGTCTGCCCTGAGCCTCCTCTTCTCCAGGCTAAACAACCCCAGCTCCCTCAGCCTCTCCTCGTAGGAGGAGTTCCCTTCCCATGCAGCAAAGCCATCCCTCCACGGGACATTAATAGTGCCCATAATGGTGCCAGCACCGGTGCGACACCCCGGGGCGAAGGGGCCACAGCAGTTGCCAACATGACTTGTACTCACCACAGTTCCATTCTCCTCCTCCTCCTGCTCTTCGTCAGCAGTAGCAGGCAGTGCCCGGGTGGCTTTGGACAAGCGATGCTGGAAGCAGAATTCATCCTGCTCTGCCCCAAGTTTCCTGTAGGGGCCACGGGCTGCTGGCACAGCAGGGCTCTGCCGCGGGCTGCCAGCTCCCTGCAGGTCCCGCCGGTTGTGCCAGCCTGGCTCCCTGCCGCGGCTGGAGTCTGACAGATCCAGTGGTGTGTCTGCACCATCGTCCTTTGCCACCTTCACCTTTTCTCTGAGCTCAGAGCTGTTCTGGCTCAGCCAAAGCTCCTTCTCTTCCTTCCCATCTGTGGCATCCTCCAGGAAGGACTTTTCCTCCTTGCATCTCAGCACGATGCTTGGCCATGGGGAGAGAGGCCTCTCCTCAGACGTGGGCTTTGGGTCTCCACCCGCCCTCTGCCTTGCCTGGCACTGCTGCATGAGAAACTGCTGCAGTCTCTCCCTCTGCTTGAGGAGGTGCAGCTTCTCCTCCAGGTGCTGGTCCCTCACGTAGACCATGGCAGCAGGGAGCTTCAGCAGGGCCGCACGATCTTCCCAGCCGTCGTGCACCGGCCCCCGGCCATCGGCGTCTCTGGCCCTGAGCAAGTGGCTGGAGAAGCTGCTGCCATCCCTGTCGGCTGAGGCACGGCTGGTTGCCAGCCCCAGCTGGTGCAGGGAAAGGTGCTTGTGGAGGAGGCAGAGCTGTTCCCTCCGGGTGCTCAGTTTCAGGTGCTCGTAGGATGGAGCAACCTTGGGAGAGTCTGTTTTGCTTGCTGCTAAATAACTAAAAGAAGCAGGAAACAAAATAATCAGAGAATGGCTTGGGCTGGAAATCACCTTTAGAGGTCATCTAGTCCAACCCCTCTGCAGTCAGCAGGGACATCTGCAACTAGAGCAGGTTGCTCAGAGTCCTAAATAACCTGACCTGGAATGGTTGCAGGGATGTGGCATCTCTCACCTCTCTGGGCAGCCTGGGCCAGGGTCTCATCACCTTCTTTGTAAAAAATGTCTTCCTTCTCTCCAGTCTGAATCTCCCTTTTAAAGCATAAACCCATCAGCCCTTGTTCTGTCCCAGCAGGCCTTGCTAAAAAGTCTGTCCTCATCTTTCTTATAGGTCCCCTTTAAGTACTGAAAGGCCACAAGAAGGTCTTCCCAGTCATGTTAATTAGTTATTTTTCCTGTTATTTCCCAGCTCCTGCAAGTGATGTCTGTAGTCTCTCCTGCTCTTTGTTGCCTGTTGCTCCAGACATCACATTTGCCTTTGGGTTGTGTGCTGGGGAGGAGTATCCTGGTGGCTGTGGCAGTTGGGCAGCCAGCAGCAGGTCTCCAGACCACACACAGTACAGGAAGCCATCACCACCTCACCACTCAACAGGGCTCTCCTGTCCCTGGGCTGAGCAGCTCTGGGCAGGGGGTCGAGGAAGAGGGATGCAGGAACTGCTCATGTCAGCACTGCTACCAAGAAGTCACTTGTCAAACCCTGTTTTACAAGTCAGAGGCATCCTAACTACCTCTCACTGGGCTTTCTTAGTGCCCTGATGGGCCTGGAGACCTCCAGGACAGTGGAGCAGCCCAGATTGTCCTGCTCTTACTCAGCTGGAGATTTTGACAGCTATACTAAGGTCAATGTAGTGCATGAACTTGTCCTGCAAACAGCTTCCATGTGTCCAAGCTATTCCCAGGAATGCTCAGCAGATCTACTCCCACTCTGGGCTACTCGCTGTCTCTGCAGGTGAACTCACTGCCTTTGCTCAGCCCTTTGAGCTTCTGAAAGCAGTGGGGAGGATAATCTGGGGAAGTGCTGAGCCCTGCAGAAAAGCCCATGAGAAAGAGATAAGGAGGAGCTGGGATTGTTGCCTCCTGTGAGGCAAGTCCTTCTCCTCCAGGCTGGGGCTGAGGGCACCCAGTTCACTTCGTGGGTCTGTCTGATGAAGCTGGAGTAAGGAGAAGCTGATCTTGTTGGGTTGGATTCCAGCCATTTTTTGCTGGGGCGAACTGGGAAAATCTGCTCCCAGTTCTCAAGGCTGTGGGAGAAGTCTGAAGACGAAAGTGGGCAGGTACAGTGAATATTGCCCACCTCACTGCAGTCTGCAGTGAGACAGCTGCAATGGGCCACGGATCAGGCCCACACCATGACTCGTGAGCAGGTTACTCACGCCTCGAGGCTGGGGCTGTGCTCCCGCTCTGGAGGAAGAGGAGTCTTCCTTGCTGGTGGGGACACTGCTGGCCCTGAAGGACTTTTCTCCAGGAGGCAAGGTTTGGAACCTGGTCTCACCAGAGCAATGGTTCCATGCAGCTGGTTGGAGATCCTCTGGGATGCCTGCAACAGAGAGCCTTGGTGAGTTGTGTTGTGCACCCCAGGCTAATGGGAGTCTCACCGAGCACAGGTGCAGCTTTTCATCAGCGTGAACAAGACAGCTCCTATGTGCTCTGTTTCATACAATTGTGGTCCATGCTTCAGCCACATTTTTATTGCCTTTCCCAGGAAATTTCCCCTTCACATTTTCAAGCAGGATCAACAGCACTCTTTATAAGCTAGCTGCAGTGATTTGTAGCCCAGGAGGACTTGTACCTGCTCTCGAGCCAAGCCATGATTCAGTGGCTTAACCAAGATAAGATCCTGCAGATTCTCTGACCCTTAGTCAGGCCACTAGACTTCATTCATGCAAGCTGCTGGCATGCACTGATTTGGTGGGTGTATTTCCAGTGGAGTACCAGGTTGTGAGGCCAGGACATCAGCATCTCCATCATGAAAGACTCACCACATGTTCCAACTTGATTTTCCCCTGCCCACCTGGGGATGTCACTAACCCTTCCTGCCATCCCTATTAATTATCCTCAGAGCTGCCTGCAGCCTTACCAAAACCTCTTTTCACCTGCTCTTTTAAGTTTCCTGTGGAGTCCAGGTAAGCAAAGCCTGTGCCAAAACAGAAGCACCTATGTGGGTGTGGACATGAGCTTGAATTCCCACGACCAGGAACAGGGCTCCAAGTCCTGCAGCCTCATCTCCCAGTGCCCAACATCACCATATCATTCAGCATCCCTCAGCTGACACCATACTGTCTATGTTTTAAGGGCATGACAGGCTTGCATCAACACACAAAATGGCAACCACCAAATGCCAGGCCCTCAGAAGAGACCAATATTCACCATGCTGCAGATGGAGAGACATCTGTGATGCTCTTGGGCAGGGCTGCTGTGGTGTATTTGTTCTCAGTACCCACAACTCCCACAGTTTACATGCTCTCTAGGCTTTTCCAACACACACAATCTTCCAGCTTCTTGCTTGCTCAGATAATGGAGAGCTGGCTCTGTAGCTTGGGATAAGCTCCACTGAAATGTGGCTCAGTGTCATCTATCCCCAGGTCCTTTGCTCCTCAGAGCTTTCCTCAGCAAGATATCTGAGAGAGGAACCAGAGTTATGGGCAGAGGACTCAAGGATGCTATAGATGTTGTCATGAAGGATAGACACAGGAGCAAACAAAGATGTGCACACTGACAACAGGACCAAACTCTAATGCTTCACTTGCAGTGAGTGGCAGTTTCTGCAGAGAGGATGCCTCTGGCCTTTGGTAGGTGACCTCTTTGGCTCTGGCAATAACAGACTGCTCAAGTCTGGCTAATTTTCACCCCTGTAAGTGTCTTCTATTCTTTCTCTATCCCTGTTTACCTCTCTTTATCCAATTCTGATGACCACAGTGGTGGGGAGAAGACCCTAGGACATCAGACTACCTCCACCAAACTCACCATTTCTGCAAGGCTGACTTCTTGGAAGACAGTGCCTGGAGAAGTTCTACTGCTTGGAGAGCTTCTCTGTCCTGCTGGCTTATCTGCAAAGAAGACACAACCAGCCACCATGATGGTCCCACAGAGCTGCTACAGGCTGCCCTGCCCTGCAACATGTTGGATTCTCACAGCCTTTAAAGGATGCCATTAACTGGCACCAACCACCTCTGACTGAAGATTTTCAGCCAAAATTTCCATCTTGTTTGAACCAGCAGCTGACTGAATGTCCCCTCTACTGCATGTGTGGGTGGCAGCAAGGCAATGACATGGTCTTTGCATGGCATGGCTGGTGGCTCCACAGCACTTATCTTACAGTGAAGGCACCTAACACAGAGCAGAGTGTTTCACCCTTGGAATTAATTTTCACCTGCAGCAGCTGTTCTGCTCATGGCAATATTGGCCCATCTGAACTGCCAAGAGCTTGGTCTTTGCTTTCCAGACCCTTTCTCAAAGAAGCTGAGTCACTCTTCCCATTCCCAGATCCCTCATGGATGGCAGGATCCGTCAGCCCTCACCTTCTTCCATCTCAAGACCTGGCACATCCTGGTGGGCTTCATCTGCCCCTCTGTGAACCACTTTCTCAGTGCTGGAATTCCTGCTTGATGGGGACAGTAAAGCCAAGGGTGAGGTGGGAGTGGAGCTGCTTTCTTTGGAGGTGACTCCCGACTGCTTCATTGTATCCCTGTTGAAAGAAGGACACAAATGAATGAGAGGGGCAGGAGAAAGGTCTGAGAGCTGCTGTATGAGGAGCTCTGAGCTGTGGAGCCTGGTACATAAATATCCATGTTTATGTCTATCTGTATGTGGATATACTGGATCCTCAGAGTCACCTCCTTCCACTGCTGCTTATCACTAGCTCAGCTGCGGTCTGAGGCATGGGACACAGCCAGCAGGACAGCTCCAGGTCTGATTTCTCCACTTGGCTATGGGTAATGTTGCAGGAAGCCATGATGTTGGGTAAGCCAAAACCCAGCTGTGGCTATTGCAAAAGCTCTGTGAGAACCTGTACATCCCTGGCTGGGCTTTCAGCCTGATGTAGGGCTGGATTCAGCACAGGGATGTGGTGACTGCATCCCTTTACCGTGTTGACTTGTTGGGGCTGATGCTCTTGGTTACTATGAATGAACCACCAAGTTTTGGACATCCACATTTATGCCATGGACAAAGTTCTGGCTGGACCCTGGTTCCTAGATGGCTGTTTGGCTGGAAATCTTCATATCCAACAGCTCAGGGAAGAGCAGAGCAAAGCAGGAGCACTTGATGCTCAGCAAACCCAGCCTGTTCTGCAGCTCTGAAACTCCTCAGGCCTTGAGAAGCACCAAGGAGTATAAGCAGAAGTTTCTCTTTAAGCAGATGGTGCTTTTGTGCTCCAAAGAAAACACATTTCTGAACTAATCCCTCAGTGCTAATTCCTCTGAACTTTAAACCCTTGAGGAATGAGCTGCTTTGTATGTATTGGCCAGCCTGGCAGGTTACTTGGCTTTCAGCACAGTGCTCTGCTGGGGTATGAACCTGTTGGTGCAGATTGCTTCTCCCTCTTAACCCTGTCTCAGTCCCTTTTGTGTCACTCTCCTTCCTCCCAAACACAACCTTCTTCCTGCAGAACCTCTCTGGCCACTGAAGGAGGGGAACTGGTACCATGGCAAAGACATGGAAGCCCAGGCTGAAGTCCATGGCTAAGGTAATCACCTCAGGGCTTTGCTCCTCCTGTGCAATCCTTCACTGAGGAGTGTTGAATACCCTTGTTCCCCCAAAAAAGGAATCCTTGGATGCAGGTGAACAGGGATGTGAGTAAAGGTCAGCAAGGACTTAGAGATCACTATGGGTGTTTTGCTGCCTAACATCTACAGGAATCATAGAATGGTTTGAATTGGAGGGGATCTTAAAAGGTCATCAAACACAACCCCCAGGCAGTCAGCAGCGATATCTTCAGCTAGAACAGGTGGCTCAGAGCTCCAAACAACCTGGCCTGGAATGTGTCCAGGGATAGGGCATCTGTCACCTCCCTGGCCAACCTGGGCCAGGGTCTCACCATTCTCACAGTAAGAAATTTCTTCCTTCTCTCTGGTCTGAATCTCCCTCTTTTAGTGTAAAACCACTACCCCTTGTCCTGTCCCAAAAGTCCCTGCTAAAAAATATCTGTCCTCATCTTTCTTATAAGACTCCTTTAAGTACTGAAAAGCCACAAGAAGGTCTTTCTGGAGCCTTCTCTGTAGATTTCTGTAGGAATTAGGTACCCAGTTTGGGGATATAGAATCTTCAGGTTGGAAAAGACAAGGTCATTGAGCCTAACAGTAACCTAACATCTCCCTGCCTCCCTTACCCAACACCCTCATGATGAATGAAACCCAGGAGAAGACTTACTCTGGGCTCTGGAGCCTCTTCAGTTCTTCCTTGAGGGCCTTGTTCTCTTCCCTCAGACGATTTGTCTCGTTAGCTGTGGGGACACAAGTTGTGCTGAGGATGCAGCACTGTAAGGAGAGGGCTGCTGCTCCTCACAGTCTGCTGGGAAGCAGGAGGGAGGAAGGTAAAGAACCAGGTTATGGAGGGATGCTGAACTTGCTTTCTCCTCTGAGAACACACTGGGTCTAAGGGATTATAAAGAGGTAACTTTCTAGCTTGGATTGGGTCAGGACTGAGGGCTGCGTGCAGCCTGTCTGGTTTGGGCACAGAGAACAATGGGGTGGTGGCTGTGGCACAGTTGCATGGATGTAGCTAGCATCCTGCCTATGAGCACCAGACCCACCTCTTGTGAGCAGGTGTTGTGTTAGGGGCAGGGCTTGAGGCTTTAGGGAGCTGGATGAAGGTGAGAGGGGCTGCAAGCAGCCAGGCACTGCAGCAAGTGAGAGCAGGCAGGCTCCTGGGCAGGGTGGGCTGCTGCCTTGGCTTGTTCCTGCTCAAAAGCAACACTCAGCAGACAATGGCATAATAGGAGAGATAAACCAAGGGCCACTGGCACCTCTGTGTCCCTTCTTAGGCCTTATCTCCTTTGCTCCCATGACCCTTCCTGGGCCAGATGCATCCCCAGGGAATAACACCCAGAGCCTGAGTGGTGTTGGGAGCTCTGCCAAGGCTGGGGAGAAGATCCATCGGACGTGTTGCTTGATTTCCATTTACCCGTGCTGAGCTGCTGCTGTGACTTCCCTGTCTTTGCCAGAGTGTTGCTCCTGCCCTGCCAAATGAATCTTTTTTCCTGGCAGCTCTCACAGCCTGGCCAGCTCCAGGCTGCTCTCAGTGTGAGTATCTCACATTTTTTTTGAGATACAGAGAGCTGCAAGCCCCTAGCTCTGCTGCTTCATCTGAGCAGTTACCTCTGCCCAGAGGGGACATGGGCTGCCATCCAGTCTTGGTTAGCTCTGATTTTTCCAGCCCCCCTCCCCCCCACCCCTCACATTGGCTCCATCCCTTCTCTGGGTTCCCAGACCCTTCTGAGTACACAGTCACTGGACTGGCTCAGACACAAACATCTGGGAGAAGCATTAACTGAGTAAGACCCAGCCAGCAAAGCTGAGCTTACAGCGAGTGGTGGTACCTACTGAGGATGAAGATGTGCTGCAGACTCTGGAAATGGGAGCTCTCATACTCGTTCTGCTTCTTCTTTGCCAGCTCCTGAGTGACCATGCATCTGTCACAGAGACCTGCTCGCAGCCTAGGGGAACACCCATGGCCAGCAGCTTGTTACCACACACTTCCCATGGGGGAAATAAGCTCCTGCCTTCCCCACAGAGAAGTGGGAACACCCAGAATTGGTGAAAGGGATTATCACCCATGAAACCAAACAATTCCACCCCCTTAGATCCAATCCCACCACCATCAGCTTAGGAGAGCTCCTCTGCACATTCCCAAGCTCCCCCAGCTCTCTCAGCACCCAAGTATGAGCACAAAAGAGGTTCTTGTGCTATATCTCTATTTTGGGAAGGCAGCAAACCCCAAACTTTCTCCCTGTTAGGATGAACTCTCTGCCACCAAATGGCACCCTGTGGAGAAATCAGTCTTACCTGTTTTCTAACACCTTTATATTCTCTTTAAGGACCTTCTGTTGTTCCCTTAATTGGTGATTTTTAGCAAACATCTCTTCAATTCTCTGGGCATCACTAAAATTGAAGAAACAGGACAAAGACAAGAGGGTTATTAGATTTCTCCTCCACATTTGTGCCTTTCTCCACAGTGCCCTGTCAAGGGGAAGGATTTCTGCCCTGAGCTTGCCATGCTGTGCACGCCAGGGTGGCTGAATTGCTTTTTCTTGTGTGGCAGGAGGAGAAACAAATGTGCTAGAGTCCAGAATTTGCTGTTCAACACCCACCCTTGGAGTCAGCAGCTTGCTTTGTCCCAGTTTATTGTTTCCCAAGGCAGTAAGTATCTATAGGCATAAGCATCACTCACTGGTGGGAAGGCAAACTGGAGATGGGCTGGGATCATAGACTTGTAAAACCATTTTGGGTTGGAAGAGACCTTTAAAGGTCATTTAGTCCAACTCCCTGCAGTCAGCAGGGACATCTGCAAGTAGGGCAGGTTGCTCAGAGCCCCAGACAACCTCACCTGGAATGTTTCCAGGAATGGGGAGTCTACCACTTCTCTGGGCACCCCGGGCCAGTGATTCACCACCTTTGGCATAAAACCCCTGTTTCTTTATATCTAAATCTCCTTCTTTTTAGTTTAAATCCATCACCCCTTGTCCTGTCCCAACAGGTTCTACTAGAAAATCTGCCCCCACCTTTCTTATCAGCACTTTTAAGTACTAAAAGGACACAGTAAGGTCTCCCTGGAGCCTTCTGTTCTCCAGGCTGAACAGTCCCAACTCTCTCAGCCTTTCTTCATCCCCCCAAGCCTTGCCTGTGCTGGGGACTTTTACAACTAATATCATGAGAAGGTTTGAATTTAGCCAAGCCATAAAGAGGAACTGTGATCTCGAAATCAGGCAGCCTCAGAGGGGTACCCAGGAGGTGTGAAACGAGCAGGTGTGACCTCCCCTCCACCTCAGATGCCACCATGGTGTGGGCAGAGCAGACGTGGCATTGCTCACCGGCACTTCTCTGTCGTCAGCTCTGTCAGCTTGCTCTGCAGACCTGCAATAATTAACAGAGAAGGAGAAGTGGGTATTTGTTGCCAGGTCCCTGGCACTTTGGGGACCAAATGCAATGATGGAACTTTAGAAGGATGCCTGGCTGTGCAGAAACCTCATCAATTTCCAAGCCTTATTTCTGGGGAGGAATAAGCAGGAAGCAGCATCACAGCTTAATAGAGCTGGAGAAGTTGTATAAAACGTGAACACATTTTGTATTGCCACTACTTAATGAAGCTACATTTCCCTGCCACCCCCAAAAAAGTCTGTTTCAGTTTTATTTCTACTTATTTCTCGTTTCAATATGCATTTCCCAGGTGGGCCATATTTTATATCTCTCAGTGCTGCAGAGCATCTTGGAGGGTATTTACAGCTTGAAGGAGAACAGCTTTCCTTGATGGATCTGCAGACATTTCATCTTGTCAAATCCATTTTATGCAAAGTAGATGTAAACATGTGGTTTAAATTGCTCAACAGTTTCCTCCAAGTCTCACATGGCTTGAAATTACTCAAGAGAAGAATGAATTCATAAGCCAGAATCCTCCAAAAACGCTCTTGTTTTGTTCATAATATCGATACTGGGAATTATTCTAATAGGAAAACAATTGGATCTGGCATTCAGTTGCTTAACCTAATGGTTCTTATTTAAATAATGCATGACCTGAGGAATAATTTATTCCCTACAGGAATAAACTATCCAGCCTGACTCTAAGGTTTGCTTTAACAGAGCTTCATACTCTGCTGCTTCTGTCTTATAGATTATTGCATCTTTTTCGCTCTCCCTTTGATCCCTCAGTATTCAAATATAATCCAGTCCATGCTGCTTGGAGAAGATGCCCAGCAGTGTGTACAACCTGCAAGCCTCACAGTTCACCTGAATCACCAACCATGGCAGTGAGGGCAGGAAGGGAGTCAAATCCCTCATGATTAGTGTTTGGAGGAAATGGGAGTGAGCATCTCTATGCTATCCAGGGAGATCAGATGCAGGAATGCCCTCTCTCTCCTGTCACTCCTCATCCTCCAAAAAGTTAATGCTTTTCTCAGTAAACCTCATTCTCCACTCAGGTGGAGATATAAAGGTGCCATCGGAGGGTGTGCTCCCCCGAGGGCCAGGATTGGACCCTGCGCCTCCATCCATCCCCGTGGGTGATGCTTGTTGAGCCCTAATTCCCAAAGCTCCCTAATCTGCACCCTCTCCTGCTCCCTGCAGGCTACTGGAAACCAAACAGATCAAGAAGGCATTGCAAAGACATGGAGCTTGGCCAGTTTTTCCTAAAACTTCTCATGGATCCTTACCTTGGACTTCTTTCTCATGGATCTCCTTGAGCTTATTCAGGAATTCTGCAAAGCTCTCTGTGGTCATGTTCAGGACTGTGCCACGCACTGGGTTGCTTCTAGCACAAAGATGTCTTTTCTGTTGAAATTACTCAGGTTTCTGTCTAAAAGAGAAACCAAAAATCTAATCAAAGGGAAGAATCTTGTGTATGTGATGTTCTGCAGAGTCATGGAAACAGAAGAAAGCCCACATCTAGAAAGTGAAATGATTTTCTAAGCCACACAGGTGCATAAAGCAGCAGGCTCAGCCAAGGGGGGAACATTCCCAGACCTGCCCATCCTGTTTCAGCCCCAGGCTGGTGGTAGGAGCAAAGTGGAAGAGCATTGAAAGCCCAGCTGAAACCCCAAGTTTTTGCTCTATTTTTTGAGCTGTTTAAATCACATTACTCTGGGATAAGGCAATGCAGGGCATCTTCTTGAGGAAGGAGCTACCACAGTTCTAGGGGCTGATGGTGGGAAAACTCAGGGTGGTTTTTGTGCTTGAACCTGATGGATCCATCTCCCACCAGGTTCTGAGAAGCTCTCATGCATCTCTCCTCCCTCTGGCAGCACAAACACTTCTACAGAGGCAACACATTCCTCTTGGCCATCCTGCTGTCGTCACCCAGACTTCCTGTGAGGCTGAAGCCACTTTGAGCCCTTGGGTGACACCAAACTGAGTGGTACTCACTCCATTCTACAGAGAAACCTGGAGAAGAGCTCCACAGGAAGACTCATGGGTGCAGAGCTGGCATGGGCACAGCACATGTGGGTCTAGATGTAAACTGGGTGACCCTGGGGTCTCTGCTCTTCCTTCACCTGCCTCAGTTTCCCCATTGAGATTGTGGGATTGTAATGCTCCATCAACCTGATTGCCATCATTTAGAGATGCAGTGCTCTGCTTCCTACAAACACCTCGTTTTCTCCTTTTGTCTTGGTTGAAATTGCCCCCATACAACAGGAGAGGTGAATCATAGAATCAGTCAGGGTTGGAAGAGACCACAAGGATCATCTACTTCCACCCCCCCTGCCATGGGCAGGGACACCCTACCCTAGATCAGGCTGGCCAGAGCCAGGTGAAGAGCAATCTGACAGCCCAGCTCAGTAAAGCTTGGGAAGGCAGTCAGTAAACAAAGAGCCTGAAAGAAAAGTTGTTGTTTTTAGGAATGCTTCCCCAATTTAAAGAATTTTAAAGAATCTGTGTCCTAAACTGTGCTAGTTTGAGCCTACTAGAATGTTTTGGTGAGAAGAATTAGATCATAGGCTGAGAAATGAAAACAATGGTGTCTACTTCCCTCACAGTCTTGCTGAGATGGGTAGCAAGGAAAAGCAAAACATTAGATAAGGTCACTTCTGCTCAGCACTTTGCTTGCGCACTTTGTGCTGGGCTGTTCTCTTCTCCTTGCCTGCTGGGGAGAAGCTGAGGCTGCTGGCTGGAC